>CM035424.1:115742864-115750364 GCA_020310875.1 Ceratopteris richardii
AAGGGCTGGTTCTCCTTCTCTATGTATCCATTTGCTATGATTTTGGTGTCATTGGGTAGCTATTAGAGTCCTTTAAAGTTGACCAAAGTTTGATATTCATTCTCTGTATAATCTCCGAGAAAAACTTGCTGGAGTGAAGTGAGGTATCTGCTTGATTGGCAGTTGTGAGCATTCAGCTAGCTCATGTTGTAGACATTGTTTCTCCTTGTGTAGGCATCCATTTGAAGTTAAATTTGGTTTTTTGGAAAGCTCTTGGTGTCTACTACAGGTCTACAAAAGCTCACTGGAGTTCTCTGCATATGCTCTGAGTAAGAGCATTTTTGGTGTGCAGAGGTCAAAGAAGGATACCTGTGGAGGTCATTCATGCTTCGTCGTTGCTTAGGGGTTGAGATAATTCCCCCATCAGTGGTATCAGAGCATTTGGGCATCTTGGAGGCATCACATACAAGCACGAAGACCTCTTGGAGTTGGTGGTTGAAGATTTGCATCAACAAAAGCTTCTTGGAGGTAGCTCACATCAAGGGGGAGCTATTCTACTCAAAGTTTCAAAGAGCACAAGGTGTCCATCTAAGGAAAGCTTTGGATTGAGGTAACCTCAGAGCCTCATTTTCATTTTACACACATTGGAGCATTATCCAAGGGCTAGGTCAAGTATCAAAGACTAGATATGGGAGACTTCAACACTCAAATTGAAAAGCTAGACAAAGGGAACTATCAACCATGGAGATTTAGGGTCTCCAACTATCTTATGGGCAAGGGCCTTTGGGGGTTGATTAGTGGAAGTGAACCAAGGCCTAGGTTGGATGAGAATCTAACCAATGATCAGAGAAGGGCCTTTAGGGAATGGAATGAAAGAGACAAGAGGGTTATCTTTATCCTTTCCCAACACATTAGCAATAGCATGATCGGCCATATCCAAGACTTGGATTCAAGCATGAAGGTATGGGAGACACTTGAAAGGCTTTATTCAACAAGCACCAAAGCAAGGAAGATCCAACTCAAGAATGAGCTCAACAACCTTAGGAAGAGCTCAGGGAGTAGCATAAATGACTACATACTTAAGGTCAAGGAGTTATCAGATGCATTGGGATCCATTGGAAGCCACGTAGACGATGACGATCTTGTGGCTTATACTCTCAATGGTTTGAGAGATGATGAGAAGTGGAAACCCTTTACCACTTCAGTATATGTAAGGGATAATCTTCCCGATTTTGAGCAATTGGTTGCTCTCATGGTCACCGAAGAAATGAACATAGGTGGAAGTTCAACTAAAAGCAAGGATGCACAAGTTTTCTATGCAGGTAATCAAAGGGGCAAAGGAAGACGAGGACAAGGAAGGGGCAAAGGAAGTTTTGGAGGAAGGCAAGGCCACTCAAGAAATCAAGGACATGACCAAGGCACCTCATCACAAAGAGGGAGAGGAAGAACAAGAGGAAGAGGAGGACGACATCAACAAAACAGGAATCAAGATGGTGAAGGATGTTACATATGTGGCAAGTTTGGCCACTATGCTAGAGATTGCTACCAAGGAGGAAACCAAAGGAGCTATAATCAAGGTTCTTCATACAAAGGCCAAGGTAATTATGCTTCTACAAGTTCAGAAAATGACAATCTCTTGATGATGCACATGAATGGGAATTCAAGCAAAGTAGATAACACTTGGTATATTGATAGTGGATGTAGCAACCATATGAGTTGCAATGCTTCTTGGTTTACTAATCTACATGTTCCCAAAGGTAAAGGACATGTAGAAACAGGTGATGATACAGCCCATGAGATCTCCCATGTTGGAGATGTAGCTTTGGATGACAAGGAGGAAGGAAGATGTCTCAAGGATGTCTTGCATGTACCTACTATCACAAAGAACTTGGTGTCCGTTGGGCAAATGGTTGAAAGAGGCTATCAAGTAAAGTTCAACAAAGGTGGATGCTTTGTGGAGAACCCTAAGCAAGGTTACAAGGTCATAGCAAGAGGAAAGAAGCAAGGGAGACTCTTCACTTTGGAGGTAAATTCTCATTCCACTCAACATGTCTACTTCACATATGGAAACAAGAGGATTTCGGAGTTGGACTTGTGGCACAAGAGGATAGGTCACATCAACATACAAAGAATGAAGGAAATGCAATTCAAGAGGCTGGTTGAAGGTCTTCCCAACTTCCAAGGACAAGGTATGAAGCATTTATGTGAATCTTGTCAACTAGGGAAGCAAGCGAGACTTCCATTCAAGAAGAGTGGCTACATAAGCCAACATCCATTGGAGTTGATACATACAGATGTGTGGGGGCCAACCAAAGAGCAAGCCATTGGAGGTAACAAGTACTTTGTCACTTTTATAGATGATTGCACAAGGATGGTTTGGGTTTATTTCATCAAAAACAAATCAGATGTGTTTACATGTTTCAAAGCATTCAAGGCAATGGTAGAGAAGGAAACAGGTACATATATCAAGAAGCTAAGGTCCGATGGAGGGGGAGAATATTTCTCCAATGAGTTTTTTGATTTTTTAATGGATCAAGGCATCAAGAGGCAAGTAACATGCAGGTACACCCCCCAACAAAATGGAGTAGCAGAGAGAAAAAATAGATACATTGCCGAGATCGCTAGAGCAATGCTTAATGAGATGAATGTACCTAACATGTTTTGGAGTGATGCAGCAAATACCGCCGTGTATCTTATGAATAGGGCTCCTACCTCAGGGATCCATGGCTTGACACCATATCAAGCCTATTATGGTAAGAAACCTGATCTTTCCCACTTGAAGATATTTGGATGTACTTGTTATGTACATGTGCCAAGTGAATTGAGGCACAAGCTACAACCAAAGGCAGAAAAGTGTGTGTTTTTAGGATATTCAAATGATCATAAAGGTTACAGGTGCTTCAACCCAAACACAAAGGACTTGAGGATATCAAGGGATGTAGCATTTGATGAGCTACTCCCTTGGTATAAGAAGTATGATTGTATGCAGGACTATGAAGAAGAAAAGCATGGACATGATGAAGAACAAATCGACCTAGAGCTAAGCGGCCCAAGGTGTTCCATCAATGAAGATAGTTCAAGCATGAACTCACCATGGAGGGGGAGATCTTCATCAAGCTATGAAGCACAATCAATCAACAAAGGCAAAGCAACATTGGTGGAGTTGGATGAAGAAGGTAATGAAGTTGAAGATGATGAAGGACACATGATGGAGAAAGAAGCCATGTCAAAGAAAGAGATCAAGTTCCCAAGGCAAAGGAGGTTTATTCCTCCAAAAGGTGAAGAAAGGAAGTCTTCTAGAGTTAAGTATCCAACTCAAAGGTTTACTTATGATTCATACATGGCAACTCATTATGCATATATGAACAAAGTAGTAGAAGATCATGAGCCCGATTGCTATGAAGATGCAAGCAGGTACATGGAAAGAGGCAATGCAAGAAGAGATAGATGCACTTGAGGAGAATCAAACATGGACTCTAGTGCCCAAGAAGGATAACATGAAGGTAATAGGTAATAAGTGGGTGTATAAAGTAAAGAGGAATTCAGATGGATCTATTTCTAGGTTCAAAGCGAGATTGGTGGCCAAGGGTTTTGCACAAACATATGGAGTGGACTTTGAAGAGACATTCAGCCCCGTGGCAAAGATGAGCACCATTAGGACACTCATTGCAATGGCTGCTAGCAAAGGATGGAAGCTTTTCCAATTGATATCAAGAATGCCTTTCTCAATGGAGACTTGGAAGAAGAGGTATACATGGAGCAACCACTAGGTTTTGTTCATAAAGAGTTTCCACATCATGTTTGTAGGTTGAAGAAGGCACTTTATGGCCTAAAGCAAGCTCCAAGGGCTTGGAACCAAAGATTGGTGGACTATTTGATCAAATGTGGTTACAATCAATGCAAGGCGGATCCATCTCTCTTCATCAAACAAAGAGGAGAAGTTGTAGTCTACATGTGCGTGTATGTAGATGATCTTATCATTACAGGTAATGATACAAAGGGCATTGAGGAGATCAAGGCAAAGCTTGGAAACGAGTTTAGGATCTCTGATCTTGGAAATCTTAGGTATTTTCTTGGCATTGAAGTTGTATACAAAGAAGAAGGTATTATGCTCATACAAAGGAAGTATATTCTAGACCTACTTGAGAGGTTTGGGATGCTACATTGCAAGCCTATTTCAAATCCCATGGAAGTTAATGTAAAGCTAAGCTCCATTGATGGAGAGCCATTAGAGGATGTAACCTTGTATCGATCTATTGTAGGATCTTTCAATTATGCCACAATAACTAGGCCCGACATAGCATATGGAGTTGGAGTGTTATCACAATTTATGCATAGTCCAAGGACTACACACTTGCAAGCTGCAAGAAGAATGTTACGATATCTCAAGGCCACTATAAATGAAGGATTGTTCTATTCATTTGATGATGATATGCAGGTCAAAGCTTATTCTGATGCCGATTGGGCCGGTTCGAAGGAGGATAGAAGAAGTACAAGTGGTTACCTAGTCATGCTAGGTAGCAAGATCATCTCATGGATTTCAAAGAAGCAACCCACGGTGGCATTATCTTCCACCGAGGCTGAGTATAGAGCTTTGGCTCAAGTCACATGTGAGCTAATGTGGATTAAGAAGTTATTTATGGAGCTTAATTTGCAGGTTGACACATATCCAATTTTTTGTGACAATATGAGTAGCATTCATCTAGCATCGAATCCTGTCTATCATGCTAGAACCAAGCATATTGAAGTGCACTATCACTTCATAAGGGAAAAGGTGATATCGAAGGAAGTTTCAGTACATCATATTGGTACCAAGGACCAAGTTGCCGACATGTTTACAAAGGCTTTGGATGGGATGAAGATTTCAAAATTCAAGCAATGCATCAACATGAAGGAGCTTGGATGAGGACGAAGAATTGAAGCTTGAGGGGGAGTGTTAAAAGTCAAGCTTCAAGCTACAAATTCGTGGCGAATCTTTTATGGACATGTGGAGCAATCAAAGGAAGCCAAAAGCCACGAGATTCCATCAAGAAAAGTCACTCAACCACTCCCCAAGTCATCTCAACTAATTCCTCCAAGTTAGGAGGCTGATTTGGAAAGGTAGTTCCTAGATTTTAGGGGCACACTTCTCACTATAAAAGGAGCATGTATCCCGACTTCTTTTGGGCCATCTTCTTGGAGTTTTAGCTCATCTAAAGTGAGCACTAAGTGCTGGAGTTGTGATAAGCAAGCCCCTTGCTTAAGCTAGCCCCTTGCTTGCTTGTTTGTTTTCTTTTAGTAGGCATATCTATGTGTGTGTGCAGGCAGTGTTGCAACTCTCTACCCCTGAGTTGTTAGCATTGCTTCTCCCTCATATTGTATCAATTTGATGTAATTGTTGTCTCATTGGATAGCTATTAGAGTCTATTTTATGCTCACAAATTCTCTGGATCATTCTCTGAGTAATCTGGGAGCAACATTCATTTTAGTGAAGTTGTGTGATTGATATCTCTCTTAGTGTGTAGGCTCTGTTTGAAATATTTTGCTCTCTGTTGTAAGGGCTGGTTCTCCTTCTCTATGTATCCATTTGCTATGATTTTGGTGTCATTGGGTAGCTATAAGAGTCCTTTAAAGTTGACCAAAGTTTGATATTCATTCTCTGTATAATCTCCGAGAAACGCTTGCTGGAGTGAAGTGAGGTATCTGCTTGATTGGCAGTTGTGAGCATTCAGCTAGCTCATGTTGTAGACATTGTTTCTCCTTGTGTAGGCATCCATTTGAAGTGAAATTTGGTTTGTTGGAAAGCTCTTGGTGTCTACTACAGGTCTACAAAAGCTCACTGGAGTTCTCTGCATATGCTCTGAGTAAGAGCATTTTTGGTGTGCAGAGGTCAAAGAAGGATACCTGTGGAGGTCATTCACGCTTCGTCGTTGCTTAGGGGTTGAGATACTTCCCCCATCAATATGTATCTGTATATGTATATGTATATGTATATGTATATGTATATGTATATGTATATGTATATGTATATGTATATGTATATGTATATGTATATGTATATGTATATGTATATGTATATGTATATTTATATGTATATGTATATGTATATGTATATGTATATGTATATGTATATGTATATGTATATGTATATGTATATGTATATGTATATGTATATGCATATGTATATGTATATGCATATGTATATGTATATGCATATGTATATGTATATGTATATGCATATGCATATGTATACATATATGTATATGTATACGTGTACGTATATGTATACGTATATGTATACGTATATGTATACGTATATGTATATGTATACGTATAGGTATATGTATACATATATGTATATGTGTATGTATATGTATATGTATATGTATATGTATACGTATACGTATACGTATATGTATATGTATATGTATATGTATATGTATATGTATATGTATATGTATATGTATATGTATATGTATATGTATATGTATATGTATATGTATATGTATATGTATATGTATATGTATATGTATATGTATATGTATATGTATATGTATATGTATATGTATATGTATATGTATATGTATATGTATATGTATATGTATATGTAAATGTATATGTATATGTATATGTATATGTATATGTATATGTATATGTATATGTATATGTATATGTATATGTATATGTATATGTATATGTATATGTATATGTATATGCATATGTATATGTATATGTATATGTATATGTATATGTATATGTATATGTATATGTATATGTATATGTATATGTATATGTATATGCATATGTATATGTATATGTATATGTATATGTATATGTATATGTATATGTATATGTATATGTATATGTATATGTATATGTATACGTCTATGTATAGGTATATGTATATGTATATGTATATATATATATGTATATGTATATGTATATGTATACGTCTATGTATAGGTATATGTATATGTATATGTATATATATATATGTATATGTATATGTATATGTATATGTATATGTATATGTATATGTATATGTATATGTATATGTATATGTATATGTATATGTATATATATATGTATATGTATATGTATATGTATATGTATATGTATATGTATATGTATATGTATATGTATATGTATATGTATATGTATATGTATATGTATATGTATATGTATATGTATATGTATATGTATATGTATATGTATATGTATATGTATATGTATATGTATATGTATATGTATATGTATATGTATATGTATATGTATATGTATATGTATATGTATATGTATATGTATATGTATATGTATATGTATATGTATATGTATATGTATATGTATATGTATATGTATATGTATATGTATATGTATATGTATATGTATATGTATATGTATATGTATATGTATATGTATATGTATATGTATATGTATATGTATATGTATATGTATATGTATATGTATATGTATATGTATATGTATATGTATATGTATATGTATATGTATATGTATATGTATATGTATATGTATATGTATATG
>CM035424.1:115757864-115765364 GCA_020310875.1 Ceratopteris richardii
ATGTATATGTACATGTATATGTATATGTATATGTATATGTATATGTATATGTATATGTATATGTATATGTATATGTATATGTATATGTATATGTATGTGTATATGCATATGTATATGTATATGTATATGTGTTGACCCAGAAATCATCCTATCTCACTGGGATTTATGCACGAAATAACCTTGGAGACTGAAAGGAGATGGCAGTAAAGTAAAAGGGGATTAATTCCTCTTGGCACAGGGCATATGCCCCATGAAAGTTCACATGTGTGGCTGTTCTGCAGCAATTTTTTGGAAAAAGGAAAATATATGTTTTGTGGGGAAGGGAGCACCGTGCATTAATCGGAGGCAGCACAGGCTTTAATCATGGAGGGAGGAGTTGTCAGATTTTCTTTGTGCCCTTCAATGAAGGAGGGAGGTGGAGTGCGCATATATGCAGAAGGGGGTGGAAATCTCTTTCTCTTCATTTCTTGGCAGGAATGGGGTTGCACACAGGTGTGTGACAGAGAGCAAGAGAGCATTCGGGAGGGGAGTATAGGTGTCGGAGGGGGCTCTCTCTCGTCGGTTGGAATAGAGAAGAGGATCCAGCAGAGGAGTGAGAGGTTGGGGGCAGCAAAAGCGTCCGTGAGAGTCCTTGGAAGAGGGAGAATGAAGGGTTTTTGTGGGAAGGGAAAGCGGTGATGTGGGCTACTCGAAACGAAAGTGGAAGAAGCATTTTCGTTTAGAGGAGCTGGTGGAGACTCAGGGAAATAGGCCGACGAGTTATGATTTCAGAGAAAGAATCCATTCTAGCTTCTTTTGGGGGGGTGTGCAGAAGATTAGGTGGCTTTCTAACCTTGGAATAGCCTTCATCTCACTGCAGATTAAGGAGACATGGAATCGATGCTCAGATCTTAGGGCCTACAACGATTGAGGGTTTTGTTTTGGACTGTATGGGTTGCATAAGAGTGTATTTCAAGTAAAAATAGAACAAAAAACGGCTCCATATTATATAGTACGAATGTCTGACATTGCACTGGTTTGTTCTTAAACTGCATATGTATTCATACAAGGAAGCTTGTCAAGTTCAAAGGTGTAGGAACACAACTCGAATTTTGTGACTTGCAAGATACAACGTTTTAGATTTGAATGAAGGGTATAGGTTGAGGAAGTGTTATAGCCCATATCGTGCGCTGTTACACAAACACCCAATATCTAAGATTGAGTCGCAAGGTGGCTTGGGTTTTGTTCAAGGTTGAGCTTGATTGTACATAACAAGACAACATTGAGAGTTATCTCCTCACATCAAGAAAAAGAATATGTAAGCTTGTATTCTCGATGATATGATTTCGTTTATGTGTTGTCCTTTTGCCATATTCTGTTACTCCACCTATTAACAACTTCGACATTTGCTCTTCTCCTATCCGTGAAAAGGGGAATGTCTTCAACAACTCCAACGGTTATTGTCCTGCACAATGTTTGTTGGGAAGTGCTTGGTTAAACTTGAAATGAGAAAGAGTGTGTGTGTGTGTGTGAGAAAGAGACTGAGTGAGGAAGTGTGAGAAGGACTAGGTGTGTGATGTGAGTGGAGCATGTCTTATCTATAGTATGTGCACGCATGAGACGTGTGTATGTGTGAGAGTGAGATTAAGGAAGTGTAAGTGAAGGGGTGTGCGAGTGCGTGACAGGAGAAGGGAGCAAGGGCGGGTGCATAGATAAGAGGGCATGTGTGTGAATGGGAGAATGAGGGTATACGAATACACGTGTGTGTGCATTTGGAAGAGTAAGAAAAATAGGAGAGTAAAGAGAGGGGAATGAGTGTGTGCATGTACATGTGTAAGTGAGTGTGAATGTGTGGGAAGAAGAGTGAGGGTGAATGAATGCGAGAGTGTGTGGGTAAGCATGTGTATGTACAAGAGTAAGTGAGAGGGTAAAAGAAAGTGCATGAGCATGTGTATGTGAAAAAGGGAAGGAAGTGCAAGTGGGATGCATATGAACTAGTGCATAGACAAAGGAAGCATCCATCGTGAGATAATTGTGGGCTTGAGGCAATCCAAGTGGACCGATTCCGAGCAGTTTGGGCAGAATAAAGACTTGTATAATCATCTTTTTCTTGGGCATTAGGACTCAACATTTTGGCGATCCTACTGGGGAGTTGTCTTGGCACTCCTCATAGAGTCCTACCACGAGTACGCTTGGTGCCCCAATTGTGCGGCACAGCCCGTCGGCCCAGATTCAGTGCGTTGGCCTAGGTAAAAGATAATGGCACAAAGTATGAAAGTCGTAAATGTTCGAAAGGTAAGCCCAAGGACGATGACCCTCGGATGGACTAGAAGTCGAAGCGGGTTTGGACACCCAATGAGAAATCAGGCATATGAATGTCACCCGGTTGGTCCAATCTCGAATTACATTCGGTGTTGGTGTTGTGAGAAAGTCGGGCACATTGCAAAATATTGCCCTCGTGTGTGCACCCCGTTGGAGTTTGTCCCTAGATGCGTGGAATGCGGAAACAAGAAGCTATGTGAGCATGTGTGTCGCGTGAAAGAGGTTCCCGCTGATGAGATCTTGGCAAAAGAGGATAGTACGTCCCTTGCGACTTTCTTCATGGACGTCGAAGATAATGAGAGTTCACGTGCAAGCATACGATGTCAGTTGGAATGTCTACGAGAAGAGCGAGATAACGAGAGGATCAAAATAGAAAAATTAGAGGAAAATCAAGTGAAAATGGCCGAGGTCCTAGGAGCTTGGGAAAAGCAAGTACGAGTGTTGGAAAGCGAAAACAAGGAGTTGAAAGGAGTAAACAAAAGCTTGAGGAAAGACCTTGTGAGGCCTGAGAGTGAAAACATGGTCTTGGACTTGAGATTCGGCTTGATGGTAGCCGACTGCTTTGGAGTTTCGATCGAAGAGGAGTTCGAGAGAGATGAGGAGAACCTGATAAAGAGACTTGAGCAAATAGAGCAAGAGATGGAAAGAGTGCAAAGTTTGATTGGTAAATATAGTGATCAAGCGGGTAGAGTCGGTGAGGATGTCCACCTGGAGTTAGAAAAGATGTAGTGTGCCCAAGCAGAGAGTGATGAGAAAGTGAGACGGGTAGAGAAAGAGAATGCAAGGCAAGCTCGGTAGATGCATGAGTCAGAAAGACGATGAGACCCGAGAACGGGTAGAGGATCTGAAAGTGGGTAGAATAGAAGAAGAGTTGAAAGCCATGTTGGATAAGTTAGAGGCAATAGGAGTGGAGTTAGAAAAGGTGAAGGAGTTGTCAAAAAAGGTGGATGATCTGGAAGTACAAAATATGAGTAGAATCTCAGAGGAGAGGTCGATTCGAGAAGAGTTTGAAAAGTTTTCTATCCAAGTCGAGCGGAGGGAGAGGTTCCCCTCGAAATAGAAAGAAAGATGAGTCATTTAGAACAAGAGAGGAAGAAAATGTGGGTTGGTTTCATCAAGTGGATGATGAGATTTTTCGACTCCAGGGCAGTGATGAGCGAAACGAAGGAGGGATAAGGGACTTAGCAGTGAAGCTTGAGGCATTGAGAAGTGTAGTAATGAATGGTGGCCTTCCAGAATGTATCGCCCAACTAGAAGACAATATCAGCAAGTTGTCGAGTCATGTGGAATCTTTGCAAAGCAGAGGTTGGAGGTGAAAGAAGAATCGACGAGGCGATGGATATTGGTAGGACGGCTTAGGTCTGATTAGGGTTTGCTTTGTCAAGATTGCAAGTTGGAGACGTGAGGACGGATGGATCGTGTGTTGTATGCTTACGAACTGAAATGAAACTTTTTGAGGTTTCAGGTCAATGAGGTGGTTAGTATGTGCGGGTTTTGCGAGGACGGGTTGACCATGGCATTAGTGGCTAGATTTTGGCTTGAGTAGCGGTAGAGAGGAGATGTGTTTCATCGGGATGTCCACGGGGGGATATATGTGTGTGTCCTGATTGGTTGGGTTGGGAAAATGTCCTTTCTTTTGTCTCCTAATTCTCGAGATGCGGGAATGAAAAAAATGGAAAAAATATGTGTTTATGTATGTGTTGTGTGGCCACACACCTATGTGGGCCGATGGGTGGGTGGATCCACTTTGGCCGGGTGGTCAAAGCCACGAATCAACATCCGTTTCATATAGGGCTAGCCGTTTGTGTGTCACGCATTGCATTGGGTTGGTAGATGGGTGGAATAAACTCGATCAGGCGGTCGAGTCTACGAGTCGCATCCAACTTCAGCGTAGGCCGGCTTGTGTGAGTAAATATAAATAAATAAATAAATGAAAAATAGAAAAAAAAAAGAGAAAAGAATTCCTCGCTCGAGGGGGGATAGAAGAGAGGTGAGAGCATGATGCTCGGATGGGAATTTGTGCATGTATTGTGGGGATATGGGCAGATGTGGACTCCAGATGAAGCATGTCAAATCGACGCTTAAGCGCAGCTAGGATTTTGGCTTCGACGTGTCTGTGGAAAACTTGGACTTGAGGGATCCAAGCGTGCTAGTGGCTTTGTTCGTCTGCGAACTCTTGGGAGGTGCCCATTTTGGTTCTTAGGTTGTGCAACTACTTGCGATGTCCTGAAGCATGTTGACGATGAGTGGTCTTGTCGAGGTGAGCTCGCGTTAGGCTTGAGACGTCTTTGTCGTGTGTCCATCAATTTAGGAGATGTGGTGATGACCTAGCATGGAAGTTAGTTGAAAAGCGAAAGAAAAAAAAAAGCAAAGAGTTGATGAAAAGGAAAGCGGGTAGTAGAGACCCTAGGTAGAAGGGGCATGGAAAATGGGCAAGAGGATTTGAGTGGAAATGGAAAAGAAATTAGGCAAGTGAACGTATAGACGGAAAAAGAGTAGCGAAAAGAAAGAGCGGATGTGGTTCTTGCATGTATGTATGTTTTGTGTGACGAGAATGCATGTGTGATGTGGGATCATGATGTGTGTGTTGAGTATATATGTGTGATATGGATGTTTTTCATTTTGGTAGTAGATGTGGTGTTTGATGAAGAAAGGTTCCAATGTTTGATGAAGTTTTGTAGACAGCTGGACATGGCGGTGATGCAAGAAAATGGACAAAGTTGGTAAGTGAATTGATTAAATTTTGGTACTAATTAGATGATTGGATGAGTATGATTGCAAGTGCTACATTGAGGAAGAAGAGAATAGGTATGCACGTAAAGATTTATATTTGATTGAGTGATGATCACATGTGGGATGATTTGAGTGCAGGTATCAAATTGGCTCTTCGGGGACGACTTCGCAAGCAGAAGGGGGGAATATGATGACCCGAAAATCATCCTATCTCACTGGGATTTATGCATGACATAACCTTGGAGACTGAAAGGAGATGACAGTGAAGTAAAAGGTGATTAATTCCTCTTGGCACAAGGCATATGCCCCATGAAAGTTCACATGTGTGGCTGTTCTGCAGCAATTTTTTGGAAAAAGGAAAATATACATTTTGTGGGGAAGGGAGCACCGTTCATTAATCAGAGGCAGCAGGGGCTTTAATAATGGAGGGAGGAGTCGTCAGATTTTCTTTGTGCCCTTCAATGAAGGGGGCAGGTGGAGTGCGCATATATGCAGAAGGGGGTGGAAATCTCTTTCTCTTCATTTTTTGGCAGGAACGAGGTTGCACACGGGTGTGTGAAAGAGAGTAAGAGAACATTTGGGAGGGGAGTATAGGTATCGGAGGGGGCTCTCTCTCGTCGGCTGGAATAGAGAAGAGGATGGTGCAGAGGAGTGAGAGCTTGATGGCATCAAAAGCATCGGGGAGACTCCTTGGAAGAGGGAGAATGAAGGGTTTATGTGGCAAGGGAAAGCGGTGATGTGGGCTACTTGGAAGGAAAGTGGAACAAGCATTTTTGTTTAGAGGAGCTGGTGGAGACTCTGGGAAATAGGCAGACGAGTTACGATTTCAGAGAAAGAATCCATTCTAGCTCCTTTTGAGGGGGTGTGTGTGCAGAAGCTTAGGTAGCTTTCTAACCTTGGAATAGCCTTCATCTCACTGCCAATTAAGGAGACATGGAATCGATGCTCAGATCTTAGGGCCTGCAACGATTGACGGTTTTGTTTTGGACTGCATGGGTTGCATAAGAGTGTATTTCAAGTAAAAATAGAACAAAAAACGGCTCCATATTATATAGTATGAATGTCTGACATTGCACTAGTTTGTTCTTAAACTGCATATGTATTCATACGAGGAAGCTTGTCAAGTTCAAAGGTGTAGGAACAGAACTCGAATTTTGTGACTTGCAAATGAAACAATGTTTTAGATTTGAATGAAGGGTATACGTTGAGGAAGTGTTATAGCCCATATCGTGCACTGTTACACAAACACCCAATATCTAAGATTGAGCCACAAGGTGGCTTGGGTTTTGTTCAACGTTGAGCTTGATTGCACATAACAAGATAACATTGACAGTTATCTCCTCACATCAAGAAAAAGAATATGTAAGCTTGTATTCTTGATGATATGATTTCATTTATGTGTTGTCCTTTTGCCATATTCTGTTACTCCACCTATTAACAACTTCGACATTTGCTCTTCTCCTATCCGTGAAAAGGGGAATGTCTTCAACAACTCCAACGGTTATTGTCCTGCAAATGTTTGTTGGGAAGTGGTTGGTTAAACTTGAAATGAGAAAGAGTGTGTGTGTGTGTGAGAAAGAGACTGAGTGAGGAAGTGTGAGAAGGAGTAGGTGTGTGATGTGACTGGAGCATGTCTTATCTATAGTATGTGCACACATGAGACAACGTGTGTATGTGTGACAGTGAGATTAAGTGTGTGTAAGTGAAGGGGTGTGGGAGTGCGTGACAGGGGAAGGGAGCAAGGTCGGGTGCATAGATAAGAGGGCATGTGTGTGAATGGGGGAATGAGTGTATACAAATACACATGTGTGTGCGTTTGGAAGAGTAAGAAAAATAGGAAGGGGGATGAGAGTGTGCGTGTACATGTGTAAGTGAGTGTGAATGCATGGGAAGAAGAGTGAGGGTGAATGAATGCAAGAGTGTGTGGGTAATCATGTGTATGTACAAGAGTAAGTGAGAGGGTAAAATAAATTGCATCAGCATGTGAATGTGAAAAAGGGAAGGAAGTGCGAGTGGGATGCCTATGAACTAGTGCATAGACAAAGGAAGTATCCGCCATGAGATAATTGTGGGCTTGAGGCAATCCAAGTGGACAGATTCCGAGCTATTTGGGCAGAATAAAGACTTGTATAATCATCTTTTTCTTGGGCATTAGGACTCAACAATATGCATATGTATATGTAAATGTCAATGTAAATGTAAATGTAAATGTAAATGTAAATGTAAATGTAAATGTAAATGTAAATGTAAATGTAAATGTAAATGTAAATGTAAATGTAAATGTAAATGTAAATGTAAATGTAAATGTAAATGTAAATGTAAATGTAAATGTAAATGTAAATGTAAATGTATATGTATATGTATATGTATATGTAAATGTAAATGTAAATGTAAATGTAAATGTAAATGTAAATGTAAATGTAAATGTAAATGTAAATGTAAATGTGTATGTAAATGTGTATGTAA
>CM035424.1:115767864-115912864 GCA_020310875.1 Ceratopteris richardii
TATGTATATGTATATGTATATGTATATGTATATGTATATGTATATGTATATGTATATGTATATGTATATGTATATGTATATGTATATGTATATGTATATGTATATGTATATGTATATGTATATGTATATGTATATGTATATGTATATGTATATGTATATGTATATGTATATGTATATGTATATGTATATGTATATGTATATATATACGTGATGGGCTTTTATGGAGCCACAAAAAAGGTGTTTTCCCGCAACTACAGTGCTTAGATCTATATATGTATATGTATATGTATATGTATACGTATATGTATATGTATGTGTATGTGTATATGTATATGCATATGTATATGTATATGTATATGTATATGTATATGTATATGTATATGTATATGTATATTTATATGTATATTTATATTTATATGTATATGTATATGTATATGTATATGTATATGTATACGTATATGTATATGTATACGTATATGTATATGTATATGTATATGTATACGTATACGTATATGTATATGTATATGTATATGTATACGTATATGTATTGGTATACATATACATACATGTATATGTATATGTATACATATATGTATATGTATATGTATATGTATATGTATATGTATATGTATATGTATATGTATATGTATATGTATATGTATATGTATATGTATATGTATATGTATATGTATATGTATATGTATATGTATATGTATATGTATATGTATATGTATATGTATATGTATATGTATATGTATATGTATATATATACGTGATGGGCTTTTATGGAGCCACAAATAAGGTGTTTTCCCGCAACTACAGTGCTTAGATTTTTACATTTGGGCAGAGTTTTCTCGCCCTAGACTCGCTATCATACACAAATGCACTCGTTTCACCGATCCACTTCCCTTCCTCTTCTTCACTCTCACTTCCTTACGAGACTCTTGCTAACTCTCACAAATCTCCTACTTGCAAGTCACTCTCAACTCACCTTCAATTTCAGCTCCAACTCCTACCCAAGCCTGCACACTCAAACACTCCCACACATGTATAACCCACAACCAAAACAAACTCAAACACTCACACATTCACCAGCCCCTTCTCATATACTTACACAACTCTTAGCTTCATATGCACGTACATGTTCAGACACACATATACATTCAGCAACACTCTCCTCTACAACTCCCTTCTCCTTTTTTCTTGTGAAACTTCTCTCTCCCGAGTTCTCTCCCACGACCTAAGTTGTTCTCTACTCACTCTCACCTACACTTCACTCTCCCTCTTACTCTCACTCTTCTCTTCGCACTCACACTTTGCAGTTGTGAAAATCTCTCACATTCTAGGTCACTCGTCCATCACACTCTCTATCTCAACCTAGAGCTAACGGGTTGACTACCTCCCATATGACAGGAAGTGCTCCCTTATGCCTATCATAAAATAGGCTTTTTCAGAGATCACCCTCTCAAATGACACGAATCTTTTTATAAAAATAATAGCTTTACCAAGATTTTCATTGCTCTCAATAATACAACTGACGTTTAGCTAGGCAGGACACCTAAAAGAAGGCCCGTAGGAACCTCCAGACAAGATGCTTCAACGGATTATTTTAAGCACTCTTTCACCACGTTGACAGAAATGCTCAACGGATTCGGTCCAGCTATTGAATAGGTTCTCCTCGTGAATGCATTCAGGAAGAAAGAACTACAGACCCCATGAAGTCGTTCCTCATAAGGTGGCAGATTTCTCGTGAGAGTGAACAAAAACTTCCATAATCAATTCGTCAAAATTGGAATGAACTCGTCCGCATTGCTTGACTTATGAATATCATATCAAGGGTTCTGTTGAATAACACACAGGTGTTTATCACCCCTTTCCCTCATGACTGAACATGCGTTCTCTATTTCAACACATGAAGACATGAAAAACACAAGCAATGTTCAACTACGACATGAACTTTGATCGTTTATGGCATAATAGAACAGTGGTCTCCAAATGCACAAGATCGAATAGATAGTTAAAAATAACACCATATCAAATTTACTCCATGATGCCTTACAACAAGCATATTGGTGCTTTGAGCAAAAATTGCTCGATTGCCAGCTCACCCCTTGCTCTACATGTGAGGTTCTAGCTGCCGATTCTTCTTCCCTTCCTTGTCCTGTATGTCCACTAGTTACTCATGTTCTTACACATCTAGATCATGGACGACGCATGGTGAATGAGCTAGATGGATTTTCCCTTTTTACAATACTATGGTCAAGCGTTAGTTCTCCTCCCATTCGGAGCACTCTATAGGAATCACTAAATGTGATATTAAGGACCACCAAAAGTGACGAGCAGTCATGCACTACAAAGATATAATTTTCCCAAAAGACATATTACAGAAGATGACAGTCTTCCCAAGCTCTGATAAGATGTGGCACGCTCCAGTGGCTGATTGACAATGGGAACTGGTACCCTTGGTTTGCTCTCTAATATATGTATGTGCAGAAACTAACCATACACAGACTAAAACACAACTATCATGCACGTTTCTCAGATCTTTTCAATCAACCATTGGAACATGTTTAGAAGCTTCATGAGATATGCATATCATATTGATCTCTCTCATCACCTCCTAACAATGAACGCCATACTTTCCTTTCATTGACATGTACAAACTCTAGAGAACTCAGCATGAGAACTCTGTAAAGTGTCACTGGAACAAACACGTCAGGTCGTGAAGGTTCGATTACAAACCTCTTTATCCATGAAGCTTCGATGACTCCCTATCGCGTGATTAAAAGTCCACGCCGGAAGATAGATCTCAATCAAAGTGAAGAACACCTACTTACAACTTTTGGTACAATCCTTGATCTTGAAAAAACTTCCTGAACTGAATTCCGTAGGGGAGCACCTCAGCATATCCCGTTGGGTGGTAGCATGCGTCCTTGATTCTCGATTAGTACTATAGATGCAGTGCTCCCAAGCTTTCATGGGACGTGTTCTTCAATAACCTTTAATGCACATTAGCAAGTAGCTCTTTATAAGCTCCCAGGCCTTCAAGCAAGTTCTTCCCAATCTCATTTTCTGAAAATGAACAGACCCTGTTGGTTTCTTTGAGGGGCGAGCTTGCACTTCCGCTATCATATGGAAATATGTGGAGCCCAAAATGTCACAGTTCTTCTTGCTTATTGAGCCAAAACTTCAGAATCCCTTTGATTGCAGCAAGAGACCAAAAAATTACAAAAGGTTTCCCCCTCCCTTGGTTGCTCCTTCCCTTCGACCTCCTGCGCACAAACAAAGCCAAAAGACAGAAGATCCATCGTCTTCAGTTAACAGCTTCCCCAGCTCAGACATCTTTCCTCCCCTCATAGCATCCGACAGTCGCCTCCCCTCTGACTCTTTTGATATGCATCCTCCCTCTTATCCCGAGTACCCCTCTCGTCAGACGGAGAACAAGATCCAAAGAAAACTTCCAGAGAACTCGCCTGAGCGCCGAGCCCCCCCTCGAATATCCCCTTTGACTTCTCCTTCAACTGCCCCCGCTCACAAACCTGTATAGTCAGTCCACTGAAAGGAAATCCCTCTTCCTGTTCCTCCCTGCACAGATACCTGAAAAAACCCCAAAGAGAGAGAGAGAGAGAGAGAGAGAGAGAGAAAGAGAGTGAGTGGGGAGGATTGAAATTTTTTTCTTTTCTTATTTTTTTCACTCTCCCACTCCCTTTCACCCCCTCTGACACCCCACTCGCCCCACTCACACACACACATCCACTTTTAATTTTTTTTCTTTTTTTTATTTATTTTGTTTCTTTTTGCTTTTGTTTTGTTGTTTTTCTATTTTAATTGTTATTTTTCCCTTTCTCTTCTTTTTGCGTTTTTGTTTTGTTTTTCTTTTCTTCTTTCTTTTTTTTTTTTCCTTTAACTTCAAAACATATCAACCTTCAAACAACATGCAAATATGAACAGAACCAAGAAGTTTGCAGCTACAATACATATACAAGAAGTATCCAGTAAATAGTCTTGCTCATTGCAACTAGAGCAAAGCATTTCTGATTTTGCTTTCTACAGCCAAAATTCCGGCAAAATAGTAAAGTCATAATAGAATCAAAGGTCACTGTTTGAGAAAAGCACCCCTGTCAATAGTCTAATCCACATCTTGAAGTGGAGTAGCAACCTCTTGGCTTGTGAATTTACCTTTTTCCCTTCTTCGTAGCTCTACCCTTTCCTTTCCTCTCAAGGAGAGCCTTCCTATCTTTGTCAAGCTTAAGCTTGGTACTTACCACCTTCGATGGATCAATCCCAACATTCATTGTTGCACCATTCACTTCCTAGCGTGTAATCCGTTTGATATGAATCACTCATTTTTTTCTATAAACTTACACCACCTTGCATCTTCACCTTTGAAAAACGTCTACAATCAGGCATTGCCTTTAATGAAAACAATTTAGTGCACAAAAACCAACAATTTTTAACGCTAGCATACTCCCCCCTTCTGCTTGCGAAGTCGTCCTCGACGAGCCAAATATGTTCCTGCACTCAAATCATCCAACATGTGATCATCACTCAATCAAATACAAATCTTTAACTTGCATACCTATTCTCTTCTATGTAGGATTTGCATGGAGTTGATGCCTCTCAAAAATCATTTGAAACATTGAAACAAAAATTCATTGAGAATTGTGTTTTGAAAATACTAGAAATGGGAAAGCCTTTTGTGGTTGCATGTGATGCAAGTGGTAGTTAGATAGGATGTGTTCTTTCACAAGATGGCAGGGTGGTCACATATGAGTCTAGAAAACTAAGAAAACATGAACTTAACTATCCTACTCATGATTTAGAAAGGCTTGCTGTTGTGCATGCACTTAAGCATTGGAGACATCTATTGTTAGGGGTTAAGTTTGAATTGAAAACGGATCATCAAATTCTAAAATACATCTTCACACAGCCATTGCTTAACAATGGGTAGAAGTGTTGGATTGAATTATTAAGTGAGTATGATTTTGACATTAAGCATCTGGCTGGTAAGGAAAATAAGGTTGCTAATGCATTGAGTCGGAGACCTTTGTGTAATCTTGTTTTTGTAATAAATTCTGATTTCTCAATCAAATTCAAGAAGAGATAAAACAGGATCCTTCTTATGCACCTATTTTGAATTCTTTGAATGCAAACACAGGATCAATGTATGAGGAAAAATTTCATTTGCAGAATGGAACATTGTATTGTAACAATCGGTTGTGCATATCTTCTAAATCTCCATCAAAAGTTAAAATATTGCATGATTGTCATGATGCACCTTTTTTTGCACATCCAGGTTATTCAAGGACCTATGTTAAAACAAAGTATTTTTACTTTTGGCCATGTATGAAGCGGGATATTAGAAAATATGTAAGTGAATGTTTGAAGTGCCAACATGTGAAATATGAGTTTAAGAGGATGCCTAGAATGTGTCAGCCTTTGGATGTTCCAAATCAGAAGTGGGAGTCTATTTCTATGGACTTTATCACTAAGCTACCTATGATCAAAAGTAAGCATGATACCATATTTGTTGTAGTCAATTGGCTTACCAAGATGGAACATTTCTTTCCTATGAAAAAGAGTGATACTGCATTGAATGTTGCAAGAATCTTTGTAAAAGAAATTTTTCCATTGGATGGAATGCCTAAAATCATAATTTTTGATAGAGATTCTAGATTTACGTCAAACTTTTGGAGAGCAACATTTGAATCGATTGGAACTCAACTTCGTATGAGTAGAGCTTTCCATCCACAAACTGATGGGGAAACCGAGAGGGTTAACAAGGTATTTGAAGATATGTTGCATATGTATGTGAATGAAAAGCACGATAATTGGAGTGAATATTTACCCTTGGTTGAGTTTGCATACAATAGTGTATGGTAGGCATCTATAAAAATGACTCCGTTTGAAGCTATGTACGGTTATAATTGTTTGACTCCACCTTTGTTTGTGGCTTTTCCAAATAAAGTAGAAGTGTCCAAAGAAATGCTTGATAAAATGGATGAAGAACTTGGGAAAATTAAAAAACACATAAAAGAAGCTTAGCAAAGACAAAAGAAATTCTATGATTTAAAGAGAAGACCGCTTGAATTTCAAGTTGATGATATGGTATTCCTTAAAGTTAATCCTCACCGATCTAACTCGTTGCTAGGGAGGGATCATAGACTTTCTCCTCCATATGTAGGTCCTTTTAAAGTTTTGAAAAATATTGGATCTCTTGCTTATTTGCTAGAATTACCTAAACATTTAAATGTGCATCCTGTATTTCATGTTAGCTTACTTAAAAGATATGTATCTAATGTTTCTCATGTTTTGCAAGACAACTATAAGCTGAAAGATGATGGCTCTTTTGAGCTTCAACCTGAAATAATATTAGACAGAAAGGAAAGATTTCTTAGAAATAGATTTTTTTAGAATTTTAGTGAAATGGCACTCATATCCAGTAGAAGATTCAAGTTGGGTGAACTTGGACGATTTCCTAAAACATTATCCTTCTTTCCAACTCTGAGGACAGAGTTCTTAAAGGGGGGAAAGAATTGTTATAGGCCTCTTTTCTAGTGAAATAATTCATTTTGAACTTTCTGAATTTCATTGTGGGGATAATGCTTAGAATAAATAATTAGGTTATTTTATGCATGTAGGAAATATTTTGGGTTGACAAGTTTCATATTCTCTCTCTAGACTTTATTTGCGTCATGTTTTCTAGTGGAATTTTGAAGGTGAAGATGAAAGAATTAAAAATTCTGTATGAGAGAAAGGTACACCAAGTGTAAGAGAATAAAAGTGTCTGTGTGAAATTTTTGTGAATCGTGTTTTAAGTACCTCGTTTAGGGTCCTACATTTAGTTCATTGTAAGAAAATGCCTTGATTTTATTCTCTCTAGAATTTTGAAATTTGTAGAGCTCAAAAGTGGCATTTGGAGGTGGAATTGAACGTTCGACGTCTCTAACACTATCGTGCAAATCAAAAAATTGAATAAAAGTGTCTCTCACAAGCTTAAGCTAATTCCTCACCATTTTTTAGTTATATGGATTTGAAAAGTGTTGTTTTCCAACACTTCGAAAGAAAAACCGAGGGCTTATCTAATTCTATTCCAATCCGTGATTTTGAGCTCACGTGTCACCATGTCTTATTATGGATATTTTCAGATATGTCTTTTTTGTGTTTTTCTAATATTTTTGATAGGTACGCTAAAGAAAGAAAGCACACTACAATCGCATGGCTTTTTGCGAAAGATTTGGAGAAACTCAACTTTTTCTTAATTTGGTGGATCGCACACTTCTTTGGGAGGGCAATGATCAAACTCTGATATAGGGAGACCTATGCATCAACACAGGGGACGCACAGAAATCTGAGAATTACCTTGTCATTGAGAGTGAGAGTGAGAGTGAGAGTGAGAGTGAGAGAGAGTGTGATTGAGAGTGCGAGTGTGAATGGGATTGTGATAGCTGGGGGGTGGTCAGGAGGTAGAGGCTTCATCAAGAAGCTATTGTCCAAAGCTATTGTATCCATTGATTCACATCTATAATATCAGAATTCTTCCTTATCTGCATCATATTTGTTTCTACTCTTCCACATCAGATTTTCTCTTACCTTGTGCAATCTTTGCATTCTTCTTTCCTTTGTTATTTTTGAGTGATCGAAAGATTGTGGTTGAGGAAACGCTACAAGTGGTATCAGAGAAGAATCAATCCTCGAGAACGATGGAAGGTCTAACACAAAAGATTCGTGAACAAGAGGAGCTTATTCAGAATCTTCTTGGAGAATTGCACAAAGAACGAGGCGGAAAGCAACGAGAAGGAGCAAAAAATTGTTTGTGGAGCTGAAAGATGAAGTAGATGAAGGTGCGGGAACATCTAGTGTACCTCGCGGAAACTAAAAATGCAATTATAAAAATATGGAATCAAGTGAGTTTGCCCTTAACCAATTCTTCAAGAAGGCAAAGTTGAATGATTTTGATGGTGAGGGGAAGAGTGGCGAAGATCTTGAGGCATGGATTGAAGAACTGGAGGATTTCTTTGATCTTCGACAATTTAGTGAAGAGTCCAAGGCAAAAGGTGGGATGCTACACCTACATGGGATCGTGAACCTATGGTGGAAGTCGTATATGCAGACTCGAACGCGTTCTCGTCTAGTTCTATGGAAGGAATTTAGAGAAAAAGTTGAAAGACGCTATTGTTCTCTGCACTACCATAAGGAGAAGAAGATGGAGTTTTACAATTTTTGACAGCACAAAAGTGATAAGCATAGCATATCTAATGATGAGTACAAAGAGAAGTTCCTACGTCTTCATAAATATGCATTAGAGGTTAGTGGTAACACTCTAAAGAGTAAATTTATTGAAGGGCTTCGTGAGGAACTTCGCTATCAAGTCAAGGGATTTGGATGCATTGATTTTCTTGATGCTGTTGCGATGGCTGAGAACTTTGAGAAGATGGAGAAGTTCAATATGTTGAAGGCAAATAGAAGCAGATTCATTGCAACGGGACATAGGCCACAGGACCTGTTGCACTGAACATGAGCAATTCAAAGAAGAATCCATCTTCAAATAACCAAGGCAAGAATCTTGCTCAGGTGAAAAATCAAAGGAGGCGTCAACCAATCGAGTGGCAACAAGACCCGTATTTTATTGAGAGAGCAAAAAGACTTGGTTTGTGTTTTCATTGTGGGGAGCAAGGGCATTGGACATATGAGTGCTGGAATAAGGCAGTCTTTTGATTCGCACAATCAAAAGTGATAAACATCATCGAGGAGGGTACAATTATTGAGGAAGAAGATGATGGAGGTAAGTGCCTTGACTCTACTTTACGTTGCATGGTGGTTAGTTCTTTCCCAAAGGCTTTTGTAATCAAGATTTTGGGTATGATTTCTGCGCATAAAATCAGATTTTTGATCAATTCAGGTAGTACCCGTTGTTTTCTATCTTTCAAATTGGTACAGAATCTAGGGATAGCCCTAAATATGCAGATAACCAAACCTGTAGAGATGGCCAATGGACGATTATACTACACAAAAGGATATATTGAAAACTTGAATTTACTCTTTTTGATACGTGCTTTTCTAGATAGAGTATGTTTTAATCCGGAAAAATATGTCTTCATGGTTCGACGAGGAAAGATCTTAGGGCACATTGTCTCTAAGAATGGAATTTCCACTGATGAAGACAAAATTAAAGTAATTCTGGATTCGCCAAGACCAAAGACTGCTAAAGAAGTACAAGCATTTATGGCACATTCTGGATATTATCATAGATTCATTCACATGTATGCCATAATTGTGAGGCCTCTTTATGGATTGTTGACTCAGTTTACTTGGACAGAAGACTGTGAACGAGCATTCAACGAATTAAAGAGATGAAGTGTTAATGGAACCTGGCAAAAGCTTAAGACATTAGGAATATATTGGCTTCCTATGCAAAGAGATACAGATAACTATGTCTCTTCATGCCCCACTTGTCAAGAAAGAGCACCTGAATAGAACTCTTCTTTGTGTTACTCTACAATAGCACCCAGATGGAGTATGCCTCTAGTGAAATTCTTGAAAATACAAGACTACCCAAAAGGAGCTAGTTTGGCAAGAAAACGTGCCCTTGAGGAACAGAGCAAAGATTATGTACTCATAGGCAAACAACTTTTCAAGAGAGGAAGGGACAACCAATTAAGAATGTGCATCCATGAAGATGAGTATGTTTCAGTATTGGAAATGATGCACACGGGAGCTGCAAGAGGACATTTTTCTGCAGAAAAAAACCGCAAAAATGATTCTCTTTACTGGATTGTGGTGGCCAACTCTATATCAAGATGCAGCCATATATGTCCAAAGATGTGATACTTGTCAACGAACAAAGTATCCTATTAGAAGAGATGAAATGCCATTAAGACCTATGATAAGTGCCAGAGCATTTACCAAATGGGGAATAGATTTTGTAGGACCTATTCGCCCACCAGCAAAAGGTTCACATGCAGAATATATAATTGTAGCAATGGACTACTTGACCAAATGTGTAGAAGCCAAGGCAACAAAGAAGAACGATGCAAGGACCATGGCTAAGTTTCTCTTTGAGCACATATTCACTAGATTTGGATTGCCAATAGAAATTGAGTGATAGGGGCACACACTTTGTCAATGAAGTGATAGAAGCCTTCATGAATGAATTCCTAGTGATTCACAAGAAATCAACTCCCTATCACCCACAAGCCAATGGACAGGCTAAAAGTTCAAACAAGATCTTGTGTACGGTGCTTACAAAGATTGTTAACAATGGAAGGTCTGATTGGGATAGGCACTTGCACCATGCTTTATGGGCATTCCGAGTAGCATAAAAAACAACTATAGGAACTACTCCTTTTAATCTAGTGTATGGCCAAAATGCCATCTTACCAATTGATTTCCTAATTCCTACCCTTAGAGTAGCATCGACCTATGCATGGACGGGACATGAGTTATCGAATCAATTAGAACAAATTGAGAAGCTACATGAAACTAGATTACAAGCGGTAGCAGGCATTTATGCTGCAAAAAGGCAACAAAAGGCATACTTTGATGCTCATATTAAGAATAAAGGTTCGAAAGAAGGAGATTTAGTTCTTGTGTATACTTTAAAGCACCATGCAAAGAAGCTACAAAAAAGAGGATATGGCCCCTTGGTGATTAATCGCATATCAACTAGTGGAGCCATCAATTTAGCAACCCTAGATGGAGAAGTACTACAAAACTATATAAGTGGTTGTCGATTGAAGAAGTACTTAAAGCGATTAACACAAGAGATGCTATCAAGACTTCTAGCAGCAAGGAATAGACGACAAGAAGACGAAAAAATATGCGAGGAAGCACGACAAGAAGCCCTAGAATGAATAAGAAAACGGAAGGTATGGATGAGAGAAAGGGATGAAAGATATTGGCTAGGAGAGGAGCCCATCGCAATGGCTAATTTTAGAGTCTCAAAAAACCTAGGACATCAAGTGAGGCAACCATATTTGAACCTAGGAGTGGGAATAGAGGAGTACCACTTGGTAGATGCCCTCATTGACATAGGAGCAGCTATCAGTTGCATCAGATCCTCTTTGAATCATCAGCTCAAAGTCCAAGTACATCCAACCAAAGCACATCTGATTGGAATCAGGGGCAATGTTACTGAATGCATAGGCGAGGTTACATTATCATTGCACCTAGGAAATAACACGATGCAACAAAAACTATTAGTGTTCCATGATCAAGATTTATTAGAAGAACTGATGTTAGGTCAATATTGGATATACCCATGCACCAAAACAAAGCTTTAATGGCCCAACTTCACGAAGAAATGGAGGAGTTGTGGACCTCTCAGGACATCCAAAGGAAATTCTAGTATATCACATGCAACAAAAGTGTTCATTCTCACATGAACTACCCCAAAAGAGTACACTTTCAATTTTGAGATAAATGTGGCCATGAGGTGCGTTACTATCATTACCTCAAGGGAGCCCAACAGAGAAGTAACAATCAAGTTCCTGACACCTTATGCTAGTACTTCAAAAATACATAACAGAGAGAAGGTGTTGGAGTTAGATATCTACAGAAGCATGAAAAAGGAAGAAGAAGAAGCTTGGAGCACAACACACAATACTGAATGTATTACCACTAGAATGTACAAAGATAAGTAACTTGTTAGGGTGTTGCTCTAGCACAATGGTGAGAACCACGTTAAGAAGCTTCACCTCCTTAATGTCAATCCGAGGGAGAGGTAGGAGTGATATGAAGATCGTGAACGTGAGATGATGTGAGAGTGAAGGTGAGAAGCACAAAGATGCACACACACATACACACACACAATGAAGAGACAAGCAAGACACAATGGAAGGTGGGAAATTAGCTCTATTACTCAAGAATACTCTTACAAGCTCAAACTAGCTCTACTCTCTCCTTTACTCCAACAAGCTAACCAAAATGAACCCCCCTCAAAAATGAGCTCTCTAGCTCTTTTTATAGTTTCTAGACTAGTTTTGACCGGTTTCACATCTAATGACCGGCCTAGTTAAAAAATAGGTCCTAGAGGCTATTTGGAAGGGTAAACGATGTCTAAAAATAACGAAAATTGGTACGAGTATTCTACCTAAGCTCCTCAAGCTCGAGGACTCCTCGGCTTGCACAAAATGGAGCTATGGATTACAAAAATGGGGTTTTGTCTATATTACATATGTTACAAGAGTGATGAAAATCACTGTTGGATGTTTGAAGAAGTAATAAAAATATAATTGTTTTGAAAAAATGGTCCGACTGGCTCCCTGCTTCGTCTTCACATGCTTCCATGGCGTCTGTGCCTCTGACTGCTTCCAACACCCCCCTCCCTCTCGCTTCTGTCGTCCCTGACAGAACCTTGTTGTGAGGTCTGCCGGATGTAATTCTGTAGGAGGTCTTGAGCGAGGGTGTGCTCTGATACACGAATACCTCGGGCTAGATCAGCCTCGAGTTTCTCCCAGTCGATAGGTTGCGGCTCGTCTGGTGGTGGGAGCTGATAGTGTGTGGAGTACACCATTCGTTCACAGGCGAATAATTGCAATAAGTGTGTCGGCCTGCTTATGAATACTTCGGAATGGTACTCCCAAAAACCGGTGGTGAACATTTCTTCGAATGTTTGCTTGTAACAGGCCGGTAGATATTTGATCCTGCAGTGCCAGGCGTAACACACCCGGAGCGATGGCGTTGTGCTCATATCATAGACTAAATCCAAATTGCCATGCTCAAAGCCCGGGGTGTTGACATGGGGAGCCTTGATGCGCCGGAAGACTTTAAAGACCATCTGCATCATGTCAAAGATTTTGACAGTCATTTGCGCGGCTATATCATCCATAGGTTTTAATCGAGGGAGCCAGTGGCGGATCGTCGCCATCATATAGCCAACTGTGGGTAACGCGACTGGTGGCTTGAAATAGGGGTAGTTCAGCCAGTCTTGGCACTGCTTATTGTTCTGTAGCTTTATAGCGAAGGCAGTCCAAGAGCGGCGTCGTGGTACTGGTCCCCAGCACGGATTAAATTTTAAGTGAAGAGGCGCTTTTACCCACGTGCTCATCATCTCTGGATAATTTTGCAGTAAATCTTTGCGCCAGTCTGGTTGGAGGATTTCACCTCTCTGCGCCCTTGGTGGCAAGTCCTCTGGCTCGAATTGAGTTGCATGCGTAGGTTTCTTGCCGGTTTCTTTCTCTATGGTTAATTGATATTCTGCCATTAACATAAAGTATGGTTTATACTGAAGCTCATGCCCGGATATGTATCTTCGAGGGGCCATGTGAGCAAAGAATGGTGATTGCAAAATTTTTTCTTCAATTATGGCCATGGCATGTAGCTGTGCCTCTACTCTGGCCGAGTGTGTCGTTCCGAGTTCTTCTACTGTCTTCATCCACGCGGGGGTAGGTAGTTCGTAGGTCATCTGGCCTTCGGCCGTGACACGTCCGCCTGGGATGGGTATCGGTTCATAAGCCTCTTCGAAGGTCTCCTCCACCGGGATAGTGACCGTTTCTTCCTCAGCTGGTAGCTCAGGTGGGGAGTCTGGCCTTGGTGGTGCTTCATAGATGGCGATTCGAGATTCAAGATTCACTACCTGGGCCCGGAGTGCGTTGAGTTCCTCTAAAACTTCAGGGGCAGGGTCCACAGGCGCCGGTAATTCCGCTGCTGCTGGTACTGGTTGTGCTGCTGGTTCTCTGAGTTGTAGCAGTTTGTGATCTTCCTTTAACTTTTGATACTCTTCATTCATACGGTCGTAGTCCTCGAGCAATCTAACATGGTCGTCGAGCAACATCCGCATCGACTCAGATGGGATTGCCTTGAATCTGCTCGGACTTAGTGGCTGCTCTGGGTGATCTAAAGCCGCCTCCAAGTTTTCTCTGTTCTGCTCTTGGAGTCTCTGGTTCTCTTCTTTTGCTGCGGCTAAGTGTCTTCGCAATAAGCCCATATTTCTAGTAAGCGTTGCATTGCGGACAGTCTGGGCTCTAAGTAGGTTATCTAAATCCGCGGTGGCCTCTTTGCTTTTTTCCTCACTTTCTATTTCTAACTTGTGATAAGCCTCTCGTAACTCCTGGTACCGGCTGTTCAGTGAGGCGTTCTCAATTGACAACAAGTTAAGCTGCGTTTGCAAGTCGTTCGTCGTTTTCTGCAGCTGTTGATAGTTAGTGCCGAGTGATGCAAACTCATCTCGGACTTGCGTCATACATGCGAACATGTGTTGAAATGCTGTGTCTACGGTGGGCGATAGCAGTAGTGAAGTGCTAAATGAGGATGCAGTGATGGTAGATGCAGTGGGAATGGGAATCGGGGTTGGGACTGTGGATGCAGTGGTGATTGTGGAAAATTGTGAAGTGCCTACATATGAGGGTGCTGTGAGTGTAGTGGGTGGTGGTGAGGTGGGTGGTGATATGTCCATGCCATTGGACGTGTTTAATGTTGTGACTGTGAACAGTGGTGTGATTGGGGGTGGTTGCGTAGGTGTGAATACGGGATTTACAAACGTGGAGTAGTTTACAGGGGGAATTGTTGGAATAGTTTGGTGAAACGGGGAAATGGGGGTTAGGGTAGGTTGGGGAGGTGAGACTGGTGAGAAGGTTAGCGGGGTTAGGAAGGGGAATGGGGTTCTTAGAGGTGAGGGAAACGCTGGGAAGGATGAAGGAGCGAAGGGGTTAACATAGGGATGCAGAGGGCTGGGTGTGGGCCTGGTGGTATGAATGGGTAAGGAAGAGGTTGGGGCTATATTGCTTTGTACAGGTGTGGGTGTGGGGAAAGCAGGTGGGTGTGCGGGTGATACAGAATGGGTTGGTGACAGATGAGGTGAAAGAGGAGTCGAAGGGGTGGAGGTTATTTCGAGGATTGTAGTGGTATGAACAATGGTGGTACGGGGTGGCGAATCTACAAGAATGGTTTCTGCGGTTACTGAACGTTCGGGGGTGAGGCGTGCCTCCCTGGCTTGTGCTGAAGATTGGGCTCCTGTTGGTACACGAATATACTCCCCGGGTTTTGAGAGTAGTCGCACTCGGCGGGGATCGAACTGTGGTAGTTGTTTTCTTTGTAAAAATCTGAGTGCTTCATGGGAGCCTACTGATTGGACTAACTCTCGGAACCCTCTGATATAGGCGTCTTCGAATCCTCCGGAGATGAGTTCCTGTTCAATTAATGCCTGGCTCTCCTCTTCAGTTAACTTCTTTCGTGCCCAGACTTTCTCCATGGTACGATATAGTTTCTTTATGGCCAATGTATACGCTGCGGCTTCAAAAGTTTCATCTTCATATGTGCTGGTGTCGCCGTGTGTGTCAGTCTGTTGGCCTTGGCCCTCTGTCTGTTCCTCTTGTGAGCCCTGGCTGGCTTCATCGTCGCCTTGATCGTCGTCTGTTTCGGTTCTTTCTTCTTCAGAGCCCGACACAGCTTGTCCCTGTGGCAAGTCTCGCGGCGTAGTGGGGTAGCTGGGGCGCTCATATTCCTGGGAGAACAGTGGTGCTTCTGAATACTGGAATTCGTTTGAGAATGCATCAGGCATCTCAAAATCAAATGTCGTGTTTATGGGTTCGGCCTCCATATGTGGTATCGGGAAAGAAAACGCTTCCGCACCAATGGTGGTGGGAGCTTCTGCGGTTGTGGTTGGGGGTTCTGTGGTGGTAGCTGCCTGAGGTGCAGCGGTACTCGTGGTGGCTTCTGTAATCACTGGTCTGGACAACCGTATGCGAATAGGTTGTACAGTGGGCGCAGCTTCTGTCTGTGGTCGCTCGGGAGAGGGTTGTGGTGACGGCGACTCTGGCACTTGGAGGCAAGGGATGGTGCCTCGCATGCGCTTACCTGCCCGTGTCCTACTGGGCTTCCTAGCTTTCTTCGTTGTGCTCTTGAATGCCTTCAATTCCTCTCCTGTTAATGCACGCTCGATGGGTAAGTCATAAGCCAAACACATATACACAATTCTTGTGAGTGCACAACATCCGTTAAGCACTTTTTTACGCTCCCATCTGTGCTGTGCCAGGTACATCTGATCTATGATCCAGCTTGCCAGATCAACTGTTTGAGGTCCCGTACATGCCAAATATAATCCAAACCATATTCTTTTGTGTGGCATGGTAAATCTGTCCTGAGCTGGAAAGGCAAAATGTTGCATGCATATTCTTAGTGGCTTTGACAACTCAGGTGTGATGGCCGAAATCTCTTCCCACTTCGTGACATCCCCACGTTTCATCGGTTCTGGAATCAATCTCTCGCGGTCTGTGGGAGTGTGGGTTCCATGAATCTTGATGGCTGCTCTGATTAGGTCCTTAGAGAGATAAAATCTCTTGTAAGGTGGATCATCCACTAGGGTAGGCAAGATGAAGGTTCCTGGGATGTCCTTATTCTCCGATGCCATCAATGTAGTGATTAAATAATAGCACCTATAAAAATCCGGTTTGGGTAGAGGATCACTGAAATATTCTGTGAAACCGGCTCTGGCCCAAACATGAGTTAAATCCTGGGTGTTTTGTAGGGCTTCGAATTCTCTGGAGAAAAACTGGTACTTTCCCCACGTGCGGTCATCAAAAGTCAGAGAGGATTCAAATATAAAGTCTGCTTCCGCGAGGGGTCCTGCCAGGCCCTGAAACCAATGAGAGTTCCTGTGTATCTTTTCGGTGTAGCCCATAGGGGGGTTATCGATAGGCATGGGTCCTGGAAATCCCTGAAATTCCGGCGGTGGAGCAGTAGGGTGGGACTCTGCTCGTAGCACGTTGAGTGGTACTGCTGCTACACTGGGGCCTACTCCTGATGTTCCTTCGTCAGTTTGCATAGTGGCTGGTGCGCTAGTGAGAAAGATCTGCTACAAAAGATTAACACATTAGCATGGAAATTAATCATGATCCCATTAAAGTGAGACCGCAATCCCTTTCCATAACTGATGCGTAACCCGTGTAGCCAAGTGCTGTGATGTGATGGATGCAATGTGTCTTGCAGCACTAGTGCAGGTCTCTAGACACCTATACGTTTCAGATCATGCATACATTTCTTGATGAGATGAGATTACGAGTGGTGTGTGATGATGGTGTGTGAACTTATACAAGGTTGAAAGGTTAGTAATTGAGTACAAGGTTGTATGTTAGTCGGGGGGTAGTTAGGCAATGGGTTAGGGGAAGACGGTTGGACACGTTTCGGTATCCATTTCCTAAGAGTCCTTGAACGGGTGGTGGGTTTCTGCTGAGGGGTAAAAAGGGGTAACTGGTGTGGTGGTATCGAGGGATGAGATGAGTTATGGGGGTTATATATTACATGGCATATGGGTTGGGCGATGATACATGGTTTGGGTACCCAAATCTGCGTGGGCGTGGGTCTATGGGTAAGGTACTTCTTGGCGATCCACATTTGTCGGATGCTCGGACCTGTAGAAGAAGGTCGAGGGGATGGTGGATATCGATTCTGTTTCTGTTCTGCCTTTTGTTTGTTGATCTCTGCTTGGTTGGAGTTCTTTGGTGCTTTTTGTCCCTTTGGCACCCATATTTGTCTGGTGCCGCTTCCTTTGGGTGGCCTAAACTGCTTTCCTTGTTGTTTCCTCTGATACTGCCGTCGGTCTGGGTTCCTTCGTCGTGGTTGACTCTGTCGTCGTTGGGGGTGAGAGGTCGGATGGACACTCTGCTTTGGAAAAGAAGGGAGTTCCAACACTTGCGTGACCTGCCCATCAGGAAGTGATGCCTTTTGTAACTTTAATCTAGGCCAGTCCGCAACAAGCTTGGAAGGATGAGCACCGCAGGGTGTCGTGCTCATTTGGCCGCTGATGCAACCCACCTGACCTCTGATTGTGCCCTTCTGCCCTTGCTGTTGGGTAACTGTCTCTTCTAGTTTGCAGGAAGTCCCAGGGAAGATCTCCTGTCGTCCTTCTGATTGACATTCATCCATAGCCAAGCCCGAGTGGGTTGGTGTGGACTTAGCGTGATTTAGCTGATCAAAGATCTTCCTGTCTTCCGTCGCATGCGTTTCCTTGGGTCTAGGGTCACAACCGTCAAGCGGAATGCCGTTAGGGAAGTCAAGCGGTATCACTCGCTTCTGCTCTAAGGTTCCAATCTGTAAGGAGCCTTGTCTAAGATTTAGGTCCACTGAGTGATCGTATAGCCAATCTTGGCCAAGGATTAGGGGTTCTATCAGGTCGTCATCATGGCACACTAGTAGCTTCGCTGTCCTCGTCAAATCCTTAATGAGGATAGGAAGGTCCACCTCACCCATGCAAGGGGTTTCCATGCCTCCTAGGCCTATGAGGTATGCCTCAATTGGCCGCATTTCTATTCCGGAATCCTTATAGTGGGACCATCTAATCGCACTAGTCGCAGCACCTGAGTCAATCAAAGCCCTGAGTTCTTGGCTATGGTTACCGTGCTCTAGCCTCACTGTAATGAATGGTCTCCTATCCACTATGCTCGGGTGAGTGGTTGACTTTACTTGACACATGGCCATGGGATATCTGGGTGATGTTTCCAGATGGTTATAATGTTCTCTCCCTAGTCCTTGTCTTCTTAGCTTCATGCGCTTAATGCGTTCTATGGCTTCTGCCTGAGCTTCTGCTCGTATTCTATTTTCTTCCTCCTTACGCTTCTTTGCCAACGTGAGTCGTCTAAGCATATCCTCAGTAAGAGGTTCTTGATATAGCCTGATTCTACAGCCACTAATGTAATTAGGCATTATATCTCCTTCTAAGGTGGCTAACTGGACTGCTCCGCTCGTCGAGAGTCTGTTAATGATCATAGGTCCATAACCTCGCTTTTCTAACTTGCGTGCATGCTGTTTCAGCGTATATACTAGAACTAAATCTCCTTCTTTTAGGCCTTTATCTTTCACATGTGCATCAAAATATGCTTTCTGTCGCTTCTTCGCTGCGTATATTCCTGCTGCTGCCCTCAGCCTTGTTTCTCCTAATCGTTCCAAGTCCATTATTCTCGCTGATAATTCATGGCCGGTCCACTCATGTTCTTGTGCAACCTTAAGGGTCGGTATCAAGAAGTCCAAGGGAAGCACTGCGTTCTGACCAAAAACCATTTGAAAGGGAGTTGCATTGAGTACGGTCTTGTAGGCCACTCGATATGCCCAAACAGCGTGGTGTAGCTGTTTGTCCCAATCTGAACGTTTATTGTTCACAAGTTTCGTCAGTACGGTACATAGTATCTTGTTAGTGCTTTCAGCCTGACCATTGGCCTGAGGATGATATGGTGCCGATTTCTTGTGAATCACCATAAAATCCTGTAACAAATATTCAATGACTTGGTTTAGAAAGTGAGTGCCTCGATCGCTCACTAACTCTATAGGCAGTCCATATCTTGTAAAGACATTTTCAAATAAGAATTTTGCAGTCGTGTGTGCATCATTCTTTTTTGTGGCTTTTGCCTCTACCCATTTCGTGAGATAATCTGTGGCCACAATAATATATTCTGCATGTGTACCTTTTGCAGGGGGGTTAATGGGTCCTACAAAGTCTATACCCCACTTAGAAAATGCACGTCCGCCCATCATGGGTTTCAATGGCATTTCATCTCTGCGAGTAGGAAACTGAGTTCTTTGGCACACGTCACATCTCTTTACATAGGTATGTGCATCCATGTGAAGAGTGGGCCACCATAATCCTGCAAAGAGGATGGCTTTGATTATCCTATCTGGTCCAAAATGACCTCCTGCAACACCTTGGTGTGCAGTCTCTAGTATTCTTAGATAATCGCTCTCATGAACACATTGTCTTAGATATCCATCTCGTCCTCTTTTGTATAGATTATCGCCAATAAGTGAATAGTCTTGAGCTTCCTGCTCTAGACTGCGTTGTCGAGCTAAAGTCATGCCTTGAGGGAATGTGTTCGTCCTCAAGTATGTCACTAATGGTTCACTCCAGTCTGGTGTGAGAGACACATGATATAATGTAGCATGTTCTACTGGTGGTCTTTCACAACACACCTGACATTCTTTACACAACTTGTAGACATCTGCTTCCATCGTAGGCCAATATACTCCTAATCTATGCAGAGTCTGTAATGTCCGATGTTTTGAATGATGTTGCTTTAGTGCACCTAAGTGTGCTAATTGCAACCAATTCGCATGTTCTGATTCATCTACACAACAAGCAAGAATCTTTTGATTATCTTGTTTATATATGCTTCCTGCTATTATTTGGTACCTCTGAGATTTGGTAATCTCTCCTTCTTTGATCTTTATCCTAGGGCTCTTGGGTCCGTATGTCAGAATAGGGACTAACGGCTTAGCCCACTCTGGTGCTATCTCAAGGTTGAATAAGTATGCATCTGGTAGATCATCAGCTACTCCTTGAGGAGCTTCTCCTGAGGTTAATCTTGAGAGGTGGTCAGCTCTAAGATGCGTCTTTCCTTTCCTAACTACCACTTCAAAATCATACTCCATGAGCAGTAGAAACCAACATATCAGTCGTCCTGTGTTACATGGTTTGTTGACTAAATATAATAGGGCTTGATGATCTGTAAAGAACTTGAACTTGTTGGCCAACAAGTAGTGCCTGAATTTCTTTACTGCGTAGATCATCCCTAATCCTTCTCGTTCCGTCGTGGTATAATTTCTCTCTGCTGCGTTCAGTTGTCTGCTAGCGTAAGCTATGGGGAGATCTATGTTACCTTCATTCGTGGGTTGTGCTAACACACATCCTATGGCATAATTGGATGCATCCACATGTACATGGAATGGCTTACTCCAATCTGGAGTGGTTAATATAGGTGCTGAACACAAACGTCGTTTAAGTTCATTGAATGAATTTTCACACTCATCTGTCCACTCAAAATTGGTCAAAAGAGAGTACAGAGGCTTGGCTATGATTGCATACATGTGTATGAATCTCCTATAATAACCGCAATGGCCCATAAATGCCTGTACCTCTTTCACATTAGTTGGTCTTGGTAATTCTGCAATTACCTTCACCTTTTCCTCGTCCGTAGAGATTCCATTTTTTGACACAATGTGTCCTAGAATTTTGCCTTGTCTGACCATGAAAACGCATTTTTCTGGGTTCAAACAAACCTGATATTCTCGACATTTGTCAAATATTTGTCTTAACTCTGGAATATGTGTCTGTCTTACATTTGAATGAGCACATAAGTCATCGACATAAACTTCCAAGCTCTTGCGTAAAAATTCCTTAAAAACATGACACATGAGTCGCTGGAAAGTAGCGGGTGCATTTGTCAAGCCAAATGGCATTACACGAAATGCAAATATGCCCCATTCTGTGGCAAAAGCCGTCTTGTGTTGATCTTCTGGAGCAATGGCTACTTGGTTATAGCCTGAGAATCCATCAAGAAAGCTGTAAACTTCCTTGCCCGCAACTCTTTCCAATAGGTGTTCCGTGATAGGAAGAGGATAACTATCTCTAATCGTGGCGGCATTAACTTTTTTAAGGTTAATACACACACGCAATTTTCCATTCTTCTTGGGCACAACCACAATGGGAGATACCCATTCGGTATGCTCAATTTCGTAGATAAATCCTGCTTCTATCAACCGATCTATCTCCTCTTTAATCTTCACGGCGTAGTTATCGTTGTACGTGTACGGTTTCTGTTTTGTCGGTTTTGCATCTGGAGTCATAGGGATTCTATGAGAACATATATCTGGATCTACTCCTTTCAAATCTTTGTAACTCTAAGCAAAAACATCTCTATATTCGCGCAATAGGGCAACTAACTCTTCTTCTTCTTCAGTCGTCAAATCATGCCCTATGTATGTGCATTTTTCTTCTTCTCCTTCTATGGCAACTATTACTTTCTTGGTTTTCTCTCGGTTATCATATGCTTGTCCGTCATTCGCCTTTCTATTAGGCATTCGTACCATGATTCTTCTATCGTCGATTTCGTATTTCTTGAAATTCTCGGGTACTTCAAACAAAGATTCTTCTTTTTCCGACATGGTTTCTTTCTTCTTTCTCTTCTTGCCTTCACTCTTATCAGTCACTTGAGTGGCTAACCTTACCTCGTTCGTAATTTCCTCGTGACTCTGAGTGTGAGTCTCTACTTCGTAGAAATATTCTTCTTCTGATGCAAAGGGTGGGTCCATGATGATTGATTCTAAATCAAATTCGCTTGCGTCCTCAAATGCATCAGTGTTTGGTTCGCACTCTTCTAAAATTGCATCGCCCATGATTGGCTCTATCGTAAAAACTGAAATGTCATAGCCATCCTCGTCACAGTGGGGTGTCCATTGTTCTTCATTGATGGCTACGTCCATGGTTGCTAGAATCTCTGCCCAACCATGGGGTTCAAATTCTTCGTCGGGGAACACTACAGGTGCATAGGCTGGATCTTGAAGGGTTCGTGAATGTTGTTCCGCACCTAAGGTCCTTGCTTCTAAACGTTCTTCCTCTTGTTTGGCTACTTTACACATCCATAAATGGGTATCCTCATGCAACCAAGAAGGATCTGATTCTAATGAGTGCACGGATTCCGTCTCTGCTGGTGTCTTATGGATGGTATTCCATTGTATTGGGGGTACATCTCTATGTGAATAGTCTTTAAGATTGACTTTGGTAGTCACTCCTAAATGTTGCAAGTACAAAGAATTAGTTCCCCAATCTTGTACAATTTGCAACTGACGCATGAATGGTCGTCCCAATATCATCTCATATGCATGATTTTTCGCGAAGTCGCAAATGGCGAAAGTATGCTCAAATTCTACACCACAAGTGGTGAGAGATATGCCTTCTAGTAAGCCTAATGGTTTTTCTATGTGTCCATCAGCCATTTGTAGCTTCATCCTGGTGGGTCTGAGTGCTGGCTTACCCCAACGTTTCCATAAAGCGGTGGTAGCGATGGCTACTCCGGCTCCTGAATCTAAGATGGCTTTCGTGGTGTAGCCCTGATGGGTTATTGGAAGATATGTGTTACCTTCCTCCCCTTCGCTTACGTCTCCGATCTTTTCCACGGGTATCTCTGGTACCTTCTTCCGTGATCCTATCTGAGAGGGTGTGGTAGCTAGCTCAGGGAATTGATTTGCTACGTGCTTCCACAATTCTGGTTTTACTTTTAACAATTCCTCCAGAGTGAGATTACATTGTACTTTGGTATTCTTGATCACTTCCGTGTTCCTAGGGATCACTGATTCTTCATTCCTCACTATTATTGTGGGTGCTCTCATACTAATAGACTTTGCTTCCCAAGGTCCTGTGAACTGAGGTAATTCTTGTAGAGAATTAGATTCAAATCCTGTGGGTTCACTCAGTTGTTCCACCTCTACATCACCATATATAGAGGGGATGTCTTGGGGAAATTGTTCCTGTAAATCGTCTATTTCTTGAATAGGAGGATGAGTTCCTTGTTCTTTTCTCCATTTCTCTTCTTGGATTTCTCTTAAAAATTCATGTGAGTACTTATGTATGGAGGATAGGTTATCTTGACTCTCTGTATTGGGTACTTGAGACAGGGATGGTGGATTCCTTTCCTGTGTCTCTGGGATGATAGGGTTCCTATGCTGATCCTCTCTCTCTTTGCTTTCAATCAAGTGTTCTAGCCTCTCCATTAGTCCTTGAAAGTGTAGTTCTGGTTTTGCCATGTTATTCCAATTAAGATATCTAGAGGCTTCGAACAAGGCTTGTGCTAACTCTACCATCTTCATGCAAAGTTTAGTTCTCTCAATTTCTAGATCAGCTCGAGGATAGTTTTTACTCATTTCCGTGACTTGAGGTCCCTCTTTTATTCTAGCCTGATATGCACGAAACATCATGTCTAGATCTTCCGGTATGGGTTCCGCTAAGACTGATCCTGATTTCTGAGCTGGGATTTCTTGGTTTGATTCTTGTGAAGCCAATTCTTGTATTTTGGCTCTAGATTCTCTTAGACTTCCTTCCAACTCACTTATCTTTTTACTCCATTTTCTCTTTATTCTTTCTCTGGAATCTTTCCACGATTTCGTCTTTTTACTACTCGATTCCGCAACTTCACTAGTTTCGGCTATTTTCTCTTGATTATGCTGTTGGTTTTGTAAGAGCGCCTGGGCTCTGGTTATAGCTTGGATAGGCACGTACGTAGGGTTGGATGCATCTGCGTTGTTTACAATACCTATCACGTTGATCGATGTCACATTTGAAGAGTTAACTGGGTTCTTAGGACAATCTTTGATTATGTGTTCTTTGCCACAATCGACGCAAAAGCCTTGGATGCTATAGTACTGCGATTGCCTTACTATTGGGGGATGTGGACAATCCTTTATGAAATGATCTCCTTGGCACCTAAAGCATGGTCCTCTAGGGCCCTGTGGTCTCTGTTGTCTCAATTGGGGCCGTGGGTTTGGGTTTGTGTACATCACATTAGTATAGTCTGGCTCCCAACTAGGTTCCATTGGTGGACTATCATAATGATATGTCTCCACATGCTCTGGTGACTCCGTGTAATAAGCGGGTGGACTAGTCACATGAGTAGAGTCAAAACTGTTTGAGTTCGGGTCACTTTCGGTGATCAGGGGTGAAGAAGGCACTAAGGCCCTACTTAGGTTCTCTTCTGCAGCCGCATATTTGACTGAGATGACATTCGCTGGTGGGGGTGGCTGCTGAGCTAAGACGGGTTGAGGTCTCTGTTGAGCCTGGTATGGGTAGTTCTGGGGAGGCCTATAGTAATAAGGCTGAGCATTGTATTGGCCTTGATACCTACCTGGCTGCTGGTATGCTTGCGGGTAGTTCTGTCTCACAGTTTGTTTATTGTATGGGCAGTCCTGAGCTGTATGATTTGTGTATCTTCTCTCAATTGTGCAATATTGGCCACTAGGGTTGGCGTGAGGTTGAGGTGCATTGGGGCACATGTTTGCCAAATGATTTCCACCACAAGCGTAACAACGTACATTTGTAGGTAGCTTGGGCACCTGTTTACTAGAAACTCCTAGTTTTTGGGCCACTTTTTCTGCTAGGTCCTCTATCGAATTAGACAATTTTGTGGATGCTAGAGAAGAACAATCTGAGTCCTTATAGACCTTTGAGAGCTCTAATTCATCTCCTAGGTTGTCCTCAATGTCTATACATATTCTTACACACTCCTCTAGCGTTCTGGGTTCTTTCAGGTACACATAAGAGCGTAGTTTAGCGCTCAACAAGCCATCCAGGAACAGTGATACTTGTTTGGCTTGTGAGGGTAGCTCTTGCATTGGACATCGCTCAACATATTGTCTGAATCTACGACCTGCCAGTCTTACTGTTTCCTGAGGGGTTTGTTTAAAGCTATGAATAAGCGAAGACGTGTCGTGTCTAACCCCACTTTTAGAGAATTCAGTAATGAATGACTCTAAAAAGTGATGGATGTCTCTAAATTGCCTTTGTTGCAACGGTTGGAACCAAGTTAAAGCGGTATTCTTTAACGTTAGTCCAAATGCGTTGTACTGCGTGAACATGTCCTCGACTTGTTCTGCTCTTAACACTTGCTTGAATTCTGCGACATGGTCATAGGGATCTCCTGTCCCATCAAAATAATTTTTCATTGATTTTACTAATTGTGTAGGTCTCAATACTCTTGCGTGTTCACGTGGTCTAGGTAGAGGAAAATCATCTCTACCACCTGGTACTCCATGTTCTCTTTGTCTATCCGTCCTATTAGTGTTCGTGGTTGTCCTATCTCTCCCTATGGGGTGAATGAAGCTTACTTCCGGTCTCTCGTGATTTCCTTCTCTTTGATTTCCATGGGCTGAGGATGTTCCTGCCCCTTGTTGATTTGCATTCATGTTTGTTCGGGATGGAGGGAATATCAATTCACCTCTCCAAGTGTATGTGTTTTTAGCGCGCTCAGGCACCACAAAGACTCTTTCTGAAGTCTCATCCAGGTATACAACCTTTCCAGGTGTATCTGGGTCCTTGAATTCATAAATTGTAATGATGCCTACCTCACTGGGGTTTTCCTTTCTGTACCTCCAAAAGGCTTCGTCTGTCTCTTTATTTACGAACAACTCTGTGCTTCTGTTATCTTGAGGGATCCACTCTGGGATGAGTACTCTTGTTAATACTGATTTCCCTCTAGGTGTCCTAGGTTCTTCTAATGGTTCTTTTCCTTGAAATTTCCCTTCTGTCTCTAATTGGATTGTGCCAAACTCATTAGTATCGTTTGGCTGCGTACTCAAGATATACATGGTTCCTTCTTTGTCTATGTAAGCGTCTCTCTCAAATTTCACCACTGGTCTTTCCAATCCAAAGGGTTGATCAGGGTTGTGCAGTTGCACCACTTGCCTTTGCAAACCATCCTCATAGATGCGAGCACCTAATCGGTTGGTTCGGAGAAGCTCTAACTGCGTTCTATAGGGTCCTTCAGGTTTTTCTAAGTATGCTACATTAGACCCTCCTGCTGGTCTGTCTGTGCTAAATGCCATTTCTGCTTCACTTGATTCTGAGCTCAACTCGTAGGGATAACTACTGTTCAATTGCTGAGCCCAAGATCGTGCAGTGGTTCTTACACTAGCCTCTGATGATCTAAGGCTTCGTCTGTCCGACTTACCTATATGTTTGCCCGATCTAAGGTTCATTAATTTTCTTCCTTGCACGCTCAGTTACACACTTAGATCGTCAATGGTTCTTTGTGATTAATTCTTGGTTCCTTTTAATTTTTCTTTGGATTCTTGTCTTAATTTATGCGTCAGGAATTCGACTTTCGTTATGATTTTGAGTTATCGTTCCGTCAGACTTATGTTCTTTTCTTTAGGTTTTCGCGTCACACACACCTTTACTTTAAGTCTTAAACTTGATAGAATTAGGTATCTTGAACTTGAGGCGTTCCTATCGTCGTTAATCCACAACTACCGTTTAGCCTAAGCTAAAAATTGACTGAGGGGGTTGAGTAATCTTCCAACCTCGAGTCGGCTTTTCTGATTGCTCTGATGCCCTGTTGCCCAAGAAGCCGTGCTTCCCAAGCCTTGCTGTCCTCACTGCCTTGCTTGCTTGCCTTGGATTGCCCTTGCTAGACCTGGAAAATTCCAATGTTAGACCAATTCACAAGATGATTAAACACTTGAGTATATACACCCTTTTTAGCTCCAATTTTCAATGTGTGCCCCCTGACTTTCTAGTCCCAGACTAGGTGAACCTCAAACGAGCTTTCTAACGAGCTATTAAGCTCAAAAAACGGACTTCGGATGAGAAAGTTACACGCGTTCAGGTCCTGGGGGGTAAAAACTGACAATCCAATTTTCCCTCAAATATGAGCTAAGGGGTCTCCTATGAGTCTAATGGTCCAAAAATTTTCCAAAAATACCCTCAAAATTGGTCAAAAATTGAAGTCCAAAATTTGCGATGGGGGTGGGCAATCGCGATGGTCTGGGACCGTCGCGATGGTCCAAGCGAACCGTCGCGATGGCGTGGGATTTGGACAATCGCGATGGTCCGAAAAGGCGAACCGTCGCGATGGCTCGAAGTGAACGATCGCGATGGCGTGAGGTCGAACCGTCGCGATGGCGTGATCGGTCGGACAATCGCGATGGCGCGGTCAACGGTCAACGGTGGACAATCGCGATGGTCCGAAGTGAACCGTCGCGATGGTCCGCGATGCGATGGCTTGAGCCAATCGCGATGGTCCGATTTTGGGCTGTCGCGATGGTCCAAAAGTTGAACCGTCGCGATGGTCTATCGTGACACGTGGCACTGTCGTGGCGATGGCCTAAGCCAATCGCGATGGTCCGAGCTCAGCTGAACCGTCGCGATGGTCCAAGTGGACCGTCGCGATGGCTCAAGTGAACCGTCGCGATGGTCCGAAAAAGCGAACCGTCGCGATGGTCCGGCCGAGCCGTCGCGATGGCGTGAGCCTATCGCGATGGTGCGACACAATCGCGATGGTCCGAGCCAATCGCGATGGTCCACCAAATGACGAATTTTTGAAATGCGAATTTGGTTCCGTGTATGCGCAAGGGTCGCCTATCTAGTGGTGTGGTCGCTTACCTCAAAAACCGAAAAGTGCAGACCATCGCGATGGTCCGCCACACTCGGAAATCTCTGACAGAAAACACATTTTTTACCTTTTGGATGCTTTCCTGATGCTCTGAAGCTCTGTACCTGCAAGAAAACTCAAGAAAACGCAAGTGCATACAAGCGCAAAAACTCTCTCTCGCTCTCTCGCACGCACAAATGAGGGGAAATGAGGTGAATGGGTGGATATGGTGAATTTTCTGATTTTTTTGGAAATGGAGATGATGATGCGATGATGAAGATGGAGTGTGGGGGAGGTGAAAAACACTAAACACTAAGTAAAAACAACAACAAAAACTGAAATTTTTACCTTCCAACGCCACTTCTTGCTATACTCTTACCATCACACATTCGTCCTAGACTCGATCCCCGGCAACGGCGCCAAATTTGGTGTTGCTCTAGCACAATGGTGAGAACCACGTTAAGAAGCTTCACCTCCTTAATGTCAATCCGAGGGAGAGGTAGGAGTGATATGAAGATCGTGAACGTGAGATGATGTGAGAGTGAAGGTGAGAAGCACAAAGATGCACACACACATACACACACACAATGAAGAGACAAGCAAGACACAATGGAAGGTGGGAAATTAGCTCTATTACTCAAGAATACTCTTACAAGCTCAAACTAGCTCTACTCTCTCCTTTACTCCAACAAGCTAACCAAAATGAACCCCCCTCAAAAATGAGCTCTCTAGCTCTTTTTATAGTTTCTAGACTAGTTTTGACCGGTTTCACATCTAATGACCGGCCTAGTTAAAAAATAGGTCCTAGAGGCTATTTGGAAGGGTAAACGATGTCTAAAAATAACGAAAATTGGTACGAGTATTCTACCTAAGCTCCTCAAGCTCGAGGACTCCTCGGCTTGCACAAAATGGAGCTATGGATTACAAAAATGGGGTTTTGTCTATATTACATATGTTACAAGAGTGATGAAAATCACTGTTGGATGTTTGAAGAAGTAATAAAAATATAATTGTTTTGAAAAAATGGTCCGACTGGCTCCCTGCTTCGTCTTCACATGCTTCCATGGCGTCTGTGCCTCTGACTGCTTCCAACATAGGGTTATAGGCGTATATACAAGCCGAGGGAAAAAAAACTCCTAAAGAGGGAAAAAAGTGCCCTGATGGTCCTAGTGTGTTCACACACATCACTACCTAAATATATTAACAAATCCCCCGTGGGAGTGATGCGGTGAACAAGGAGCTGGCGCTCATGTATAAGGAAGTGCCAAGCTATGTGGAATCAATCCACAAAAGGAAGTAAGCTCAAAGCTTTGTGAAAAGCTTCAAACTTCTCTCGAGGTAGAGCCTTTGTGAAAAGGTCTACAATGTTCTCCTATGTGGGCACATATGCCAAGTTGATCTCACCAGTAGAGAACCTCTCCCTGACATAATGATAATGCACCTTAATGTGCTTAGTGCGAGAATGGAACATAGGGTTCCTTGCAACTGTCAATGTGCTCTAATTGTCAGTGAAGATGGTGGTGGTAGAAGACTCACCAACACCCAAATCAGCCATAAGGTGTCTGAGCCACACACACAATAGTCATTGTGAAAGCTGCCCTATACTCAACCTCATAACTAGAAGTGGCCATAGTAGGCTGCTTCTTGTTCAACCAAGATATACATGAGCTACCAAGCATGAAGCAAAAGCCACTAGTGGACACATGAGTGTCATAGCAACTAGCCCCATCATAATTAGAAAAAGCATGTAAATCTAGCGGTAGTGATCCCCCCTTGGGATAAAATGATCCAAGTAGCCGGGTACCACTCAAGTAGCAAAAGATGCGCTTAAACGCTTGCCAATGCTTGAATCTTGGGCAATGCATAAACCTGCGCATCTGTGAGACATTAAACTCAATATTTGGCTGAGTAATGCATAAGTAAATTAAGCATCCAACAGCCTGCTGATAGAGAACAACATAAAATGCATCTCTAGCATCATGAAGACTCAATCCTAAACTTGTCTCCATAGGAGTGGCAATAGGTTTATAGTCTTCAAGGACAAAATGCTCCAATAATGTGTCAATATATTTCATTTGACACAAAGAAATTCCACCATCAATGTGCATAAATTGAATCCCAAATAATGATGTAAATGCCCCAAATCAGACATCTCAAATGAGGCATGCAAATCAGCCTTAAAATCAGCAATATGCTTCTCATGAGCACCAATGAGTAGCATGTCATCAACATACACAAAAATGGTCAGAAGTACATCATTAGCACGCTTAACATATAAGGTGCTTTGAGTTGGACTATTCACAAAACCATGTACAATTAGATAGGCATGTATCTTTTCATACCAAGCACATGGTGCTTGCTTTAAACCATATAATGCCTTCTTTAACCTGCATGCCTGATTTTCATGCCCTTTCTGCACAAAGCCATGGGATTGAAGGACATACACTTCTTCATGCAAGTCACCATTCAAAAATGAAATTTTAATGTCCAACTGATGTGCATTTCAACCATGATGAGCCGCAATTGCACAGATGCTCCGAACAGTAGTCATATGGCATGTAGGTGCAAAGACCTCATCAAAATCAATGCCTCTTTCCTATGCATAACCCTTTGCAACAAGCCTAGCCTTATACATTTCAATTGTTCCATTAGGCTTACCCTTCAGCTTGTATACCCACTTAGTGCCAATGGCCTTCTTGCCAAGAGGCAAGTCACATAAAGACCAGGTACCATTTTTCATGATAGCATCATATTCAGATTGCATTGTAGCCATCCAATGTTCAGAATTTTGTGCTTCATCAAATGAAACAGGTTCAGTCTCATCACAGAGACTAGAGGCGGCCATAGCATAGCAATCTGATGCAAAATAGACACTATGAGAGCTTGACCGAGCATGATATGACAGAGGTGCATCTAATTTGCTGTCACGCAAAATCTGCACCAACCATTTTGGCATAGTTTTTGCCTATGCAATATCAACTCTCATCAACAAGTGCATCATGTAAATCTATATCAGAAATGGAGTGATCAGTATCATCACATGAAACTGCAAAGTCTGAGAAGTTGCCTCATTAGGACCAGCACTAGATTGCCCACCTATAAAAAGAGGGAGTAAGGTATCATACATGTCCTTGGAGCTAACAAATGTCTCCGTCATACATGAAAGTAAGAACTGAATAGCATCTTCCACAAAAACAACATCACGGCTAACGAGAATGCATTTAGTATATGGATGATACAAACAATAGCCTTTGCTTTCAACACTTTACCCAACAAAAATACATTTTACTAATTTATCATCCAATTTTGTGCGATGTTGTTTAGGCACTAATGCATATGCCAAACAACCAAAAACTAGCAGATGAGCAATAGATGGGTTGTGACCATGCCAAGCCTCATATGGAGTGATAGACTGTAGTGCTTTAGTGGGACACCTGTTTAGTACATATGTTGCACACATGACAGCCTCAAGCTAGAAACTATGTGGTAAGAACTGACTCTTGAACATACACCTCACCATCTCCATGAGTGACCTTGTTGCAAATCTATGATGTGGTAAGAAGGCTTGAAGACTTTTGAAGGAGTACTTAAATTTTCCATAAATTCCTTCATAGGAACTCTCTCTTACTCCCTTTTGTGAGAAAACCCATAAAAGCACAACCTTACCCTTCTTTTTTTGTAAAGGGCTACTTTTTGAGTTCTTGCCTTATTTTAGAAATGAGAGCTCTCTTTTGGATACATGGAAAGATCTCTCTCTCTCTCTCTAGGAAGATTCTCTTTTTGATTTTCCCAACAACCTTTCTTTTTTAGAATATCTTTAGTTAATGAAGCCTTTGGCCACTTGTATTCAACGGATCCCTATGCTCTCTTATATAAGGAGGAGCTCATTTTGTAAAAGGGGCTCTCTTGGCCATGGCCTTGGGCCCTATGAAGAATAGAGAAGGTTTCATTTTCTATTCTCCTTATTTCTTGTGTTCAAGGCGATGATCTATGTGTGTGGACGTGGCATTTGGAGTTGGCTTGTGTGTGAGCATTGCCCTCCCTTGCTCCTTTTTGATGTTGGCCATGGTGCCATTGTTCATGGGCATGGGTGTGGATGCGTTGCTTGCACTTCTTGCAACTTCACTTGGAGAAGCTTCTCGCTTTCATGCAAGGCAATTAGGGTGCGTTGCTCCCCTTTTCTCAACATTTTGACACCGTTGTTGGGGATGTCGGCCTTTAGCCGTTGGTTTTTCCAAGTTTGTGTGTCCACATTTCATGAGATGCACCTTGACACTTGGGGAGGGGGATGAATATGTGTGGATTTTGGTTGGCCTAGGGTACCTCTCCTTTGTTATTTTTTATGAGTAATTTTAGTTCATTTTGTTGTTTCTTGCATAAGAACGTCCCCGAAATCCCTTCTCTCTCATTCTCTCACACATACACATACTTTCATACACACGCATCACCTTCTATTTTTTGCCATTTCTTGTTTTTAATGATGGTCTTGAAAAGTAGGAGGGGTAGTACGTTGGTTTTTAACCCCTTCCCTCTCTTCAATTCTCTAACAAAACATCAAAAATTTGAAAATTTTAGTTGATTAATAAAGTAATATGTTCCACAAATTCCTTTGTCTCTCTTTTATCTGTTTGAAATCCCACGTGCATATGCATTATTGGCATGGTTTCATTCCCTCTTTCAAATCTTGTGACAGACGCGTCAAGGTAGCCATAGGCAAAATTTGTGGGAAGTTAATGCTCCATTGCTTGATATAGGCCGTGTCAGTCATTGCAGGAGGGGGGAACATAAGCTCTCCCTCTAGAAGCTTTTGGGGATGAGCACGATTGTGCTTTGCCTTCCGTTGATGATGTAAGGTAGAAGCCTCCCTGCTGTGCTGAGCTCGGCTCCATGTAGCATTCAGGAGGTCTTCTACAGCTGTAGAGAAAGTGTGCTCCCCCTACTCACCCTCTTCTTGTCAAAGTCCCATGCCCTGGAGTTCCCTAGCCTCTTTGGTTTTGCTCTGTGGTTCCCCTTTGGGCTCCCTATTTTTAGCATTTATCGTGCTCTGCGTCAGGCTTCCAACCTTGGTATTGTGCTCCTTTTTGAGGTCTCCCATTGTGTGTAATCTGACAAAGGTGGAGCTACAGAGGAAGCTTCGTATTTTTTGCTTGTCCACAGTAAGTCAACAAGTTTGTTTATCTCCCTCCTATCCTTCTCATTACCATCAAATCCAGCCCTTGGGCTCCTCCTCTTGCGGATCCTACTAACAAGGACACAAGCCTGTCTACTCGAGATCATGTTACACTCATGCTCCCCCGTCATGCTGAAGAACTATTGGCGCTATGTCAATTTGAGCACCTATGTTGAGCTTCCATGCTCCTTTCACCACCGGGGTTTGAGCTATGGCTTCCCAACTTCACTATCTCCTTTCTCATGATTTTGCAGAATAAAATAGGGCTTTAACAGAAGAATTTGGGTGGATCATTGTCTTAGCAACCTGATTTTTCTCCTCCACTCAATCTTGGCTCCCTTAGCTCACTGATTCTCTCTGCCTTATGGTTGGGAGTTGAGGTTGAAAGTCCCTCTCTTGATCATCATGCACGTCAAGCTCACAAGGTCGACCAATACTCTCCCTGTGCAACTTTTTGCAACCATCCAAACATTGCAACTTTGGGCTTCCACCTGCTGCATGAGAAAAAGCTTCCAAAGTTACCCATTATTGATAGTTCTCTGCAAGGCTGGGGTTCAAATGTCTTGCAAACTCTAACGCTTCTCACCCTCCAATATAGACGGTGTTCCACCTCCATCTCTACACTCTCATGTGAGTAAGCTATTCAGGTTGAGCTCAAGATTTGTGGGGCAAAAGTGTTGTAGACGAGGTGTTTGATGATGCAATAGCTCTTGGTGAGGTCTCTCTATCTTGCAAACTCTAGGGATTTGGAATCTTGCACCAATGGGCAATCTACTTGCTCCCCGTGAACTCAAATATGGGCATCCAAGCCAGGTCAACTATCAAAGGAATCTGTCAGGTGTGCAAACATAAGGTTGTTGTCATAAGCATTGACTTTATCTTAACATCAGCTTTGCCTAGTTATTTCAAGGACAATATGTGATTTCGGGCCTGAGTGGATTTGGGTTGGTTGCACATCTCTGTTGCAACCAATTAACCCCGCATAAGGACAAGCTTGTGGTATCTTCCATTTGTGTGTGTTGTACCTTGATTGATCCTTGCAGGTCTTCATTTTCTCCATCAGATAAGGAGACGGAAATGGATGTGTTGCTTTTTCTTAGGGCTCCCTCTACACATCAAAGACACTCAAATGCAGCTGTCGATTCAAATCATCACTGAGTAGTCAACGAGCCTCAAAGGGCCATGTGTTAATGAAATGAAGAAAAGATTCATCTGTTGCTCAACAATTATGATGTTGATTATCATTTTGGATCACTTCAACATATCTCTCCTGTTGCTCTTGTTTATGGAAAGTGAAGAAGGCATCTCAATAGTCGAAGATTCGGAAGGGAAATACCAGTTGTGGTGCATCCTAAGGGTTTCTACTTCTTGTATTGCTGAAGATCAAAATGAAATTTCTTTGATCAGTCAATGCTCTGTTCTATAGGTTTTTTAAAAGACTCACTACATTTAGTGGTTTGCTGGGGGTTCAGGTGACTTCCCCTCCATGGGGGTCATGTCCCTCACCCTCGGCCAACATCAATAACAAGAGTTGTTCTAATTCAATAAGGATGAAGTCAACTATGTGCTATCGGGATTGATTGGTCTCTCTCGTACACAATTCCCTAAAGATTGGTGCAGGTATCATACCTTATGAGTTTGCAATTGAAGGTTTTGAAGATGGAAGTGTCTATAGCCTGTGGAATCTTTCTAAGGATGAGAATAGTTAATACAAGAAGCCTACAAACTCCTTTTCAACAGAAGGGTTGTTGTTATGGCTCAGATGTTGATATGTTCATTTCACTTGTAACACATCAGATGGAAGCAAACTAGTGTCAGATCAAATGCAATAAAAGGGATTAATTGTGATATAAATTACACCCATGTGTGGTCATCTTTAGATAGGGAATCCTTACTTATAACTTTCCTGGAGCTATCAGTACAACTGCATCTACTTATAGACTTGTTCCAGGATGGGCATGTTTGGCTCTACACAAATAAAGAGTGGTATAAATTTGGTTTTGATATTCCGCCTAGCAGATTGATAGAGTTCACATATGCATTTTGTGCATCTATGGCTAGAAAATAGAACATCCTTGCTATTGGTTCAAAGAGTGCATCTATTTGTTTTTTGGAATCTAGCAGATAATGAATCTCCATTGGGGAATAATTTCTTTGATGGGGAGATACTCAAAGACACTCTTGTCGTAATAGAACCTCAGAAAATGCTACATTGGCAACAAAATGGTTGCCTAGAGGATTTGCTTCTGCTGAAAACGGAGCATGAGGATGTTTTAAAGTTTAGCATATCTGAGAAGAGGAGTGTATTAGGTCTGGACAGTCCATCTACTGAAATGTTGTTCAAGTTGCTGATGAGTTGACACAAACATGTCCATCTTGAAGAAAAGTTGACGAAGATATTGGCATAAAACTCTTCTGTGGTCCCCCATTCCCAGTAGTAGTTACCAGTGTATGGTAGAGAGAGACATTAAGAAGATCTCTAGTGCATGCAGAAGGGATTGTTGATTCCTTCAAGTCCTCGACGGTACAGCAAACACATGCATTTGATCAAATAAGTTGGCAACGAGCAGGATAGGGGACAAAGGTGAAGCTCTAGCAGAAGTCATCAGCCAACAACTCTTTCAAGAGGAAGTCTCTTTGTCAAGACAATACCATTGTGGAAAGCATCATGGGCTCATAAGGACAAAATTATTTCCCAGACTAATGTCGTGTGCTATAAAAGAAGAAGAAAATCCCTAGAAGGGAGAGATAAGATCTGTTCTATAATTTTTTTCAGATGCCACATTTAGGAATTATAGCAATCTAGAACTTCTGATATGAATTCCTCTATATAGAGTGATGAATAAAGAGGGAATTCTTGAATAGCTTTAATGATGGATACAATAGAAATAATTGATTACACTTTAGCGAAAATAAGATACCTGTTGTCTTCCTCATTTAGCTCACTCTTTAACATCATGGATGGCTGAGGACGATTTGCATATAACCAAAACACCATCTCCACGTATCATTTGATACTGTTTGCCCCTTCGTCAGAGGCTATTTGTAGGTATTAATGATCCCATAGGTGTGCATGCAGCTCTGAATGGCTCTTCCACAGTATTTATCTACAGGGTAGTCTGTCTGAATTAAACAGGAACTTGGTTGTATAGATGTTATGACCCTTATGTTCCTCTTAATCCCCACTCCCAAATAAATATTGTGGAGTTCATGTATTGTTGTGTACTAATTGTTAACTGAAGCATTATGGGAGCGAAGGTGGCAGATCGTCATAGGGCACTATTTTTTGGGTCCTTCAGCTACTTTCCTAACACCATGGCCTATCTACAGGTTGGGGTCACGTCCTTTAAACTACTATTTTACCATTACCACTTATTGCAGGATGACTTGCAACAGGTAGAATATACCAATCACATTCACTAGCAGATGGGCAAGGTGTAACAAAAGATGCAGCAACAGATCTGTTGGAAACAATATTGCAAAAATTGGACTTTGACTACAAGGGAATGGCTTGATGATTTGTGTAATTTCCTTGTTGAGAAATATTTATGTGTTGGATGCGACCATGGATCTATTGTACTCTATGGCCCTCTAATGCAACTTGTTCAGATTATACTCATCTAGATTTCTATGTGACCTCTGTAATTGGGGAATGCAGATACCAAGGGATTGTGTCCACTTCCTCAACCATCTTGTGGGGATCTTTGTCCATGTTTTTTTGTAGAATATACTAGTGAAACACCACCTCTTTGGTGATATCTGATTTTGTTTTGACCATTCACTCGGACTAACAAATGTAGAATCCGAAAACATTGCTTGAACCATGGTGATAAAAATGGAATTGTAGGCTGGACTAAGGTGGTGAGATGTGGAACGTGGTTCTTGCATTTTTGCATATATGTTTAAAGCTGGGATTTCTCTACTGAGAGTTGTGTATATTGGGCTTATTTTCCCAAAGTGTTGTGGATTCTATGAAGCTTATTAGATTGACTTCTGGTTGTTGTGGTGTGAATGTCTAGTTGGGACCGTGTCCACTATTCTTGAAATCATGTTAAGCCTATGATCGACATTGTAGGTTGTTTATGTTGCTATGGGACCTGGCTCCATGAATTCATTATAGGTTTCAAAGATGCTACAGCTTCTTATGGGAGCTGGTTCCTAGCTTGCTCCTTCATGTTTGCAATTGTTATGTATGCCCATGGAGTTTTTTGGAATTGCATGTTGGTGTTCTCTTGTTTGCAATTTTGGTGATTGCCCTGCATAGGAAGGGGGTCCAACCATTCCACACCTCCATAGGGGAACAACTTGGGGAAGGAAGATCTTCATGGCATAAATTTTCTTTTTCAGGCCTTCTAAAGACTTGATCAGTAGGATTGCTGCATATATGGCAACAAAGGCAGATCTTTATGTTGTTGGGCTGACTTCCCCTTAGGGGGATTGTGTCGCTCAGCACATAAGGACTTTTCAGTACCTTGACTTGCAACATTCAAAATTTGGGAGACTTGCAGAGTCAAACTAGGACTTGTTCATCTATTAATATTCCTCTTCTGTTAGCTTTTTCAAGGATGACAAAGTCTAAGAGGGGAGGGTGTTGCAGATCTATGATGCGGAAAGAAGGCTTGAAGACTTTTGATGGAGTACTTAATTTTTCCATAAATTACTTCATAGGAACTCTCTCTTACTTCATTTTGTGAGAAAACCCATAAAAACACAACCTTACCCTTCTTCTTTTGTAAAAGGCTACTTTTTGAGTTCTTGCCTTATTTTAGAAATGAGAGCTCTCTTTTGGATACGTGGAAAGATCTCTCTCTCTAGGAAGATTCTCTTTTTTATTTTCCCAACCACCTTTCATTTTTAAAATATCTTTAGTTAATGAAGCATTTGGCCACTTGTATTCAACGGATCCCTCTCCTCTCTTATATAAGGAGGAGCTCATTTTGTAAAAGTGGCTCTCTTGACCATGGCCTTGGGCCCTATGAAGAATAGAGAAGGTTTCATTTGCTATTCTCCTTATTTCTTGTGTTCAAGGCGATGATCTATGTGTCTGGACATGGCATTTGGAGTTGGCTTGTGTGTGAGCATTGCCCTCCCTTGCTCCTTTTTGATGTTGGCCATGATGCCATTGTTCATGGGCATGGGTGTGGATGCGTTGCCTGCACTTCTTGCAACTTCACTTGGAGAAGCTTCTCGCTTCCATGCGAGGCGGTTAAGGTCCATTGCTCCCCTTTTCTCAACAGACTTTTTCTTCCATTCAGAAACTCTATTTTGTTGAGGTGTATATGGCATTGTACACTGATGTTTTATCCCACATTTAGCCAAAAATGCATTAAAGTCAGAAGACATATATTCCCCCCTCAATCAGAACAAAGGGTACCCATTTTACATGCTGACATATTTTCAGCCAAAACCAAAAAATTGTTTGAAGCACATAAACACTTCGGACTTTGTTTTCAATGGATATACCCATGCATGCCTGGAAAAATCATTGATCAAAGTCACGAAGTAAAGACAATTTAAAAAGAGGGTGTCTGCTTTGCATCTGACATGCATGTCGAAGCTTTGCATCTGACATAGCCTCCTGTACTGCACATGTTGAATCATTCACAGATTTTTCATAATATATGAGCTTATATACATCCCACGAGATAAAATGCCAAAATTAATAATCACGTTTCCATTTGACAAATCATGAACTCTACATCTATCATCATCAAATTTCACAACCAAGCCAATCTTGGCTAAAGTTGAAACTGATAACAAATTCTTTTTTATCCCTGGCAACTGAAACGTCACAATGGTATGAGACTGTCGTGATGGTCCGGGTGAGACCGTCGCTATTTCTTGAGCCAATTGCGATGGTGCGACACAATCATGATGGCATGAGCTTGTCACGATGGTCCACCAAACTATGAATTTTTCAAGTATGTTTGTGGATTCCTATGTGTGCAAGTGTGCTCAATGCCGTGGTATACACGCATACCAAAAATGTCAAACTTGTCAAACCATCATGATGGTCTAACACCTACGGTAGATCTGACAGAAAGTTGACATTCTCACCTTTTTGGAGCTCTCATGTCGTTCTGAGTATTGTACCTGCAAGAAAACTCAAAAACACGCACACACATGCAAGCTCAAAATCTCTCTCTCTCTCTCTCTCTCTCTCTCTCTCTCTCTCTCTCTCTCTCTCTCTCTCTCTCTCTCTCTCTCTCTCTCTCTCTCTCTCTCTCTCTCTCTCTCTCTCTCTCTCATGCACAAATGAGGGGAATGGGTGGATATGGTGAAATTTTTGATTTTTTTGGAGTGGAAGAAGAAGATGTGGTGGTGAAGGATGAGTGTATAGGAGATGAAAAACACAAAAAACTACTCAAAAACAACAACAAAAATTGAAATTTTTACCTTCCAATGCCAATTCTTGTTATATTCTTACCATCACGCATTTGTCCTATAGCTGGATCCGCGACAATGGCGCCAAATTTGGTGTTGCTCTAGTACAATGGTAAGCACCACGTTAAGAAGCTCCACCTCATTAATGGCAATCCGGAGAAGAGATAGGAGTGATATGAAGATCATGAATGCAAGAAGAAGTGAAAGTGAAGGTTAGAAGCATAAAGATGCACACACACGTACACACACATGTAAGAGACAAGCAAGACACAATGGAACGTTGAAAGTAGACTCTATTGCTCAATAACACTCTTACAAACTCAAAAATAGCTCTAATCTCCAACTTGCTAACACTAACTAACCCCAAAAATGAGCTCTCTAGCTCTTTTTATAGATTCTAGAATAGTTTTGCCTGGTTTCACATCTAGTGTCTAACATAGTTAGAAAATAGGTTCTAGAGGGCATTTGGAGGTCTAAAAGGAGATCTAAAAATAGTCAAAATTGGTATGCTTGTTCTACCTAAGCTCCTCAATCTCAAGGACTCCTTGGCTTGCAGAAAATGGAGCTACTAATTACAAAATTGGGTCTCTCTATGATACATATGTTACAAAAGTGATAAAAATCGTTGTTTGGGGTTTTGAGAAAGTAATATAAAACATATCTCTTTGGAAAAATTGACTTCATGGCTCCCCATGACTCTTTGTAGTCTACCTCTACATGCTTCCTTTGCACCTATGCCTTTGACTGCTACCAACATGAATCAATCCCAAATATGCTCAGGCAATCAAGGTAGAAATAACAAAATTAGAAGAGGAAAGTATTATTATTCCTGTAGAACACTCAAGATGGCTTTCATGTATGGTTATTCTACCAAAGAAAAATAGTGGAAAAATAAGATTGTTTGTTGATTTTCATGCTTTCAATAAGGTGAAAATTCAATATGGTTTTCCTCAACCATTCATAGAGCAGGTACTAGAAGAAGTATCCATGCACACTTTATACAGTTTTCTTGATGGATTTAACGGCGACAATCAAATCCTTATTCACCCCAAAGATAGAGACAAAACGGCCTTTGTTACGCCATGGAGCACTTTTTTATAGATGCATGGTTTTTTGTCTCAGAAACATGCCAGCTTCATTTGATATGTATTTAATATTGGGTAAATGGTTAACAACATTTCTTCGCATTTTCATGGATGAAATCTCGGTATTCTCAAGTACAAATAGAAAAGTAGTGGTCCAAGACTTTCATCAAACTGGGAAAATTCGAAGGAAATTTTTGAACAGTCTCAAAATAGGTTTCAAGTTGAACCTTGCCAAATGTCAATTTTTTATCACAAAAGATACTCTGCTTGGCCATATAGTTTTAGCCAATGGAATAATTTTTTATCCATCTAAACTAGCTACCATTTTTTCCATGCCCATCCCTCGAACTCCTAAGGAAGTGCAAAGTTTTCTAGGCCATGCAAGGTATCATAGAAAACTCACAGGAATGTACTTAGAAATAGCTAAGCCTTTATCAAGGCTTACGAGTAAGAAAATCCCTTTCTCTTGGAGTCTTTAAGCTAAAAGAGCATTTAGTGAGCTAAAGCAGTCTTGGCTTAGCCGTCATCACACAAGGTAGACCAACCTATTGCTTATGCTATCAGATTGCTTACAAATGCAAAAAGAAATTATAGCACTATAGAGAGAGAGAAAGAAGGTTTGGCTATTGTGTTTGCACTTCAAAAATTTTGGCACTATCTTCTAGGCATGCATTTCATTGTTATTTCCAATCATCAACCTCTAAAATATTTGATCAATAGGCCTAGAATAGTTGGAAGGGTTTGGCAATGGCTATTATTATTTCAAGAATATGACTCTAAAATCCATATTAAGCCAGGAAAAGAGCACTACATGGCAGATCAAGTGTCTACAACAGTCATGAGCAAAAGAGCAATAGATATCAATGATGAGCCCGTGGATAGTTGTCTTTTTTTGGTAGAAGCTAGAATGGATTGGTATGAGGAAGCTGTGCAATTTCTCATTTCTAGAAAATGTTTTATGAACATGAATCCATAAGAAAAGAGGAAATTATTGTTTAAGGCCAAAACATTTTCACTCATAAATGGGGAGTTGTATAATTAATAATAGGATGGTATTCTATGAAAATATGTTCATCTCTAAGAAGTCAATTTTTTACTAGATGAAGCACACATTGAAGGGCATCTCAAGGGCAAGGACTTGGCTCACAAAATCCTCCACAAGGGATTATGGTGGCCATATATTTACAAGGATGCTATTAGGTTTTCCAAAGAATGTGACATCTGTCAGAGATGTGCTCTTAGGCCAATAAGGTCAAATTTTCAACCATTATTCATCTAGATTGGTTGGCAACCTTTTGAATGATGGGACCTTAATTTCATTGGACCCATTAGTCAAATTGATCAACCTAGGGGTAAAAGGTATATTCTGATGGCCACGTGCTATGCAACTAAGTGGGTAGAAGCTAAATTCATTGTGCATTGCATTGCCATGATAGTGGCCAAGTTTATGTACAAACATATTTTCTCACAATTCGGTTGCCGACTAGAAGTTACTAGTGATAGGGGTAATCACTTTGTAAATCATTAGCTCCAATTTATCTTTCATAGGTACAATGTTTTTTAGAAAACGTAATGTGCCTACTATCCTAGGGCAAATGGGCAGGCAAAAAAGTTCTAACAAGATTTTGATTGGGCTATTGTGCAAATTGGATTTTGACCACCAAAGCTCTTGGCCGCAAGCTCTTATGAGTGCAATCTAGGCCTTCTATACTACAACAAGAGGTACCACTGATGAGAGCCCATTTCTCTTGGTATTTGGTAAGGAGGCATTGACACCTTTTAAATTTATTATCAGGAAAGAAATTGAAGCTATAACCATTCGAATTGAACTTCCCATTAGAAGAATTGTGGCATTAGAAGAATACAAGAAGAAACCATGAGGAAACTACAGGTAAAGCAAGAAGAACGCAAAAGGTTGCATGATAGGTATCTAAGGACTAATGAGGTACAGGAAGAATCTTTGGTCTTGATGCATTAGATCCCGCTAGCATCCACCCAACTAGCACCTAAATGGACAAGACCCTATAAAGTGATGAAGGTATTACCACAAGGAGCATTACAGTTAGAGGATCTATAGGGTGAGAAGATGCCTTTAGTCAACATATCCAGGGTGAAAATTTATTTGAATCAATTCAAGAAGCAAGACATTCACTCACTCTACATACCATAGTTTTCTTCATTTCATTTTCTACAATACATTTTGTTTGATGGAATAAGAAAAATAAAAGAGTAGTTTCACTAGAACGGTGTAAAGACTTGATGTGGGGGTCTATAGAGCAGGTGGTCTTGCTGGCCCTTTTGATTGAATCCACTTCATGAGCTTGGAAGCTTCTTTTCCTAGAAGTGTTGAAGCTCATAGAAGTGTTAAAGCATGAGCTTAAGAGGGGAGATTCTTGGGACCTTGGGGAGGGTCTTGGGCCACCTTGGGCAACCCTCACCCTAGGGGCTTGGAGCCACTCCCTAGTTCATGCCCTGGAGAACTCAACATTGTGAACGGGTAAGGCAGGAGCACATATGTCACTCTAGCACAATGGTGAGTACCAACGTGAGGAGATACACCTCCTAAATGTCAATCCGTGGAGACGTGAGGACCGGTATGAAGACCGCGAGCAAGTGATGGCACAAGTGCGTGAGTGAAAGCACACAAGCATGCACACACATACACACACACGCGCACAAGGTAAGAGCAAAGAGTGGAACAATGGAAAGCTTCGATTACCAAAGAGCTCTCTTACAAAAACTGAAATCTACAACAAGCTAACCTCAAAAATGAGCTCTCCAGCCCTTTTTATAGTTTTTGAGTGGTTTTGGCCCTGTCCAGACCTAGTGTCCGGCCTAGTTAAAAAATAGGTTCCAGGGCATATTTGGGGGCTCAAACGGAGTCTAAAAATCGTGAAAATTGGTAGGATGGTAGATCTAATACTCCTCAAGCTCGAGGACTCCTCGGCTTGAACAAAATGGAGTTACAAAAATGAAAAATGGTATTTACAATGGTTTTTAGTGATAAAAATCACTATTTTTGTAGGGATTTCTTTTGAAAATTTGACATGTGCTTCTTGGAGCTCCCTACTTGCTCCTTCTTCTTGTGTGTCCACTTCCTTAATGCGCTTCCATGCTTTGTCCTTGACCTTAAGCTTCAACACTCCCCCCCCTCTTGAGTCTGTCGTCCCTGACAGACCCTTGTTGTAGTGGTCGTTCCATGTAGTACGTTGAGAGGTAGCGTCCTTTGCGTCCAACAGGGGCAATCCCTCTTCCCAATGTATCCTAGTCGTTTGTCTGGTTCTTCACTTTGCCACTATTATCTCTTGCAGTTTGTAGTCCCTTTGTACGTACTTCTGCCTTGTATTCCATCTGGGTGGTGCATTTGTGAGTTTTCCAAAACTGCTAGCTGCTCAAAGGGTGTGGTCAATGTTGATTGTGAGCAACTCTCGGTGGTGGATGGCTCCCTTGTTCTTGTAGTGGTCACCGTGATGTCCTCTGATTCTTCCAAAGATGGCTTTCATAGTTTTCGTGCCAAGTACTTGTAACCCATAATGGATGATGGTTAAGTGCATTAGTGCACGGGTTGAACAAATTATGTGCCTTGTGCATGGCCTTGTAATGTGGCCCTACGTATGCGTACTTGGGTAATGCATGGCAAGAAGTATGGTGCAAGAGATTGGGTCTTGAGCTAAGTGCTCAAGGGTATGCTGACGAAGAGGTTTCCTAATCTATCATGGTCATAGTGTTGTTGAAACATACACGTCTTACCATGGTGACGGGTCCGTTGATCTTCATCTCTTCGTGTTGTGGTTCCCTCATGATGTTTGACCGTCGGCTTGTCCTTTTTGTTGAGGGATGTCCTTGCTGGAAGTTCGCTGATGAGCACTTTCAAGCACATAGTTTTTTTTTTTTTTTTCTTTTTTTTTTTTTTTTTTTTTTTTTTTTTTTTTTTTTTGGAACACGATGGCATCAAACAAGAAGAAAGAGGTTAGTATCAATAACATATTTTGCATGTGAAAATTGTGTCTCATGTGCCTGGGATTTCTCAATTGTGTCTATGCATGGCCATGTAAGGTGGCCCTATATTGATGCATACTTTGGAAATGCATGACCTGAATGGTGCAAACGACTTGGTTATGCCAAAGGCACACGGTTGCTGCTGGTCGAGGCTTTTGATGTTACTTGTATACTTGATGAATTCTTTGTTTGGAGGTGTCGATTGGATCTCGAAATGATGTAATCCTCCTAATGGGAACCCATTTCCGAATAGTATTTGGCCCTGTAGAGATCACCTCAGGCCAGTTCTTCTGTGGATGCTGTCCAAACTTTGGTATCCAGTGTGGTTGACCCCTTGGTTCTGTGGATGTTGCTTGTGCTTTTGGCTTCCAAACCCATATCCTGGGTGAGTGCCTGCTTATTTTTGTAGAAGGGTTAAGTTTATCTTCTTTTGGTCTTTGTGCTCTGTTCTTACCCTTTGTTTTCCTTGGCTTCTTTGTTGAGACCTTTTGCATGGTGGGGAGCATAGGCCGTTGTGTATGTAAGAGCTTCTTGGGTACCCACATCTGTAATCGCCCGATTTGAGCTGTAGCTAATTTTTTAGGCACCCAAATTTGTACCTGATTGTGGTTGGCCTTCATTGATAGCTTCGGTACCCAAATTTGATGGATTCTTCGTGCTTGACCCTGTCGTAGGTACTTGGTCCTTCTGTAGTCATGGTCGATCTGGTTGGGTGGGAGTCCTTGAGGCAGCATCGATGGTTGTACGCCCTTCTTTACCCAGATCTGCTTCATGCCCCTAACTTCTTTCTGCTTGAAGGTTCTTTGTCTATTTGATAGACTGGCTATCTTGCACTGTTTTGCTTGCTTCTGAGGTTGAGCTCCTGTGGATGCTCTGCTCTTTAGAAGACAAGAAGAAGGTTCATCTTGACTTTGCGACTGTCCTTCCGTGCTTGCGTCCGTCTGGATCATAGAGCTTTTGACATCTACAACATCTTGTTCAAGAAGATTAGCCTTAGAGGAACAAAGAGAGTGTGTGGTGTCAGTTTCAGTGGGCATGTGATTCTCCAATTCTAATGTAATGCATTGATTATATACCCACACTTGAAGAAGTTGACTTCTTAGGTTCAAGTTGACAGCATGGTCGTAAATCCAATCTTGACCCAAGACAAGTGGTTCTGTGAGGTCCTCATCATGACACACTAGCATTTTGACTTTTATTGGAACATCTTGAAGGTAGATGGGAAGTTCCACCTCGCCCAAACAGGGTGTTTCCACGCCTCCTAATCCTATGAGATAGGCTTCTATGGGCTTGATGTCCAATTGCAGGTCTTGGCAGTATGAAAATCGAACTGCACTAGTTGCTGCTCCTGAGTCAACCAATGCTCTCACAGTCTTTACACTCTTTCCTTGTCCTACCTCGATAGTCACAAAGGGTCGTCGATCAATTATTTGAGAAGTAGTCATGCCCGATTTTTGGCACATGTCCATGTGATATTTTGGAGCTTTTGTGTTGACATCTAGGCCTAGCCGCCGTAACTTATTTCTTCTGATGCGCTCTCTAGCCTCTGCTTGTGCTTCTTCTCTAACCCTTAACTCCTCTTCTTTTCGCTTCTTAGCAGTGTTGAGTCTCGTGAGCATTTCCTCTGTAAGAGGTTCTTGATATAACTTGACTCGGCATCCACTAATATAGTTTGGTAGGATATCACCTTCTAAAGTGGCCAATTGAACAGCACCGCTAGTGGAGAGTCTATTAATGATCATGGGTCCATATCCTCGTTTCTTCAATTTGCGAGCATGTTGCTTTAGCGTGTAAACCAGCACTAGATCACCTTCCTTCAATCCTTTATCCTTTACATGGGCATCAAAGTATGCCTTTTGCCTTTTCTTTGCAGCATAAATGCCTGCTGCTGCCCGTAGCCTCGTCTCACCTAAGCGTTCTAGATCAAAGATCCTGGAAGACAACTCATGTCCATTCCACTCATGCTCTTGTGCTACTTTCAAGGCTGGGATTAAGAAGTCCAATGGTAGCACGGCATTCTGTCCAAAGACCATCTGAAATGGGGTAGCATTGAGTACCGTTTTGTAGGCAACTCGGTATGCCCAAACAGCATGATGAAGTTGTTTGTCCCAATCAGAGCGTTTATTATTTACAAGTTTCGTCAACACATTACATAGGATCTTATTCGTGCTCTCGGCTTGTCCGTTAGCTTGTGGGTGATAGGGGGCAGACTTCTTATGTATTACCATGAATTCTTGAAGGAGATTTTCAATGACCTCATTCAAGAAGTGCGTACCTCTATCACTAACCAACTCTATTGGTAACCCATATCTAGTGAACACATTTTCGAATAAGAACTTAGCCGTCGTTTGAGCATCATTCTTTGTCGTGGCTTTTACTTCCACCCACTTTGTAAGGTAATCTGTGGCTACAATGATGTATTCTGCATGGGAGTTTCTAGCTGGGGGGTTAATAGGACCAACAAAGTCTATGCCCCACTTCGAGAATGCGCGTCCTCCCATCATTGGCCTTAAAGGCATCTCGTCTTTTCTTATCGGATATTGGGCACGTTGGCATGTGTCACATTTCTTCACATAAGTATGTGCATCCATATGAAGAGTGGGCCACCACAGTCCTGAGAATAAAATGGTCTTAATTACTCTGTCAGGCCCAAAGTGTCCACCTGCAGCACCGCTGTGTGCAGTTTCTAAGACTTTCAAATAGTCTGATTCATGAACGCACAGTCTTAGGTAACCATCCTTGCCTCTTCGATATAGGTTGTCTCCTACTAAGGCATAGTCTTGAGCCTCTTGCTCCATGCTCCGTTTTCTTGCAAGACTAGCCTGATTGGGTAATGTTCCCGATCTCATGAACTCAACCAATGGAGCACTCCAATCTGGGATTAATGACATATGATAAAGAGTGGCATGCTCCACTGGGGGTCTCTTCTGACACACTGGACAATTTTGGATCCACTCCTGTATTTCTTTGTCCATGCTAGGCCAATACACTCCTAAACGTTTTAGATTCTGCAATGTTCGTTGTTTAGAGTAATGATTTCCTAGCAGTCCCTCATGGGCTTGTTGCATCCAACTAGTATGTTCGTCGTCCTCAACACAACAAGCTAGTACGCCCTCGGTATCTTGCTTGTACATACTTCCGGCCAATATTTGATACTTTTGTGATTTTACAATTTCTTCTTTGCTTGTTTTCACATTTTTATTTGCAGGTCCGAAGGTTAGGACTGGTACCAACTTGTTTGCCCATTTAGGAACAACTTCCAAATTGAACAGATAAGCATCGGGCAATTCATCAGACACTCCTTGCGGTGGCTCTCCTGAAGTGATACGAGAAAGATGGTCTGCCCTAAGATGGGTTCTACCTTTCCTGACTACAACTTCAAAGTCGTATTCCATTAGTAAGAGGAACCATCTTACTAAGCGGCCTGTAGTGCAAGGTTTATTGACCAAATATAGTAAAGCTTGATGATCAGTGAAAAACTTGAACTTATTGGCCAATAGATAGTGTCTAAACTTCTTCACGGCATATACCATACCTAAGCCTTCTCTCTCCGTTGTGGTATAATTTCGTTCAGCTGCATTTAATTGCCTACTAGCATATGCTATCGGCAAATCTAGGTTTCCTTCACCTGTGGGTTGTGCTAGCACACATCCTATTGTATGATTGGAGGCATCTACATGGACATGAAAGGGTTTGCTCCAATCCGGAGTAGTCAATATTGGTGCTGTGCACAAACGTCTCTTCAGCTCGTTGAAGGAATTCTCGCATTCCTCGTTCCACTCAAAATTTGTTAGCAACCCATAAAGAGGTTTAGCTATGATGGCATACATGTGGATAAACCTACGGTAATATCCACAATGTCCCATAAAGGCTTGTACCTCTTTAACATTCCTTGGTCTTGGCAACTCTGCTATCGCTCTTACTTTGTCCTCATCTGTTGAAATGCCATTCTTAGAAACAATGTGACCTAAGATCTTACCTTGTCGTACCATGAACACACACTTCTCTAGGTTCAGACAAACTCGATAATCTCTACACTTGTTGAAGATTTGTCTGAGCTCAGGGATGTGGTAACTTCTTTGTTGGGAATGAGCGCATAAGTCATCCACATATACTTCTAAGCTCTTCCGCAAGAACTCTTTGAAGACATGACACATGAGCCTTTGGAATGTTGCAGGTGCATTGGTGAGCCCAAATGGCATCACACGAAATGCAAAGATTCCCCATTCTGTGGCAAAGGCCGTTTTGTGTTGATCTTCGGGGGCAATGGCTACTTGGTTGTAACCTGAAAATCCATCAAGGAAGCTATAAACTTCCTTGCCTGCAACACGCTCCAATAGATGTTCGGTGATTGGAAGTGGATAACTATCTCTGATCGTTGCAGCATTAACTTTTTTAAGGTTAATGCACACTCGCAATTTCCCATTCTTCTTGGGCACCACCACAATGGGGGACACCCATTCAGTGTGCTCAATCTCATAGATGAATCCAGCTTCAATCAACCTGTCAATTTCCTCCTTTATTTTGGCTGCATAATTGTCATTATATGTGTAGGGCTTTTGTTTGGTGGGCTTGGCATCAGCGGTCATCGGAATAGTATGAGAGCAAATCTTTGGATCTACCCCTTTCAAGTCTCTATAGTGCCATGCGAACACATCCCTATATTCCCTTAATAGAGCTACAAGCTCTGCTTCTTCTTTTGCACTTAGGTCATCTCCTATGTACGTACATCGTTCTTCGTTCCCTTCAATGGTCACTACAATTTTTTTGGTCTTTTCTTTATTGTCATATGCTTCTCCTGTAATGGCCTCTCTCTTGGGCATTCGTACCAAAATTTTTCGGTCTTCCACTTCATATTTCTTGAAATTTTCTGGTACTTCAAACAGTGATTCTTCCTCTTCTTGTTTCACTGCTTTTCTTTTCTTTTTCTTTTGACCTCCTTCACTTCCTTCCTTTGAATTTATCGTTTTAATACTCGTGAGGGGTTCTTCTTCTTTTTGGGTTAACACTCCTATGTCTTCTAAATAGTGTTCCTCTGAGTCAAAGTAAGTATCCATCACAATGGATTCTAGATCATCGTCATTCTCTTCTTCTTCTATGAACTCACTAGGATCACACTCTTCCAACAGGGGTTGACACATGAACACTGAAATATCATAACCCTCTTCATCACAATGAGGTGTCCATTGTTCTTCATTGACTGCTATGTCCATGGTAGCTAAGATTTCTGCCCAACCATGAGGCTCAAATTCCTCATCTGGAAATATCATCGGTGTATAGGCTGGGTCTTTTATTGTTCTATCTCCCGGGGGAGTTCCTTCTTCTCTCGCTTTTAGGCGCTTTTCCTCTTCCTCTGCGACCTTGCACATCCACAAGTGAGTATCTTCATGCAGCCAGGATGGATCAGGTGAACTTCCGGAATGCACGGAGATAGAATCTTCTTTCACTTTGTGGATAGGATTCCATTGTAGGGGTGGTACATCTCTGAAGGTGTAATCCTTCAGATTGACCTTGGTGGTGACCCCTAAGTGTTGTAAGTACAAGGAGTTGGTTCCCCAATCCTGTACTATTTGCAATTGTCGTAGGAAGGGTCTTCCTAGGATCATCTCGTAGACATTATTTTTTTCAAAGTCACATATAGCAAATGTATGTTCAAACTCTACACCACAAGTGGTTAGAGTTATCCCTTCAAGCAATCCTAGAGGTCTTTCAAAATGACCATCTGCCATTTGAAGCTTCATTCTAGTTGGTCTTAATGTGGGTTTGCCCCATCGCTTCCACAAGGAGGTGGTCGCAATAGCAACACCAGCACCCGAATCTACAATTGCTTTGGTTGTGTAACCTTGATAGGTGATCGGAAGATAAGTGTTGCCTTCTTCACCTTCGCTCATGTCTCCTATCTTGTCGAGAGGTATCTCTGGAACTTTTTGCTTAGAGCCTACTTTTGGCATATTGGATTCAAGTTCTGGAACCTGATCCTTCACATGATTCCATAGCTCCGGTTTTGCCTTGAGCAGCTCCTCTACAGTGAGATGACATTGAACCTTAGTGTTCTTCACAACATCAGTGTTTCTTGGAATCACTGAGTCTTCATTTCTTACCAATATTGTGGGAGCTCTGATCTGGAGAGATTCAGATTCCCATGGGCCAGTGTAATGAGGCAACTCTTGTAAAGAATTAGATTCAAAATCTAATCTTTCATCTTCTTGTTGCTCGGCTTGGTCTCCATAGATAGACGGAATGTCTTGGGGAAATTGATCTTGAAGATCATCAATCTCAGGAATAGGAGGGGAATTACCCTTCTCCTTGGCCCATTTCTCTTCTTGTATTTCCCGCAAGAACTCTTGAGAGTACTGTTGAATTGAAGGAGGTATTCCAGCATCCGTGGAATTAGGAACATAAGCTCCCATTGATGGTGAGCTTCCTCTTTCAATAACTGGTTGAGCCTGTGGAGGTAAAGAAATTTGTGGTTTATTTACCAACTGCTCTATTCTTTCTAGTAAGCCCTGGAAATGCAAATCCGGTTTGACAGAGTTTGTCTGATTGAACTTTTGACTAGTCTCAAGTATGGCTTGAGCTTGTTCTACCATTTTCATGCACATTTTCATCCGTTCAATCTCTAAATCTGCTCTAGGGTAACTCTTGTCTAGGTTTACAGCTGTTGGCCCTTCTTGAAGACGAGCCTGGTAGGCCTTGAACATCATGTCCAAGCCTTCTGGGGTTGGATCTGCAAGAACAGACCCTGGTTGTGGGTTATTTACAATGGGCGGTGGGGTGGAATGAGGTGGAGTGGATGGAGCTTCAGCATGCGAGGGGCTTTGAGATGCAATGTCTTCTATTTTTGTTTTGGTATCCCTTAGGCTTTCTTCTAGCTCGGATAGTTTTTTGTTCCACTTGAGATTAGCCTTCTCTCTGGTATCCTTCCATGTTCTTGGTTTCCTCTTACTAGGCTCTCCTGCCTCACTTGACTCCGATTGCTCAGATGGTTTTGCTTGTTGTGTAGCCTGTGCCCTAGTAACTGCCTGTACAGGAGCCACTTTATTGCTACTTGAACTTGAATCTGCCACTAAGCCTACCACGTTGATGGGTGTGACCTTGGGTGCACTAGAGGGATTCCTGGGACACTCTCTAGGAAGATGTTCCTTGCCGCACTCAGGACAAAAGCCTTGTATTGTGATGTTCTGTCCTGATCCCAGAGCTGGTTGGAGGGGACATTCACGAATGAAATGATCGCCCTGACATCTAAAGCATGGTCCTCTAGGAGCTTGTGGTCTGACTTGTCTCAATTGGGGCCTAGGATTTGGATTCGTATACATGACATTGGAGTATTCTGGCTCCCAATTTTGTTCCATAGGTGGTGTCTCATATTGATACTGAGAAGTCTCACTTTGCTCAGGTGACTCTATATAATAAGCCTGTGGACTATCTTCATGGAAGTAGTCTGACCCATGAGCGTGAGAATCATTTTCTGAGACCAATGAGGTTAGTGGCACCAAAGCTCTATTATGGTTCTCCTCTGCCATCGTATATTTAACTGGGATCACATTGGCAGGAGCTGGTGGTTGGTTTCCTAGGACTGGTTGTGGTCTATATGGTGCTTGATATTGCTGCTGGTATTGAGGTTGATATTGTTGTGGCCTATAATATGGCTGTTGGTATTGATTCTGATACCTACCCTGCTGGTAAGGTTGCTGATAATTTTGTCTAACAGCCTGTCTGTTATAGGGACAATCTTGGGCCATATGATTTGTGTATTTTCTCTCAATGGTGCAATACAGAGCATTAGGGTTTCCTTGGGGTTGAGTCATCATTGGGCAGACATTAGCCATGTGATCTCCTCCACACGTATAACATCGCTTCACTGAGGTGACCCTTGGCATTTGTCTATTTTGAACTCCTAGCTTTTTGGCCACTTGCTCAGCTATCTCATCTATCTCAGTGGAGGCTCTAGAGGTATGACTTGTAGAACTATCAGAATCCTTATAGAGTTTGGATAGTCCTAATTCCTCACCCAAGTTGTCTTCTATGTCAATGCACATCCGTATACACTCTTCTATGGATCTAGGATCTTTCAGGTATACATATGACCTTAATTTTGTGCTCAATAGGCCATCTAAAAACAGTGCCACCTGTTTGGCTGATGTGGGTAATTCTGGTACAGGGCATCTTTCCAAGTACTGTCTAAATCTTCTTCCTGCGAGTCGCACTGTTTCTTGGGGTGTCTGCTTGAAGCTGTGGATCAAGGATGATGTGTTATGCCTGATACCACTCTTGGAAAATTCCACAATGAATTCTTCTAGCAGTTGACCTATCTCTCTATAGTTGCGACTATTTAGAGGTTGAAACCAAGCTAAGGCAGTACCCTTAAGAGTCAAACCAAATGCCTCGAACTGGGTGAATAAGTCCTCAACCTGTTCAGCTCTTAGCACTTGTTTGAACTCCGCCACATGATCATAAGGATCTCCAAATCCATCAAAGTAGTTCTTCATTGTCTTAACCACTTGAGAGGGTCTAAGAGTTCTTGAGTGTTCTCGTGGTCTAGGCAATGGGAAATCCTGATCGTCTCTTTGATGCCTATGAACTCTATGTCTCTCCCTTTCAAGTTTTTCCGTTCCATATCCTGATCTGTCTCTGCCTATAGTGGCTGTAAAGCTTACCTCCGGTCTCTCTCTAGTTCTTTCTCTTTGAGTTTCATGAGCCTTGGATGATCCGGCTCCTTGGAGACCCTGGGAAACATTAGATCTTGGTGGAGGGAAAATTGATTCACCTTGCCAAGTGTAAGCATGTCTGTCATGATCTGATACTAAGAATAATTTTTGAGATGTGTGATCTAGATAGACAACTTTCCCTGGTGTCTCTGGATCCTTGAATTCATAGATGGTGACTACTGGGCAGGGTTGATCTGGCCTAAATCTCCAAAAGGCTTCCTCCGTTTCTCTATTCACGAATAGTTCTATGCTTTTATTATCTTGAGGGATCCATTCTGGAGTGAGCACTCTGGTTAAGACTGACTTACCTCTAGGGGTCTTGGGTTCTCCTCCCAGGTTCCCTTGCTCTAGGTCCCCTATCTCCTTCTCAGGAGTGATATTTCCAAACTCATCTGTCCTATCTGGTAAGTTGGTAACCACATACATGGTTCCTTCCTTATCGATGTAAGCACCCTCTTCAAACTTGACTACTGGGTGTTCAAGTCCACAGAGTTGGTCAGGATTTTTGAGTTGAACCACTGATCGCCTTAGACCATCCTCATAGATGCGAGCACCTAATTGGTTGGTCCTGATATACTCCAATTGGGTTTTATAGGGACCTTCTGGTGTCTATAAATAGGCAGTGCCGGAGTTACGTGTGGGTCTTTCCATGCTAAAAGACATTTTCGAGTCACTGGTTTCTGAACTTCGTGTGTAAGGATAACCACTAAGTTGTTGAGCCCAAGACTTGGATGTAGGGTTGACACTAGCCTCAGATGACCTAATGCTTTGTCTATCCTTGCCTAAGTGTCTGCCAGATCTCAGGTTCATAAGCCTTGGCTTCTAGTCCCAATGTTCTCTTATATTGCTCAAAATCCTCTGGAACACCTTGATTTTCTAGTTTCCCTGAGGGTCAACTTCCAAATACCCTATCTAATAATCCTGGTATTAATATTAACATAACCAGTCGATGTTTTTGTTGTACTCCTCACGAGCTTTCCAACAAACCCAAGATTACTCTGAACGGATTTCGTATGAGAAAGTTATGCCAGTTCAGGGTTTTGGGGGTTAAACAGGGAAACAGGGTCACTCAGGGAGCTCAGAACAGACGAGACGATACCAGATTCTCCACGATACGATACCTCTTTCTTACACGATACCACTTTAGACGACACGATACCAACGGGATTACTGAAATCGCGATACCAACATCACGATACGATACCCAGGGTTTGCCACGATACGACACCAAAAATGGTATCGCGATACACTTCCTGGTAAGGAAACGATACGACACCACTAGTCTTGGCGATACGATACTATTTCAAGTGTCGCGATACTACCTTGGGAAGTAGGCGATACGATACTAAAACTTCGACGATACGATACGAGAGGACCAGGGCGATACGACCTCAGAATGGTATCGCGATACCCTTGGGAAAGTGGGCGATACGATACTGCTAGGTAAGGTAAGATCGCGATACCAACTTCAGGGCACGATACCAGAATGGTATCGCGTTACCAAAATAAGTACCCGACGATACGATACTGCACAATCAACGATACGATACCCGAATCTCAGGCGATACGATACCACTTGGTCAACGATACGATACTGTGACCGTCGCGATACGATACCACCAGGGCGACCGCGATCGCGATACCAACACTTGACGATACGATACCAGAGTGGTATCGCGATACCTCAAGTGGGCATGCACGATGTGATATCTCGACAAGTATCGCGATACACGGGAGTTCTGGTATCGCGATACCAAATCTCAACCGGACACGATACTTGGAGATTTTCACACCCAAATTCAAAAATTTTTGCAGGTTTGTGTACCTTGTGTCCTCCTTGTCCCTCCTATCAGCCTGTGGATGCAAAGTCACCTTCCAAAATCACAATATGATGCTCGCGATACCAGGCGCAGGTCGCTTCTGTCCGCGCGATACTGAATTGAATTTTTGGGAGTTTTGAGAGGTTTTCCAAGTGATTTTCTTCAGCGCTTTTGGTTCTCAGCTCCTCCTAAGCTGGTTTCTCACAGCCACGAGTAAGAAATGAGTGAATGTAGTGGCGAAAATGGAAAAAATCAAAGAATGTGAAGAGGGAAGGAGATGGTGATGATGGTGAAGATGAAGAAGGAGAAAAACTCAGAAACTGAACTGAAAAATGGCGATTTTTTTACCTTCCAACGTCGCTACTCTACGTCTTACCGTCACACGCTCGTCCTCCAAGCTCTCTCCCCGGCAACGGCGCCAAATTTGGTGTCACTCTAGCACAATGGTGAGTACCAACGTGAGGAGATACACCTCATAAATGTCAATCCGTGGAGACGTGAGGACCGGTATGAAGACCGCGAGCAAGTGATGGCACAAGTGCGTGAGTGAAAGCACACAAGCATGCACACACATACACACACACGCGCACAAGGTAAAAGCAAAGAGTGGAACAATGGAAAGCTTCGATTACCAAAGAGCTCTCTTACAAAAACTGAAATCTACAACAAGCTAACCTCAAAAATGAGCTCTCCAGCCCTTTTTATAGTTTTTGAGTGGTTTTGGCCCTGTCCAGACCTAGTGTCCGGCCTAGTTAAAAAATAGGTTCCAGGGCTTATTTGGGGGCTCAAACGGAGTCTAAAAATCGTGAAAATTGGTAGGATGGTAGATCTAATACTCCTCAAGCTCGAGGACTCCTCGGCTTGAACAAAATGGAGTTACAAAAATGAAAAATGGTATTTACAATGGTTTTTAGTGATAAAAATCACTATTTTTGTAGGGATTTCTTTTGAAAATTTGACATGTGCTTCTTGGAGCTCCCTACTTGCTCCTTCTTCTTGTGTGTCCACTTCCTTGATGCGCTTCCATGCTTTGTCCTTGACCTTAAGCTTCAACAACATAGCATGAGCAATTGAAATTAAAACCTAAGGCATGAGCAAAGAATCCTGAAGCAAAGGCATTGGGCAGGAAGTGGATGCAAGATAACCAACTTAGGTAATCCTTAACCCTAAGGGTATGTGGAAAAAAATGCATTCTATGGGCGGGATCTAGCCTCTTTGCTCTATGAAGGGCATCCCTTTGTCCATACGAATGTCTTCTATGGAGCTCCATTGCATATCCCATAAGAATTCAAATGCAAACTTATTTAAATACCAAAGAGTGGAAGGATCGCCTTTCTTAGAAAGTCAATGAATTAGTTTATTGCAAAAGAAAGAAGATAGTGAATAGGCAACACCTTATTTTGTGAAGACAATAGCAAAACAAAGGGTGACACCATCTTTTATGGGCAACACATATGTGGAAGATGCCTTGAGATGTATGGATGCCTTAAGAGGGGCTAATGTGGGTGATGCCTTAAATGGGCAACACATATGTGGGTGATGCATTTTGTATGTATGCCTTAGGAGGCACTAATGTGGGTGACACCTTCTTTGTTATATCATGGGAAGGAGACTTATGGAGATCTACTCACATTATGTAAAAGGCACAAGGTGTCTCCTCCTTTGAATGTGGGGTGACTACCTAATAGTGTGCTCCCACCTTTTGGGCATCTACCAAATTTAAGCATGACAAGCATCTTGGGCCAACCACCATTTGTGATATGAAAATATTGGGAGACCTTGACATGATTTCAGGGCATCTAGTTATTTCCTCTCTCACCATCATGGCTAAAATCAAGGAAAATAGGTGACTACTACAACATGGGTGTCTACCAAGTAATGCAAGTGCGTGACTACAACAATTAATGCAAATGTGCGACTACAACAATTAATGCAAATGTGCGACTACAACAATTAATGCAAATTGGGTGCCTCCCTTTAAGCATGGATCATATGGGTGACTACCAATTTGGATGCATGGCACACATGGGTGACTACTGATTTGGATGCATGGCACACATGGGTGACTACCAATTTGGATGCATGGCACACATGGGTGACTAAGAATTTGGATGTCTGTCAACTAGACAACTACTTATTTCATGGAGGTACTTGGGAAACTATTTCTTGGAGATCTCCTACCACATCCCAATTAGGCGACTACCTATATAAAAGAAGGCAACTGCCATTTTTCTCTCATCCCACTTGGGTGACTACCTCCTCACATACAAGACAATTTTCGGTCCCTACTCTTTTTCCTCCTCATGTGTTTCATCTAGACGACTTATTTTGGCAAGGTAATTGGGAGCCTATCAACTTATGATGGGCTCCACCAAGGGGTCCCGAGTGACAAATGATGGGTGGAACATATTTTTTTAGTAAAGTCTTGTAGGGACTATCGCCACCAAGCTCTCGGGCCTAATTGAAGTTGGCTACTAGAGCCATAATTAACCCACTCCTCCACCACTTTGGCCACCATTTTTGCACGTGCAATAGTTAAGGCTAGGATTTTCTAAGACCACTGTTGGTCTCTCTAGAGTCTATATAAATAGAGATTTAGAAATCACTCAACCACCCATCATTTCATCATCGTATCTCTCTAGTACTGTTGTTGCTAGTTGAAGCTATTGCTTGGCCACTCTGCATTCTGTTGCTACTTGCACCCTATTGTTGAGGTCACTCTGTGGTGATTATATAGAGTGTTGGACTCACAATGGAGTTGGCTATTAGCATTACACACTGATTGAGTAGCTAGTCTATTGCATTTTTTTTGTATTCCTCTTGCCTTCTATTGTATTTGTGTTACACCTCTCTTGTAGAGATTATTTGGTTGTTTTAGTACCTCTTGTTGTCAATTTCTTCTATTTTTATGAGTGGTGACTTGACCATTGTACTGTTCACTTGGGACTATTCCTCACTCATTGTAACCCTTAGAAGTGTTAAGAATTTGGATTTTCTCTTATGTTTGCAAATACCATTTTTCCTTCTCTATGTCTTTAGTATATGTATCTAATGTCACTTAGTGTATGTGCACATGGAAATCTCACAGGGTATACTTCCCTAAGGAAGAAATCCCCTTCAGTAGAAGAAGTACTGGAAGTGTGGAAGTATTAGTCATTTCTCTAGTTTGGCACTCTCCTATAAGTTGATACCCCATTACCTTTTCTATAGTGCATCTTTCACTACTTGAGTATGAAATGGAAAATGTACTCACAAAATGGAAATGAGTGTGAGACTCAAAAGTGAGTAGACCATGAAATTGGAAAACTCACATATGGATTAGATTGAGCTTGCCAAGAGCATGAAGTGAGCTCTCAAACTTCTAACCAAGTAAAAATTGGGGGTGAGGTCCTCCTTATATAGTTTTGGAGAAGCCTCCCAAAATGCATCATATGTGGGATAATTCCCGTTGAAGGAGCATGACTACAAGGTACAAGAAAATGGCAAGGGATGTCAAATACAACTAAATGAGATACAAAATGGAGTGACTCCTATGAACAAAATGAAGATGCACTCATAGAAATGAAATATGAATATAAGTAGAAATTAAAATAGAGATGGAAATAGGTTCATTTATTCGGCAACGCAACTCCATTTTGGATACGTTGAATGTTGCAAAGGTCCACCAAGTGTTGGAGTGGAATTGGAGGTAGAGCCTTTGTGAAAATGTCTGAGAATCTCTTTTAAGAGGTACACTACTCCAAAGTAGTCTCGTGAGATAGGTACTTCTCCCAGATGAAGTGGTACTGTATCTCAATGTACTTCATCTAAGCATGGAAGAGTGGATTTTTGGCAATCACCATGGGTTATTCGCTATCAGTGCATATGCATGTAGGAATGTTGTAAAAAATACCAATGTCAGATAATACATGTTGAAGCTATATAGCCTCACATGGTGAAAAACAAGATGCTCGATACTCGCCTATATGGATGAAAGATCAATTGTAGGTTGCTTCTTACTTGCCCAAGAGATAGGCCTTAAGCCAAGCAAGAAAATGTAACTAGAGGTGGAATGTTGTGAATGTGGATCAGCATAACAATCTGAATTGGAATATTTGATGAGATCAATGCCCTCTCTGTACCTAAGATCATGATGTTGAGTGAGGGAAAAGTAGTGAAGTAATCTTAGATTTGTTTTTCAATGTGTATGAAAAGGCTGATGGGAGGATTTGTTGAGAACGAAAACTACATATGCAATGTCAGGTCTAGTGTTGGCTTAGTAGATCAAAGAGAAAACAAGCTATTGATAGGCATGTACACTCACAAGTGGTGATGTTTCCTCCAAGCTAAGCTTGATGTTGGGTCCAAATATGTGGAAATAGAGCTACACTAATCCATGCTATTATATCAAGAAAAGAGATAAGAACAATATTTCCTCTGTGATAAAAGTATACCTTCATGTAATTGCGAGACTTCCATGCTTAAGAAACAGTGAAGAAGTCCTAAATCATTCATGGGGTACTTTTAATGAAGTTGGGTCATTAGAAGTTGGATTCAATCATTAAAAGAACCGATCAATATTAGATCATCAACATAAAGTATGACAAAGGCAAGCAAGGAATCTTATTTGTAGATATAGAGGTTGACATCTATTGAACTTCTTTGATATCCATTATCCTTGGAGGATTGGATCTTTTCATACCATGTGCAAGGTGCTTGCTTTAGACCATAGAGTGCTTTGTAAAGTCTGTATACTTGATATTCTTTTCCTTTGATTTGGAAACCTTCAAGTTGTTACATATATACATTTTCTTGAAGTTCTCCATTAAGAAAGTCACTCTTGACATCCAATTGGTAGACAAGCCATTTGTAATGAGCACTTAGAGCAAGTACTATGTAGATTCTAGTGTATCTTTTTGTAGGAGTAACTATTTCTTCATTATCGATGCCATGCTTTTGCCTATATCCTTTGGAAACTAGTCAAGCTTTATGGTTTTTAAGGTTACATCTGATTTAAACTTGACCTTATAAATCCATTCGACTCCAATTTCTTGATGATTGGGTGGTTTAAGTTTAAGTGTCCAATTCTTGTTATCATGGATGTCTTGAATTTCAAAACATCGATTCTTCCTATTATGGATGATCCTTAGCTTCTTGATAAGTTGAAGGCTCACATATCCCCTATGTCTTATGCATGATGACATAGTTTACTAAGTGTATTTTCTCTTTGTTTTGTTTCTTTAGAATTCTTTGAGACCTTCTTGATTTTTGTCATGTACTTTCCTCTAGAATTGGTTTGTAGAGAACTCTATCCCCCTCTAATGTGTACATGGTAAGAATAGTGTCGTGTGTTGGATCTTTCTAGTACTTTGGGATTTTATCAAATATGAAACCATTGGGAATGGTTGGTGTATGATGACTTTCACGTTCAAAGATTGGACTACCCCAAATACCTATCCAATTACCCTCAACTAATATCTTTTAAAAGCTCAGTGTTTGTGCTCTTCACAACCCACATCAAAGCTTCACTATTATGTGATAATACTTAGAAGTGTCATGTTAGTTGAAAATTTCTATGAGGATTTCCTACGATGAACAACTCATTTTGAATGCTAAGGTTTTATATGTTACTTTGTTATAGGTTCTGATCATATTTTCACTTGCGTAAGCAAAAATTATGCTATATTTTTTTATAATGCAAGGTATTTCACTTGCTCACTTTGAAATCTATGCTCATCATGAGGCATAATTCACTTCATTTGCAAACTTTTATATCATATGCTCATTCTCCAACATTTTGAGAACTTGCACTAAGGGAAATAAAGTTGGAATAAAACATTGAAAATGGTGCCCTAACACTCCATTAGGTGCACTACTCACACAAGATAATATAGTAATGACCCTCAGTTTAAGTACAAATGTGGTAGGACTTCGAACTCTTGAGATTTTTCTCTCAAGAGTGGGCATCTTGTAGAAGAATTGGATATTTTGCAAGGCACTTTGATTAAGTGAAGCTACGTTGAGATTTAAAATTATGAAGTTAATAAAGTTGCATGAGGCTACTATGTTTTGGATGATAAGAACTATGAAAATTTTCATTGATGGCAACCTCCATGTGATTTGTGACTATGCCATGGGGAATTGTGTCCTAAACACATCATTGGTGTGAGGGGTCACCACAAAGATTGGAATTGGAGTATGATGCACATGATTTCACTTGGTGATCATGGGGTTTTCCACTTTGGAGACCAAATAGAGGGGGTTTGTAAATCTCTTTGTATTCTAAATCATTTCTCCATTCTTTTAGCTATTATTATGCTTGAGCTTTATGTGATATCAAGCTTTGGGTTGAGGGATTAATTCTTTGTGCACTTTTATGTTGATATATTTAGGTAGTGACGTGTGTGAACACAGTAGGACCGTCGGGGCACTTTTTCCCTCTTTAGGAGGTTTTTTTCCCCCCGGCTTGTATATACGCCTATAACCCTAAGACGTTACTTATCTTTGTATGTTCTAGTGGTAATTCAGTATTGTGTGTCGTGCTCCAAGCTTCTTCTTCTTCCTTGTGCTGTTCGCATGCTTTCAAAGATGTCTAACTCCAACAGTTAGTAGTAGAGCAGGTCGCCACTTCATCTAGGGTGTCTATCTACACCTCTCCGATCACTGCTTCATCTAGGGCATTGTATTTTTGTGCCAAAGATATATATAGCTTTCAGTTCGCTAGTATAAGCATCTCGAAGTCTCTTACAGGTCTAGCAGAACTCATTTGGGCAGTTCTATTCAACTTTTTCAGATACAATCATTTTTTTGAATCAAGGTATTTTAGTCAGTGGCCATGGCTAAAAGCAATGATGTATTAAGTATGTTGGTTGTTGAGGATAAGTTGAATGGTACCAATTATCCATTGTGGGCTTATATAATGCATCATGTATTGGTCGTAAGAGGACTATGGAATATTGTGCAGGGTGTTGAAAGACACCCTGTTACACCTTCGAATATAGGTATTGCAGATACAGGTACTGAAGCTGATCCAGATGGCATCGAAGATGGTGATATTTTGCAAATTATTGTTCATGTTGCGGTTTTTTATGCACCTACTGTAGAGAAAATTTCTTGGGATGGTAGAGATGCTCAGGCACATGCATTGATAGCCTTGTCTGTCAAATGTGCCATTATTCCTCACATTCACTCTTGCAAAATAGCTAAGGATGATTGGGATACACTTAGCACATTGTACCAAGCTAGGAATGAGGCTCGTATTGCTTACCTCCGAAAACAGTTGGAGAGTGAGCACATGAATGAAGGTGATTCTATGGATAGTTTTCTGACAAAGATCAAGGATTTGAAGGAACAATTGATTTCTGTCAATGAGGTCCTTCCTGACAATTCACTTGTGCAGACTGTTCTAAATGGTCTTCTCGACTCATATCAGAGCTTTGCTTCTACTCTTTGTTTGATGATGAAAGGCAATCCAAATGCCTTAACATTTGAAGAGTTAGTTTTTGTTCTGTTGCAGGAAGATCAGTCCAGGCAAAATAGGTCTATTATGTGTGTTGCAGATCAAGCTTTCCTAGCTAGTCAGAAGGGCAAAGGAAAATGGAGCTCTTCTACTAGTAAGCAGAAATCTAGTAATTCTACACAATCAAAGAAGGATGACAAAGATGAGAAGAAATCAGAAAAATAGAAATTGTTTTGCAGATACTGTAAAGCAAATGATCATGTCATTAAGAGCTAAATTGGCTGCTAAAGAGGAAAAGAAGAAAGAGGTTGGAATGGTTGTTGCACAGGCCTCTACACCAAAAACAAAGTCTACTAATCTTGTGGAGGATGAAGAATGGGCATTTACTACTGTTTGTAGTTTTGACCCATCTTCTCATGAATAGCGCATGTCTACAGTAGACTTAGATGTTTGGTACTTTGATAGTGGGGCGACCAAACATATTACCTCCCAACACAGTTTCTTCTCTTCACTCAAGTCTGCCCCTATAGGGAATACTTTTACATGCACCAACAACTCCTCCAATCCTATTATGGGAGTTGGTGAGATCATTTTGACTATTACGGATGGTAGCTCCTGTACATTGTTAGATGATTTATTTATGCCATGAATAAAAAAGAATATGTTATCAGTTTTAGCTTTAGCCAAGATTGGCTTGGTTGTGAAATTTGTTGATGATAGATGTACAGTTCATGATCTGTCAAATGGCGACTTGATTATTGCTTCTGGCATTTCATCTCGTGGGTTGTATAAGCTCATAGATTATGAAAAATCTGTGAATGATTCAGCATGTGTAGTACATGATTGTCAGGTTATGTTAGATGCAAAGCTTTGGCATGCACGCTTTGGTCATCTGAATTTTGCTAGTTTGTTATGCCTGCAGTAATCTGAAATGGTGTCCTCTTTGCCCAAACTTGAGGCACCTGGTAAAAATGTATGTGAAGGCTATATTTTGGGCAAAATGCAGCGTTCCTCATTCCTAAAAGATGGCTCTGTTTGAGCTACACAGAAATTGCAGCTTGTTCACAATGATGTATGTGGTCTTATGGAGACACCCTCTTTTGGAAATTATCTTTACTTCATAACTTTCATCAATGATTTTTCCAAGCATGCATGGGTATATCCATTGAAAGAAAAGTCGGAAGTGTTTATGTGCTTCAAACAATTTTTGGTTTTGGCTGAAAATCTGCCAGCATGTAAAGTGGGCACCCTCCATTTTGATGGAGGGTGGGAATATATGTCCTCTGACTTTAATGCATTTTTGGATGAACGTGGGATAAAACATCAGTGTACAATGTTGTATACACCTCAACAAAATGGAGTTGGTGAACGGAAGAACTGGTCACTCATGGAGATGGTGACATGTATGGTCAAGAGCCAGGTCTTACCACATAGTTTTTGGCTTGAGGGTGTTATGTGAGCAGCATATGTACTAAACAAGTATCCCACTAAAGCGTTGCAGTCTATCACTCCATATGATGCTTGGCATGGTCACAAGCCATCTGTTGCTCATCTGCATGTTTTTGGTTGTCTGGCATATGCATTAGTGCCTGAACAACATCACAAAACATTGGATGATAAAGCAGTAAAATGTATTTTTGTTGGGTATAGTTCTGAAAGCAAAGGCTATCCTTTGTATCATCCACAGACTAAACAGATTCTAGAAGATTCTATTCAATCCTTACTTTCATGTACGAAGGAGACATCTGTTAGCTCCAAGGACATGTATGATACCTTGCAACCTCTTTTTATAGGTGGACAATCCAGTGTTTGTCCTAATGAAGCAGCTTCTCAGCCTTTGCAGGTTTCATGTGATGATGCAAATCATTCCATTTTTTATGAAAATTTACATGATGCACTTGTTGATGAGAGAGTTGATATTTAGCAAGCAAAAACTATGCCAAGATGGCTAGTGCAGACTTTTCTTGACAGCAAATTAGATGCACCTCTATCATATCGTACTCGGTCAAGCTCTCATAGTGCCTCTTTTGCATCAGATTGTTATGCTATGGCTGCCTCTAGTCTCTATGATGAGACTCAACCTATTTCGATTGATGACGCACAAAATTCTGAACATTGGATGGCTGCAATGCAATTTGAATATGATGCTATCATGGAAAATGGTACCTCGTCTTTATGTGACTTGCCTCTTGGCAAGAAGGCCATTGGCAATAAGTGGGTATACAAGCTCAAGCATAAGTCTGATGAAACAATTGATAGGTATAAGGCTAGGCTTGTTGCAAAGGGTTATGCGCAGGAAAGAGGCATTGATTTTGATGAGACCTTTGCACCTACATGTTGTATGACTATTGTTCAGAGCATATGTACACTTGCAGCTCATCATGGTTGGACTGTACATCAGTTGGACATTAAAACTGCATTTCTGAATGGTGACTTGCATGAAGAAGTGTATGTTTTTCATCCCCGTGGCTTTGTGTAGAAAGGGCATGAAAACCAGTTGTGCAGGTTAAAGAAGGTTTTATATGGTTTAAAGCAAGCAGCACATGCTTGGTATGAAAAGATGCATACCTATCTGATTGCACATGGTTTTGTGAATAGTCCGACTGAAAGCACCTTATATGTTAAGGGTGCTAATGATGTACTTCTGATCATCATGCTTTAGGGTTTCTTGTGATGCATCCAAGATCCTATAATCCTTCATAGAGTTTCTCCTCTTTTAACACTTCATTTTTATCATTTATACTTAATCTTTTTTTGCTTTGAATTTAATGGTTAGGTTCTTTAAGTGGAAGCTTCTCAAAGCTTCAAAGAGAGCAAGAAGCCACTATCCTTTGGCTTCAACCAAACTATCCACTTGAAAAGTAAAAAACACAGGCTCATGTAAAAGGAAGTGCCAAAATATGTGGAAAGAGGCCAATCCACAAAAGAAAGTAAGCCCAAAGCTTTGCAAAAAGCTTCAAATGAGCTCACTTCATGGGGAGGGGTATTATGATTTCATGGCATAGGAGTATTGGAGGTTATATTTGTTATGGTTCACTTCCTAGTTGGGGACTTATCCATGTGTTTCAAAGTTTATTTGAAGCATTCTAGTCATGTAGGTATCTTCTAAAGGCACTAGATTTACTTTTTTCCATCTTGCTAGAAGAATTTTTCACTTTCTTCACTTAGTTTTTTTGGGATTTCTTATGTTTCTTGAAGTCATCTTTTGGAAGGTTTTTTCACCTCAACATACATTGACGGCTCCAAGGCATCTCAAGGTATCTCTGTTTTGTGACTACCCATACTCATGGGATTGTGTCCAAACCAATTTGCAAGGAGCCTTGACTTCAAAAACCAAGGTATTTCAAAGATTGGTGAGGATCTTAAATTTTGAGGGCCCATTGAGTCATTGGGAGTAGGGAGAAGATTAGTTCTATGTACTTCACTGATCTTTTTAGTAATTTGAGTACCACCTTTGGTGCAAGAAATATTTCTTTTGAGAATCTTCCTTGTGCCCACATTCTCTATTTCATGCTATTTTGAGGACATTATCATTTATGTTTATTCTTTACTCCTCTTTTACCTTAACAATCCACAATGTTTTATTGATGGTTTATTTTTTAGATTATGGAGCCCCTTTGGGAGAATAGATACTCCTCTTCCATTGTCGAGCTTGCTTGGGACTTATTTTTTCTCTATTTTGCAAAATGTACTCATGTGTGGCACTCTTCTATGGGTTCAATAAGTGCCCACTCATGGGATTGTGTTGTGACCCACACAAGATCTGTTCCAAAACAAAGATTTTTTTGGTGCTCCTATGCAATGCTTGCGACCTTCTTCTTGATCCAGTTCATCCTAGTGTCCATCATTGTTAATGTCCACATTTAGCTCGACATCAAGATTCAATTGATCATCTTTTCCATTTGATCCTAAGCATGAACTTGAGTTCTCTAGTCCCAAATCCTTGTAACAACTCATTTTAGATAGTCTTTTGCTTGTGTGTTGTGTCCCTTTAGCTTTGTTCATCTCCCTATAATGATGTCCTTGGATGGTTAGGTTTACTTGCCCTTCCATCTATGTGTGGATCACTTGGAGGGATTCTTCCAACTCGACTTCCATGATGGGAGGTTGTTAATCCGCAGTGGACTTTGGAACCGTTTGTGCTCTCTTAGCAAAAAAAGAATGAGAGATCTTCAAGATCTCTCATTCTTTTTGAACCTCAAATGATTAGTTGAGCACTTGTAACCGCTTCATTTGTGAACACAACACCTCATTTCTTCTTTGGAATCATGGTTGATTTGACATAGTTGGCCATTTCCAAGGTAGATGGCTTTTCTCCTATATAGTCACAAATATTCAGTGTATGATATATTAGAATAATCAGGGGCGTACTACCATTTAACAATTTTTTGATTCCCTCATTACTTGGCTTCAAAATTTTTTCCTTGTACATATGGTGTTAAATTGATTTGGTTGCCCATTTGCTTGACCACATGAGATAATGTTGGACTACTATCTTTTGAGGCATTTTGTACATGTGCATGTTCAAGAACCAAAAGTGTTGGTGATATCCATTCTATTAATATCCATGAAAGTACGCTTTTTGGCTTCATGAATCTTGTCCTTGAGATCTATAATGACATCTTTAGTCCATCCGAATGCTTCTTTGATCAGTTCATGGGTTAAGCGGATAGTTTTCTAGACTCCTTATAAATCCATGACTTTGTCTTCTAGTACAAAAGGTTTTTCGATTGCACGATATAATGTATTCATGACTTGAGTGCATCGTGCAAATTCATGCTTATAGATGGGAATCTTCAAATAAGATTTGACTCCATTTTGGTTTTATGTGTCCATTATCCTAGGCAATTCATGAAGAATTTTGAAGTCTTTGTTGGAAACAATGTCAAGATGGTCTAGCATCTTACTTGGTAATAGTTCAAGTTGTACACATTGTAGAAGATCTCTCAAGAAGAATTGATGGGCGAAAAACAGCATATAGTGAAATTGTTATACTTCTCTCACAACAACTTGCGTGGGCACCTTGGTCTACGAGAATTGACTCAAAAGAAACCTAAAAAGCAGCCTCAAGCACCCGGATTCAATCCCCCTAGGTAGCCATATTCTAGAACTTTTTGCAAATCAATTGTTCATAGAAAATAAAGTGTCGATTTCCTTTTTCATTACAATCACTGTTTTTTGAAGTTGATAGCAATCATGCTTTTGCTTTTGGAAGTCTCATCATGGCCAAGTTAGAATACTGTATAAGGAGGGCTTTGGCTTTTTATTCAACATCATCTCAAGGAACAATCTCAAGCTCTTGGAGAAGAACTTGGAGGTGATCAATCTTCTCAAGCTAGGAGGAGATCTTGGAGGCCATCTTGGAGGATTTCTTACACTCTTGGAGGAGTTGTGGTCTACATCTTGGTGATTATTTGGAGGAGATTCCCCTAGCTTACCATCAACATCCATTGTTGATTTACTGTGAGTAGCAAGTCTATTTCCGTTCTTACTTGATAGGCCACTCGTTTCTGATTCACTTGATCAGAATTTGGGTTTGCTATAAAACAGTTCTAAACTATTCGTATTCTTTATATTCTCACACACACACTCTTCATACCTCTTAGGCACATGATCTCTTGTATCTAGTTCCTATTTCTGCCTAGATACAAATATTGTCAGTTTGTATCATATCCACACATTGTAATTTGACATTCATATATAAGTTAGTATAGGTGAACCTCATAGCTTACCGTTACACTTGAAATCCTATCTATTCTCTCTCTATCTTTCATTCATCTTCTTTTTTAGTCTTAAGGTGTGTATGTTAATGTGTTCAAAGATCTTGTAAACCTGTTATTTATATTGTTATTGTTGCCCAACTCACTTCCAACATATAGTACTCAGACCTTAGAATACTAACATTTGGTATCAGAGCTTAGTTGAAATACACCCTTAACAAGATGAGTGACTATAGACTTGAGAATGAAGACAATCTTTCTAGAACTGTAAAGCTCATTTGATACATTATCAGTGATAATGCATCAACTACTATATTCTCTTTGCTCTTCTATACAAGATTTCCATATGAAACTCTTGTATGAGCTTAGCCCATCGAGCTTGACTGCCTTGAAGATCTAGCTAACTACTCAAATACTTAAGTATATGGGGATATGTGCATATGTTAAAGTCTACACCATAAAGATAGTGTCTCTAGACTTTAAGTGCATACACCACTACATACGACTCTTGTTCATGCACTAGCCTACCATCTTGGCTCAAAATTGTCCCTATGCTTTATGCCACTAGCATCTATCTCTAACTCAAAGGGTTTCTGTGGATCAACCACTTTGAGTATAGGAGCCTCTGAAACAACTTGTTTCAAAGTATCAAAACTATCTTCCTACTCTTGCTTCCATGCAAAGAAACCTTTCCTTGAAGCAACTTCTTCATAGGCACTGTTATCGACAAATAAAAAGAGATGAATTTCCGATCAAAACCGGAACGTCCTAGAAATGATCATAACTACACTTCATCTTGAGAAATAGGCCAAAATAACATAACTGAAACCTTCTTGGGATCCATCTGAATCCCATCAATAGATACTCTATCCTCTGAAGAAACAACTGAGTCTTCTCTGGATCAACTGAGTTTGATCATGATCTCTTACTCTAATCAGATGGTAGCTATTTGGAAAATCTATTTTACTAAATACAACGGCTCCAAGTAGAGTATCTAAAAGATCATCAATCCTTGGCATAGGATATATGTGGTTGATAGCATCTTATTAAGTGCCCGGTAATCAACGCACATCCTATAAGATTCATCTTTCTTCTTCACTAGAAGAACTCGTGCTGCAAAGGGTGAATAGTTGGGTCTAATCAGTCCTTTTCTGTAATTCTTTCAAGGACAACTCTTGGAATTCTTCTCTCGCTTTCGCTGAAAGTGCTAAAGCATTCCAACTAGAGTCTCCATGATTACATGAATCCATCATATTACATGATGAATGCACAAAGTAAAGAAAATAAATAAACTCACAATCAATTTTAAGAAACTTGATAGCTTTTACTAATCGTGTCTCTTGGAGATCTGATTCTCCACAGATAAATAGTCGCCTCCCCTCATGCTCAAACTTGATCACTTTACTTGGTCACTATTGATTATGTAACTATAAATAGAGACATCAAACTTGCTTCTCAACTTGTCTTCCATTTGGAACTCACTTTCTTACTTGTAGACCTTGCATTATTGTATAATCACTCCCTATTGGAGACAACCTTGCCTTGTCTCATAAATGCAAACCATGCCTTGCTATATAACCTTGTCTCACTCCCTGCTAGGGACTTAGACTATAGTGTTGCATTATTTACTCTTTGCAAACCTTGTCTTTTTATATATCTTGGCCAATCTTGAATATCTGACCCACAGAATTGCCTTGCTTGTTCGCTACAAACCTTGCCTTTCTGTGTATCTTGGCCATTCAAAAGTTCTTGGCCTACAGACTTGCCTTGCTTGCTTAATAAAGATGAGTCCACCTAGGATCTCTATTCTTCACTTTTTGATAGATAGATGAAACTATCCCATCTGTCGATACTAAACTATTATAGAATCAAGATATGATTCCTTCTATAAAGCTAGGAACTCTAAAGTCTATGTCTCAACCTCCAAATCTAGGAAGTTCTAACATAACTTTTCTTTTACTATTTCTAACTAAGGCATTCTAATCAAAATTGATTTACCCTTTTTATTCCACAAGTCTGAAGTCTATACTTCTTGTGAAATAAATTTCTTTGTTCTATACACATAGAAATGTGCACTAGAACTCATAACTATGAAATTATAGTAACTATTCTAGATACTTAATTTATAATCATATTAAACTTGTAGGTGTTCTTAGAAATCTCTTCTAAGGTGTTAAACTACCTTGAGACCTCTTACCTCTAAGTTTTTAACTCATGAGCCCATGGTAAAACTTACCTTGTCTTAATTTGTCCTTTCTATGAAAGGCAATTCTTTTTACTTGAAGAATTTTTTCTCTTTCTCAATGTATTAGTTTACATGTTTTAAATCTTGAATTTATTCCTTTTTATCAAAATGTTACTTGCATTCTTCTAGATCATAGAATCTTTGAGGATGAACTATCCTCTATTCTAGGTTCTGACTAGAAATCCTGAATTCTTAGATGTGAAACTATTAAGTTCCTTAGTCTAATGACCTTGGCAATATTTAACCTTGTCTTAAGACCTCCCTTAGTCTTATACTTGAATTAATTTCTCCAATCAATGATATCTACTAGATATCCACATTTTATACTTTTCTTTGATCAAAGTGATACTAGTCATTCATCTTGATCATTATATAGTTTGGATATTCTATGTATCCTCAAAACAAGTAAGTAGGAGCAAAAAAGAATAAATTACAAGCCTTTGCTAATGGAACATGAAGAAATAAGAAACTTTTAGTATGGTATATATGCTAGCATGCATATGCATACTAATTTTCTAAAAATTTCGACAACATAACGACGTAATTTTGACAATCGAAAAAAAATTACAAGCAATTTCCATGATAATGGTGCTGGCAGGCATAATCTATCTATAAATAGACCGAAAGGGGATTACACACCCTGACAAATTTTGCAATGTCGACAAGCATAATATAACTACAAGTAAACTGAAAGGGGATACACACCCTAACAAATTTATATTTTCTCCTCGCTAACTTGCAAGAAAAATACTTACCTTTCCCTGCAAGAAGAATACATGCACCGCACAATACGAACTCGCATCTAAACTATGCATATAGTCTAGGTGCTATGCAAAATTGCGTGTTATATATGTGTTGAAGCTCAAGGTCAAGGACAAAGCATGGAAGCACATCAAAGAAGTGGACATAGAAGAAGAGAGAGCAAGTAGGGAGCTCCAAGAAGTGTATGTCAAATTTTCAGAAGAATCCCCTACAAAAATAGTGATTTTCATCACTAGAAACCATTGTAAATACCATTATCTATTTTTAGTAACTCCATTTTGTTCAAGCCGAGGAGTCCTCGAGCTTGAGGAGTATTAGAAGTACCATCGTACCAATTTTCATAATTTTTAGACTTCGTTTGAGCCCTCAAATAAGCCCTGGAACCTAATTTTTAACTAGGCCGGACACTAGGTCTGGACAGGGCCAAAACTAGTCAAAAAACTATAAAAAGAGCTAGAGAGCTCATTTTTGGGGCTAGCTTGTTAGAGAATAGAACTTTTGTAAGAGAACTCTTTTGCAATCTAAGCTTTCCATTGTTCCTCTCTTTGATCTTACTTTGTGCGCGTGTGTGTGTATGTGTGTGCATGTTTGTGTGCTTTCACTCACGCACTTGTGCCTTCACTTGCTCGTGGTCTTCATACCAGTCCTCACGTCTCCGCGGATTGACAAGTAAAGGAGGTGGTGCTTACGCTTGAGCTACACCAAATTTTGGCGCCGTTGCCGGGGAGAGAGCTTCGAGGACGAGCGTTGTGATGGTAAGATCGTAGATTTGCGACGTTGGAAGGTAAAAAAACTGTCATTTCAGTTCATTTTCTGTTTTTTCCTCTTCATCTTCATCATCATCATCATCTCCACCTTCTTCCATCTTCTTCTTCATAGAAAATTCTTGTTTTTTAGTGCATTTTCACCATCTTCATACCATTTTTCATGCATTATTGTGTGGGAAGGAGTTAGGAGGTGCAAGGGAGAGCAAGCGCTGTATTTTTTTCATGATTTTCTGCTCATACGGAGCTCGCCATAGCCGGCGCTCAGAAATTTGAATTTCCCGCCAAAAAAAAAACGCGATTCTGTGATGAACATCGCGATTCTGTGATGAACATCGCGATTCTGTGAAAATTCTAAATTTTTTGAAAAATCACGATTTTCAGTTTTCCCGCCTAAAAGTTGGTTGAAAAAATCGCGATTCTGTGTTTTTCTCAAAAAAACACGATTCTCTGCTCAAAATCGCGATTCTCTGAAAAACACGATTCTCTGCTCAAAATCGCGATTCTCACCAATCACGATTTTCAGCAAAAACACGATTTTGTGAAAAAGACGATTCTGTGAAAACACGACTTTTTGCTCAAAATCGCGATTTTCAAAAACACGATTTTGTGCTCAACATCGCGATTTTCATGTGAAAAATACGATTTTCAAAAAACACGATTCTCTGCTCAAAATCACGATTCTCACCAATCACGATTTTTAGCAAAAAAACACGATTCTGTGAAAAACACGACTTTCTGCTCAAAATCGCGATTCTCACAAATCACGATTTTCAGCCAAAAATACGATTTTGAGAAAAACACGATTCTGTGGGACAAAATCGCGACTTTCAAGTCAAAAACACGATTTTGAGAAAACACGAATTTTTGCTCAAAATCGCGATTTTCATGTCAAAAACACGATTCTGAGAAAACACGATTTTCATGTCAAAAACATGATTCTGAGAAAACACGATTTTCAGTCAAAAACACGATTTTGTGATCAACATCGCGATTTTCAAAAACACGATTTTGTGATCAACATCGCGATTCTCTAAAACACGATTTTGTGATCAAAATCGCGATTTTCAGAAACACGATTTTGTGATCAACATCGCGATTCTCTGAAACACGATTTTGTGATCAACATCGCGATTCTCTGAAACACGATTTTGTGATCAACATCGCGATTCTCTGAAACACGATTTTGTGATCAAAATCGCGATTTTCAGAAACACGATTTTGTGATCAAAATCGCGATTTTCAGAAACACGATTTTGTGATCAACATCGCGATTTTCAGAAACACGATTTTGTGATCAACATCGCGATTTTCAAATCACGATTTTCTGCTCAAAATCGCGATTTTCAAAAACACGATTTTGTGCTCAACATCGCGATTTTTTTGACTTCACAACATCGCGATTTTCAGAAAGTTCACAAAATTGCGATTTTCTCCAAAGGTCCTGTTTGCCTGTTTTGACCCCCAGGAGCCTGATTTGACATAACTTTCTCATCCAAAGTCCATTTTTTGAGCTCTATAGCTTGTTGGAAAGCTTGTTTCAAATCCTACACGATCTCAACTGTTTTTCTCAAGAATAATGCGTTGATTTTGAGATAGGATAATTTGAAGTTGACCCTCAAGTGGGACTAGGGAACCAAGGGGGCTCTAAAGAATTGTGAACCATACCAAAGGGAAAATTTGGACTCTTGACTAAAGCTTATGAACCTGAGATCTGGTAGACACTTAGGCAAGGATAAACAAAGCATTAGATCTTCTGAGGCTAGTGTCAACCATACATCCAAGTCTTGGGCACAACAACTAAGTGGTCATCTTTTACTCAGATCAGACACAAGTGATTCAGAAATGTCTTTTAGTATGGGAAAACCTGCAGGTGGCTCAGGGACTGCCCATCTACAAACACCGGAAGGTCCCTATAAGACACAGTTGGAATATATTCGGACCAACCAATTAGGTGCTCGCATCTATGAGGATGGTCTGAGGCGATCAGTGGTCCAACTCAAAAATCCAGATCAATCCTTTGGACTTGAACACCCGGTGGTCAAGTTCGAAGAGGGGTCATACATTGATAAGGAAGGAACCATGTATGTGGTTACCAACCAACCAGATAGGACCGATGAGTTTGGAAATATCATTCATGAGAATGAGATAGGAGACCTAGAACAAGGAAACGTAGGACAAGGACCCCAGACTCCTAGAGGTAAGTCAGTTTTGACCCGAGTGATCACTCCGGACTGGATCCCTCAAGACAACAAAAGCATAGAACTATTTTTGAATAGAGAAACAGAGGAAGCCTTTTGGAGGTTCAAGCCAGATCAACCTAGCCAATTGGGCATAGTTATCATCTATGAATTCAAAGATCCTGAGATACCAGGCAAAGTTGTCTACCTGGATAACACATCAGAGAAAATTTTCTTGGTAACGGAACATGATAGACATGCATATACATGGAAGAATGACATGATTTTTCCCCCACCAAGATCCAGTGTTTCCCATGGCCTCCAAGGTGTAGGATCATCCCAGGCTCATGAAGCCCAGAGAGAAAGAACTAGAGAGAGACCTGAGGTAAGTTTTGCACACACCGTGGGCAGGAATAGGTCAGGATTTGAAAATGAAAGACCTGAAAGAGAGAGACATCAAGCACATAGGCAACAAAGAGATGAACAGGATTTTCCATTGCTTAGACCCCGGGAGTACCCAAGAACCATTAAACCCAGTCACGTGATCAAGGCAATGAAGAACTATTTCGATGGGACAGGGGATCCTTATGATCATGTGGCCGAGTACAAACAAGTGCTGAGAGCCGAACAAATTGAGGACTGGTTCACCCAGTACGAGGCATTTGGTTTGACCCTTAAAGGCACTGCCTTAGCTTGGTTTCAACCATTGAGTAGAAGCAGCTATCGCGATATAGGTCAACTGTTAGACGAATTCATTGTAGAATTTTCCAAGAGTGGTATCAGGCATAACACATCGTCCCTGATCCATAGTTTCAAGCAAACACCCCAAGAAACAGTGCGACTAGCAGGTAGAAGGTTCAGACAGTACCTAGAAAGATGCCCTGCTCCAGAGCTACCCACACCAGCCAAACAAGTGGCTTTGTTTTTAGATGGCTTATTGAGCACAAAGTTAAGATCCTATGTATACTTGAAAGATCCTAGATCCATAGAAGAGTGTGTGCGGACGTGCATAGACATAGAAGATAACTTGGGTGAGGAGTTAGGATTGTCCAAACTCTACAAAGATTCGGATAGTTCTACTAGTCATACTTCAAAGACCTCCACAGAAATAGAAGAGATAGCTGAGCAAGTTGCCAAGAAGCTGGGAGTCCAAAATAAACAAACACAGAGAGTCACTCCATTGAATCGGTGCTATACTTGCGGGGGTGACCACATGGCTAACGTTTGCCCAATGCAAAACCAAAACATTAGAGAAAGGAATGCTCCATATTGCACTATTGAGAGAAAATACACAAACCACACGGCTCAAGATTGTCCCTACAATAGGCAGGCTGTTAGACAAAATTATCAGCAACCTTACCCACAAGGTAGGTATCAGAATCAATACCAACAGCCATATTACAGACCACAACAGCAATATCAGGTACCATATAGGCCACAACCTGTCTTGGTAAACCAACCACCAGCTCCAGCCAACGTGATTCCAGTCAAGTATGCTGTGGGAGAGGAAAATCCAAATAGAGCTTTGGTGCCACTAACCCCATTGATACCAGATAATGACTCTCATGCTCATAGTTCAGACTACTCCCATGAAGGTAGTCCACATGCTTATTACACAGAGTCACCTGAACATAGTGAGATTTACTCGTATCAATATGAGGCACCGCCTATGGAGCAAAATTGGGAGCCAGAATACTCCAATGTCATGTACACAAATCCTAACCCTAGGCCCCAGTTGAGACAAATGAGACCACAAGCCCCTAGAGGATCTTGTTTCAGATGTCATGGTGACCATTTCATTCGTGACTGTCCCCACCCACCATCTCCGAGTCAAGGACAGGCTATCACAATACAGGCTGTTTGTCCTGGTTGTGGCAAAGACCACCTCCCCAGAGATTGTCCAAGAAACCCCTCTAGTGCACCCAAGATTACACCCATTAATGTGGTAGGCTTAGTGGCAGATCCAAGTTCAAGTAGTAGCAATGTGGCTCCTATACAAGCTGTCACTAGAGCACAAGCCTTAAAACAGGATAAACCAGTAGAACAATCAGAGTCGAGTGAATCGGGAGAGCCTAGTAAGAGGAAAACAAGAACATGGAAGGATACCAGAGAGAAGGCCAATCGCAAGTGGAATAAAAAGTTATCGGAACTAGAAGAAAGCTTAAAAGAAGCGAAAACAAAAATAGAAGACATTGCATCTCAAAGCCCCTCGCATGCCGAAACTCCATCCACTCCACCTCATCCCACCCCACCACCCATTGTAAATAGACCGCAACCAGGGTCTGTTCTTGCAGATCCAACCCCAGAAGGCTTGGACATGATGTTCAAGGCCTACCAGGCTCGACTTCAAGAAGGGCCTACAGCGGCAAACCTAGACAAGAGTTACCCTAGAGCAGATTTAGAGATTGAACGGATGAAAATGTGCATGAAAATGGTAGAACAAGCTCAAGCCATACTTGAGACTAGTCAAAAGTTCAATCAGACAAACTCTATCAAATCGGATTTGCATTTCCAGGGCTTACTAGAACGATTAGAGCAGTTGGTAAACAAACCACAAGTTTCTTTACCTCCACAGGCTCAACCAGTTATTGAAAGAGGAAGCTCACCACCCAGGGGAGCTTATGTTCCTAATTCCACGGATGCTGGAATACCTCCTTCTATTCAACAGTACTCTCAAGAATTCTTGCGGGAAATACAAGAAGAGAAATGGGCCAAGGAGAAGGGTAATTCCCCTCCTATTCCTGAGATTGATGATCTTCATGATCAATTTCCCCAAGACATTCCATCTATTTACGAAGATGAAGCAGAACAACAAGAAGACGAAAGGTTAGATTTTGAATCTAATACCTTAGAAGAACTGCCTCAATTTCCAGGCCCATGGGAATCTGAATCTCTCCAGATCAGAGCTCCCACAATACTAGTAAGAAATGAAGACTCAGTGGTTCCAAGGAACACGGATGTCGTGAAGAACACTAAGGTTCAATGTCATCTCACTGTAGAAGAGCTGCTCAAAGCAAAACCTGAGCTCTGGAATCATGTGAAGGATCAGGTTCCAGAACTTGATTCCAACCTGCCAAAAGCAGGCTCCAAGCAAAGGGTACCAGAGATACCTCTAGACAAAATAGGGGACATGTGTGAGGGTGAAGAAGGTAATACTTATCTTCCCATCACCTACCAAGGTTACACAACCAAAGCAATCATAGATTCAGGTGCTGGTGTTGCTATTGCGACCACCTCTTTGTGGAAGCAATGGGGCAGACCCACATTAAGACCAACTAGAATGAAGCTTCAAATGGCTGATGGTCATTTTGAAAGACCTCTAGGATTGCTAGAAGGGATCACTCTAACCACTTGTGGTGTAGAGTTTGAGCACACATTTGCTATATGTGACTTTGAGAAAAATAATGTCTTTGAGATGATCCTAGGAAGACCCTTCCTACGACAATTGCAAATAGTACAGGATTGGGGAACTAACTCCTTGTACTTACAGCACTTAGGGGTCACCACTAAGGTCAATTTGAAGGATTACACCTTCAGAGATGTACCACCCCTACAGTGGAATTCTATCCACAAAGCGAAAGAAGATTCCATCTCTGTGCATTCTGGAAGTTCACCTGATCCATCATGGCTGCATGAAGATACTCATTTGTGGATGTGCAAGGTCGCAAAGGAAGAGGAAAAACGTTTAAAGGCAAGAGAAGAAGGAACTTCGCTAGGAGATAGACCAGTTAGGGACCCAGCCTACACACCGATGATCTTTCCAGATGAGGAGTTTGAGCCTCATGGCTGGCCAGAAATCTTAGCCACCATGGACATTGCTGTCAATGAGGAACAGTGGACACCTCATTGTGATGAGGAAGGTTATGATATCTCAGTGTTCATGTGTCAACCCTTGCTGGAAGAGTGTGATCCTAGTGAGTTCATAGAAGAAGAAGAGAATGACGATGATCTAGAATCCATTGTGATGGACACTTACTTTGACTCAGAGGAACACTATTTAGAGGACACAGGAGTGTTAACCCAAAAAGAAGAAGAACCCCTCACGAGTATCAAAACGGTAAATTCAAAGGAAGGAAGTGAAGGAGGTCAAAAGAAAAAGAAAAGAAAAGCAGTGAAACAAGAAAAGGAGGAATCATTGTTTGAAGTACCAGAAAACTTCAAGAAATATGAATTGACGACCGCAAAATTTTGGTACGAATGCCTAAGAGAGAGGCCATCATAGGAGAATCATATGATAATAAAGAAAAGACCAAGAAGATTGTAGTGACCATTGAAGAGAACGAAGAGAGATGCACATATATAGGAGATGACCTGAGTGCAAGAGAAGAAATGGAGCTCATAGCTCTATTAAGGGAATATAGGGATGTGTTTGCATGGCACTATAGAGACTTGAAAGGGGTAGATCCAAGAATTTGCTCTCATACTATCCCCATGACTGCTGATGCTAAGCCCACCAAACAGAAGCCCTACACATATAATGATACCTATGCAGCCAAAATCAAAGAAGAAATTGATAGGTTGATTGAGGCTGGATTCATCTATGAGATTGAGCATACCGAATGGGTGTCCCCCATTGTTGTGGTACCCAAGAAGAACGGGAAGTTGCGAGTGTGTATTAACCTTAAAAAAGTTAATGCCGCTACGATTAGAGATAGTTATCCACTTCCAATCACAGAACACCTATTGGAGCGTGTTGCAGGCAAGGAAGTTTATAGCTTCCTTGATGGATTTTCAGGTTACAATCAAGTAGCCATTGCCCCAGAAGATCAACACAAGACAGCTTTTGCTACAGAGTGGGGAATCTTTGCATTTCGGGTGATGCCATTTGGGCTCACCAATGCACCTGCAACATTCCAAAGGCTCATGTGTCATGTCTTCAAAGAGTTCTTGCGAAAGAGCTTAGAAGTGTATGTGGATGATTTATGTGCTCATTCCCAAGAAAGAAGGGTTCACATCCCTGAGCTCAGACAAATCTTCAACAAGTTTAGAGAATATCGAGTGTGTCTAAACCCAGAAAAGTGTGTGTTTATGGTGCGTCAAGGTAAAATCCTCGGTCATATTGTTTCTAAGAATGGAATCTCAACGGATGAAGATAAGGTACGAGCCATAGCGGAGTTGCCAAGGCCAAGGAATGTTAAAGAGGTACAAGCCTTTATGGGCCATTGTGGATATTACCGTAGGTTTATCCACATGTACGCGATCATAGCTAGACCCCTTTATGCCTTGTTGTCTAATTTTGAGTGGAACGACGAATGCGAGAATTCTTTCAATGAACTAAAGAAACGTTTGTGCACAGCACCAATATTGACCACTCCTGATTGGAATAAGCCATTCCATGTCCATGTGGATGCATCCAATCATGCCATAGGATGTGTGCTAGCACAACCCACAAGTGAAGGGAATTTAGATTTGCCCATAGCATATGCTAGTAGACAACTAAACCCAGCCGAAAGAAATTATACCACAACCGAGCGAGAAGGGTTAGGCATGGTATATGCTGTAAAGAAGTTTAGACACTATTTATTGGCCAACAAGTTCAAGTTTTTCACTGATCATCAAGCTTTGTTATATTTGGTCAATAAACCTTGCAATACTGGACGCTTAGTAAGATGGTTCCTCTTACTAATGGAGTATGACTTTGAAGTTGTTGTCAGGAAAGGTAGAACCCACCTTCGGGCAGATCACCTTTCTCGCATTACTTCAGGAGAGTCACCACAAGGAGTGTCTGATGAACTACCTGATGCTTATCTGTTCAATTTGGAAGTTGTTCCTAAATGGGCAAATAAGTTGGTACCAGTCCTAACCTTCGGCCCTGCAAATAAGAATGTGAAAACATCACAAGAAGAAATTGTAAAATCACAAAAATATCACATATTGGCAGGAAGCATGTACAAACAAGATACTGAGGGTGTTTTAGCTTGCTGTGTCGAGGATGATGAACATAGTAGTTGGTTGCAGCAAGCTCATGAGGGATTGCTAGGAAATCACTATTCTAAACAACGAACATTGCAAAATTTGAAACGTTTAGGAGTGTATTGGCCTAGCATGGACAAAGAAATACATGAGTGGATCAAGAATTGTCCAATGTGCAGAGAGAGACCACCAGTGGAGCATGCGACCCTTTATCAAGTATCATTAATTCCAGATTGGAGTGCTCCATTGGTAGAGTTTATGAGATCGGGAAGATTACCCAAAGAGGCCAGTCTAGCAAGAAGACGAAATATGGAGCAAGAGGCTCAAGGCTATGCCTTAGTAGGAGAGAACCTATACCGAAGAGGTAAAGATGGTTACTTAAGACTGTGCGTTCATGAATCAGACTATTTAAGGGTCTTAGAGACTGCACACAGTGGTGTTGCAGGTGGACATTTTGGTCCTGACCGAGTGATTAAGACCATTCTATTCTCAGGACTTTGGTGGCCCACTCTTCATATGGATGCACATACCTATGTGAAGAAATGTGACACATGCCAACGTGCACAATATCCAGTGAGAAAAGACGAGATGCCCTTGAGGCCAATGATGGGAGGACGTGCATTTTCGAAGTGGGGCATAGACTTCATAGGTCCTATTAACCCCCCAGCTAGAAACTCCCATGCAGAGTACATCATTGTAGCCACAGATTACCTTACAAAGTGGGTAGAAGTCAAAGCCACAACAAAGAATGATGCTCAGACTACGGCTAAGTTCTTATTCGAGAATGTGTTCACGAGATATGGACTACCAATAGAGTTGGTGAGCGATAGAGGCACACACTTCTTGAATGAAGTCATTGAAAATCTTCTCCAAGAATTCTTGGTGATACATAAGAAATCCGCCCCCTATCATCCACAAGCCAACGGGCAAGCCGAGAGTACCAATAAGATCCTCTGTAACGTATTGACAAAACTGGTGAATAATAAACGCTCTGATTGGGACAAACAACTTCATCATGCTGTTTGGGCTTATCGAGTTGCCTACAAAACGGTACTCAACGCCACCCCATTTCAGATGGTCTTCGGACAGAACGCTGTGCTACCATTAGATTTCTTAATCCCTGCCTTAAAAGTAGCACAAGAGTATGAGTGGAATGGGCATGAATTGTCCTCTAGGATCTTTGATCTCGAACGCTTGGGTGAAACGAGGCTACGAGCGGCAGCAGGCATCTACGCTGCAAAGAAGAGGCAAAAGGCATACTTTGATGCACACATCAAGGATAAGGGATTGAAAGAGGGAGATCTAGTGTTGGTATACACACTAAAACAACATGCCCGTAAGTTGGAAAAAAGAGGTTATGGACCCATGATCATTAATAGAATTTCCACTAGTGGTGCAGTTCAGTTGGCCACTCTAGAAGGAGATATCTTGCCAAACTATATTAGTGGCTGCAGAGTCAAGCTATATCAAGAACCTCTTACTGAGGATATGCTAATGAGACTCAACACTGCTAAGAAGCGAAAAGAAGAAGAGTTAAGAGTGAGAGAAGAAGCACAGATAGAGGCCAGAGAGCGTATTAGGCGAAATAAGTTAAGGCGATTAGGCTTAGATGTCAACTCAAAAGCCCCAAAATATCACATGGATATGTGTCAAAAGTCAGGCATTGCGACTTCTCAGGTCATTGACCGAAGACCCTTTGTGACCATAGAGATAGGACAAGGGAAGGGTGCAAGGACGGTGGAAGCATTGATTGACTCAGGTGCAGCAAGTAGTGCAGTTAGACTTTCCTACTGCCAAGACTTGGGGTTGAACATCAATCCCATAGAAGCTTATCTCGTAGGATTGGGAGGTGTGGAAACCCCTTGTTTGGGCGAGGTGGAACTTCCCATCTACCTTCAAGATGTTCCAATGAAAGTCAAAGCGCTAGTATGTCAAGATGAGAACCTTACAGAACCACTTGTCTTGGGTCAAGATTGGATCTATGACCATGCAGTTAACTTAAACCTAAGAAGTCAAATTCTTCAAGTTTGGGTACATGAACAATGCATTACATTAGAATTAGAGAACTGCATACTCCTAGATCATGGCACCACACACTCTCTTAGTTCTTCCAAGACTAATCATATGAAAGAAGATGTTGTATGTGTCAAAAGCTCTATGATGCAGAAGGAGTCAATCGTGGAAGACCAGGTTCGAAGACGGGTGGATCTTTCTTCTTCTCCAAAGACTCAAGTAGTCACAGTAGTTAGCCCACCACACAAGCAAACACAACCGTTCACGACAACTGCTACATCAAATAGAAAGACACCATTCGATAAAAAAGCGGTTCCGGGCATGAAGCAGATCTGGGTACGCAAAGGAGAGCAACCACCAGCCTTACCCCCACAAATCCCATCCATGCACACTAACCAGGCCAGAAGACGAAGGAAGCAGCTCAGACAAGCTCCATCACAAGATATCCAACAAGTTTGGGTGCCTAAGAAGTTAGCTGCAGCTCAACAAGGGAAATTACAGATGTGGGTACCTAAGAAGATCCTACACCCACAACAACCTTTGTTCTCCCACATGCAAAAGGTTTCAACAAAGAAGCCAAAAAGAGAAAAGGGTAAGAACCACGTACAGAGACCAAAGGAAGATCAAATCAGCTCTTCAACATTAGTAGGAAGACATGCAAAAAGGATATGGGTTTGGAAGCCAAAAGTGCAAGTAGCCTCCACCGAACCAAAGCATCAACCACACTGGATACCACAGTTCAGAAAGCATCCAAAGAGGAAGACGCCTGAAGTGACCTCTACAGTGCCAAATGATGTTCTAAAATGGACTCCAATAAGGAGGATTACATCAGTTCGAGACTCAATGGATACCTCCACCAAGGTCGGCATTAACCTCCACAAATAACATCGAAAGCCTCGAACGAGCAACAACCGTGTGCTCCTTGCACAACCCTGTCTTTTGCACCATGTAGGTCATGCATTTCCAAAGTATGCATTAATATAGGGCCACATTACACGGCCGTGCATAGACACACTGGAGAATCCCATGCACAAGAGCACAGTGACATATGACGAACATTTCTATTGATACTAATTTTTGTGTTCTTGTTTTGTGATATCCTGTTCCTCAAAAAAAAAAAAAAAAAAAAAAAAAAAAAAAAAAGAAGAAGAAGTGCGAGAGAGCTTGTTTCCAGGTTTGGCTTATGAAACATGAATGAGTCATGCTTAGTTGAAGGTGGAACTGTTGATTACTAGGCATTTATCAATTTGGATAAAAGTGTGTCTCGGCCAGCAGAATGAAGAGCTTGAAGGTCCGCAACTTGAGTGATGCTTAACTACTTCATGCACCAGAGCACCCAAGGAGATATCTGCACAAGGTAGTTCTGGAGGAGAAGACTCCTGCATATGGTGAGCTAAAGAGAATATGTGAAACACAGCTTGGTGTAGTTACCCGATGTTGCTTGCCAAGGAATATAAAGCAATTCCATTCTCAGTATTTCCTGAACCAGTATGGAACAGTAGCACTGGTGAATGGTCTATGTCAATCAGCATGGTAATCTCTTAGAAACCGGCACGTGTCCAATATTCCTCTGAGTGTCAATATAGGGAAGTGAACGTGCATGAGCCCAAGCTCAGAAATGCACATTGTTAGTGACAAATGTTGCTTTGAAAAGAGGAGAGGGAATCCACCACTCAAAAGATCTCATCAGTGGACAATCAACATGGACATTCATCAACAAGGTTCCATCCCAAAGGCCGAGTGTACAACACGAAGAGGCAAACATCCATCAACCTTCGCCATGGTAAGTATCTTTACTCTGGAAACACCATAACCATGATAGTTTAGGAAACCTCTTCGTCAGCATACCCTTGAGCACTTAGCTCAAGACCCACAATTTTTGCACCATACTTCTTCCAATGCATTTTCCAAGTAAGCATGCGTAGGGCTACATTACAAGGCCGTGCACAAGGCACATACTTTTTTCAACCTATGCACGAACACACTTACCCATCACTCACTATGGGTTATGAGTACTTGGCTTGACTACTATGAAGATCAACTTTGGAAGATCTAGAAAACATCAACGGAGACTCACAACGACACAGTCATGCTGGAATACAAGGCAGAAGCACATACCAAGAGACTACAACCTGCAAAGACTCACAGTGATAGATGAAGAACGTCGGACGACTTGTGTTCATACAGAAGGGACACTCCCTCTCAAGGCACTACTTGGAACAATCACTACAACAAGGGTCTGTCAGGGACGACAGACTCGAGAGGGGGGGGAGTGTTGAAGCTCAAGGTCAAGGACAAAGCATGGAAGCACATCAAAGAAGTGGACATAGAAGAAGAGAGAGCAAGTAGGGAGCTCCAAGAAGTGTATGTCAAATTTTCAGAAGAATCCCCTACAAAAATAGTGATTTTCATCACTAGAAACCATTGTAAATACCATTATCTATTTTTAGTAACTCCATTTTGTTCAAGCCGAGGAGTCCTCGAGCTTGAGGAGTATTAGAAGTACCATCGTACCAATTTTCATAATTTTTAGACTTCGTTTGAGCCCTCAAATAAGCCCTGGAACCTAATTTTTAACTAGGCCGGACACTAGGTCTGGACAGGGCCAAAACTAGTCAAAAAACTATAAAAAGAGCTAGAGAGCTCATTTTTGGGGCTAGCTTGTTAGAGAATAGAACTTTTGTAAGAGAACTCTTTTGCAATCTAAGCTTTCCATTGTTCCTCTCTTTGATCTTACTTTGTGCGCGTGTGTGTGTATGTGTGTGCATGTTTGTGTGCTTTCACTCACGCACTTGTGCCTTCACTTGCTCGTGGTCTTCATACCAGTCCTCACGTCTCCGCGGATTGACAAGTAAAGGAGGTGGTGCTTACGCTTGAGCTACAATATGCAATTCGATGCAAAAAGAGAGCAACAATGCATATAAATTGATAAGAGACTTATTTTGAGGTCCAAAAAGTAACTTGCAAGTATGTGCAGGTACTGGAGATGGTCCACGCTTCGTAAAAGAGCTTTCCAAGTCGCTCCAAATAGGTTATGCTTCAAAACGATGCTCAAAGAGGGTTGTTGAGAATGAATGGGTAAACTCCAAACTCTGAAGATGAAGGAAATTGAAACCCAAAAGGTATCTTCCAGCCACTTCTTGGAAAGATCTTTGAGAGGGCTATCCATAGCAAGAAAAATCTCCAAGTTTGGAGATGGGATGCTCACAATATGGGCACATAAGTGGAAGAAGATAATCTAATTTGATTAAATAATTGACGATGACTCAAGATATCAGGTCGATTGTGCTCCTCCTTCACGTAACGAACGGGCATGGCATGGGACGTTTATCCCAGATAGCCGTCGAGCACAAAAATTTCAAAGTGGTACGAAAATAGTCTGCTGACTTTCTTTAGGCACCTGGAACGTGCAACGCTCATATCCCACATACTATGAAAACCAGAAAGCACGTATATATTGTGTCAACCTGCACCTATTTCTGAGCTCATAACCAAATAAAAGCATCAGAGCGCCCTTTGTGTGTGGCCTCGGTTAATGAAATCAGCCCGGGCTACATCTTTGGAGGCGTGCAAGCGTCGCCTTCAATGTGAGGAACTGCTAAAGTACCTATTATCCCATATGCAAGTTACAAACCTCAATGGGTTTCTTTTTCAATATAAAATGAACAGAAAATCTTTGCTCTCTCATGGGAAGACTGTTATATACGCGGGTAAAGTTCTAAAACACCGGGAGCACGTACATTCTGAGGCACATACTATTGTGTGGACTTGCCCAGCGGACGAGGTCTTATGGTTCCATGAAACTTTCAATCTCTACTCCAACCGGCTGACGGCCGAAATACTCCAAACGTGCAGACGTCAACCAAGAAAACGAAAAACGACGGGAAAACTCCGAGAACATGTGCGAAAAAAAAACCACAAACAATCTGATGCTCTGATACCAATTGTAAGAAATCGCTTGAATGATGTGTGTGACTCTCCTCCCAACCATATATATCCTCTTATACTCTAAAAAATAGCAATGGTATACTCTGAAAATAGCAATGATCTGGAATAGTTTAGTGTGAACATGTGGCCATTATGCAACACTTATTCCCATTACTACCCAAGTACTCCCATTACTACCAAAGTACCTTAGGGTATCCCTCGAGCATGGGATCTTGGCTAGTTGGACCTTGTCCCTCACACACATGGAGTGATCCCTGGATCATATGGACTGATCCCTGTGGATCACATGCATTGATCCCTGTGGATCAATGTCTGACATCCAAAGTTCTACAAGAAAGAGATATTGAAGAAACAAAAAAGATACCACTAATTTTCAAGAATACATAGAACTCGTTATATCAAACGTGGAAGGAAAATGGTATAAAGGAATACACTGTAAGAATTAAAAGTCAAACAAGAAGACAACAAGAAGACCAAGTAAATTATGTAGAACATTTTGAAAGTCATAACATTTTAGCCCTTACTTCAGTTCAGAATGAACCAACTAGTGTTCAAGATGCACTACAAAGTGACATGATTCACAATCAGCTAAAAATTCAATGGAAATCAGTTAAGAGATATTTGCAGACATCAAATATTTTACAGTTTATTGAATCTTATACCATTGTGACATTGAAGGTGGGATTGTTAGAAACAATGTCAAGATGGTCTAGCATCTTACTTGGTAATAGTTCAAGTTGTACACATTGTAGAAGATCTCTCAAGAAGAATCCATAGGCGATATGCTTTTTGCAAATCAATTGTTTGTAAAAGCACCAATTTGCTTTTTCATTACGATCGTTGTTTTTCAAAGTTGATAGCGATCATGCTTTTGCTTTTGGAAGTCTCATCATGGGAACGTTAGAATACTATATAAAGAGGGCTTTGGCTCTTTATTCAAAATCATCTCAAGGAACAATCTCAAGCTCTTGGAGAAGAAGTTGGAGGTGATCAATCTTCTCAAGCTAGGAGGAGATCTTGGAGGCCATCTTGGAGGAGTTCTCACACTCTTGGGGGAGTTGTGGTCTACATCTTTGTGATTATTTGGAGCTGCTAGCTTACCATCAACATCCATTGTTCATCTACTGTGAGTAACAAGTCTATTTCAGTTCTTACTTGCTAGGTCACTCGTTTCTGATTCAATTGATCAGAATTTGGGTTTGTTATAAAACAATTATAAATTGTTCGTATTCTCCATATTCACACACACACACACTCTTCATATCTCTCAGGCACACAATTTCTTGTATCTAGTTCCTATTTCTGCCTAGATACATATATTATCAGTTTGTATCATATACACACATTGTAATTTGACATAATCTATAAGTTAGTGTAGGTGAACCTCATAGCTTACCATTACACTTGAAGTCTTGTCTATTCTCTCTCTATCTTTTACTCATCTTCTTTTTTAGTCTTAAGGTGTGTATGTTAAGGTTCATCTGTTGGAAGATCATGAAAACCTGTGATTTATATTGTTATTGTGGCCCATCCCACTTCCAACATTTGGTATCAGACCTTAGAATACCAACAGTCTTGACTCATCATAGGGAGTTCATGGTCGTGATCCACAATTCTTGTGGAAACTCCAAGGGGAATTCATTGGCTTCCATTTTTAGGATTGCTTCAGAATCCTTAGAACCATCTATACTTGAATTGCAATATGTGATTAATATGAGAAATTAGAAAAGCTTCCTTTTTTCCATAATGCTCAAGCATTCATTGTTCGCCTTTTAAACAAGTCCCTGCTCACATAGGTGTGAATCACGATACTCGAAAATATATTTTTTTATATATTTTTTTATTTTTCAATCATTGAAAAGAAAAATAAAATGATTAGTATATGATGTATCTTTATAGCTTTATACCGATCTTTTTCCAATGTTGTTTGGCATGATCTTGGTACAACGCCCTTTGTTTTGATCTTCCATGTATATTTGTCTTGCTTTTGTGTCTTCTTGGTTTCTTTGGTCTGGGTCATCTTGGATTTGTTTGAGATTTCATAGGATTTTGCTTTTGTAGATTGGTCTTCTTTGCACATGTTCTACTATCTTTCTTGGATGCTTCCAATGTCTGCTTTGGAATCCAAATTCGCTTGTGTTGACTTTGAGCTTCAATGAGTTTCTTGGGTAGCCATGCTTGGATAGTCCTTGGGTTGACTCGTGGTGCTCTTCCTCTCTTGAAGGGCCTTCTTCATCTAGGGTTTGTCGGTTGTGCTGGTTGTAGCTTGCATTTATATTCTTAAAGTTGTTCCTTTCGAACCCATATCTGCTTGATTGTCGTGTTTATTTGTTGTCTATTTATTCCTTGGGGTGGACTTGTTGACAATCCTTCACGTTCCTCTCTAAATTGATTGACCTCACTAAGGCTCTCTGATATAATCTTGAGGAGTGTTGGAAATTAAGTATGCCCATAACAAATTCCATAGGTTTCCAGGATCTACAACACACATTCCAGCATCTTTCAATATTGATAGACATGAACATACATCACTTAATCATAAAATGATGAGACAAAGATAGAGAGAGATTAGACAACATGTGCAAAGTGTTACCTAAGCCACTGCTTACTCACACTATCATATATACAAATTTCAATTTACAATGTGGGAGTCAAAACCTCAACCACTCTATGTGAACAGAAATAGATGGAAGAGTGTATGTGTAAAATTTACAAGAATATTCAGAAGTAGGAACAGAAATCTGAATATATATGAGGTGTATGACCTGATAGGTTGTAGAAGAGTGAATATGCGTGACTGAAAGAGGAAAGATCGATTTAAAACTGATATTCAACAAACCCTAATCTGCATTTAGGCTATGGAAGACCCTAAATCAGATGTGTGTGTGATAGATCACATACTTACAGAATTAGCATAGAATGCTAACTTATTGCTGACATAAATCCTCATACTCATGTGAAAACATCTTCTCTAATACCTCATTTGATGCATATAGCATGTATGTACTGATTCTCCTTTATGGATGCCACTACCTCCATGTATTCCGAATCGGACTCCTCTAGATATGGATGCCACTGCCTCCATAAGCTCCAAGTAGTACTTGTGTGCATAAAGAGAATATGTACTTGAATAGTTAACATAAGATGCAATCTTATGTTAAGCTCCATCCAATGTCTTTGAAGTACTCCATAATCTTCATGTAGAAGACAATCTTCAAATACATCATGTAGATGGATGATCCATACCATCAAGTTGCTGATGAGTAAGTCTTCTCCATAAGCAAGAGTGTGAGCACACTCTTCTCCAAGAAGAACTCCAAGGCTGCTCCTAATGTGCTTCAAACACTGCTCCATAGCTTCCCATATGTGCACCATGGTTGCTCCATGTGTGCATCAACACAACCACCTCTAAACTCAGCCAGATGATGGTGTTGAATGGATCAATAAGTGACCTTATCCCTTCTTATATAGGTTTTAAGTCCTCATGCAAAAATCCTCCAAAATAAAGCACAATCGTTGCCAAAAGCTAGATCATAGTTTTATTTACAATCTATCACAGAAATCAGCTTTATTTTATCGTTGGTCTTTTATCACTAAAAATAGCTTTTCACAAGCTTTTTAAATTACTAAATTGATCAACTTAAATTAGGGTTTTCTCCTACATCTACTCTCTCATGATTGAATGTCCTATACCATTAGAAAGCTCTCATCAAGATCTTCAAGATAGGATCATAAAAAGTTTACCCAAATTTTATGCCAAAAATGACTAAGTACCAAAATTAGGGTTTTTGCCCTAATAAGATTTTAGACTGATGTGACATTGTTTTCCAAAAATCTCCCCTGCAATGTCACATTGGTACAAACTGAACTAGATATGCAACTTCATTCATCTGCAAACTGACATAAGCTTCAAACTTGTCCTTTGGAATTGATCTTCAAACTTTATCTTCAAAAGTCTTCTTCAAAACTAAATTTGAACTTCTTCAAGCTTCAAAAAATCTGAATTTGTTGAATATGAACCATAAGAGAAAATATGCAAACTAGATATCCAATAGTGTTAGAATACATCAAGCAATCTAGGATCTATAAATTTGCATTTACCTTAAGAAAGGTTTCTCAACGTACTTCTGTTGTGTCATTATAAATCTGATCTTCAATGATTTAGCATTGCTTCCATAACATCAATACCTGTGTCTGAAACAAAAAATCTGAACCCCTTTTTTTATTAGCACTACAGATGCTAATAGCTTTCATTGTCACTCGGAAGCTTTCCATAATCTAGAATAAGGTTAGCTGATCTATTACATCATAACCTTTGCTGAAAGCACTTTAGGATTCATAATCTTCTGCAACATAACAAGTATCTTCTTCTGTTTCTCTGCAACACTAATCTGATAGAATCTGAATCTTTGAATTACTTCTTCCAATGCTAAGAACTTTACAAACAACGGATAAACATCTGACTCAAAAATACTCAAGATCTTCAGATCATTCAAGATCTATGATCTCTTCAATAAAAACCTGTGTAGAATCTGCTCTTATCAAACCTTCATGACTGAATGTTTGATTTGCTACCTGAATGTCTTTAAGTATCCATGCTTCTTACATAAAGTTATAAAACTTTTCTTCAACTAAATCCTTCCCAAGAATCTGCAACTCCTAGTGGAACACAAGTGGACAAACTCTCACCTTGAGAGCTCTAAAATTTGCAAGTTGATACTTCATATCTTCATATTCTTCCCAGGTGAAATGTGATAGTATCTGCTTGACTTTCTCTTGGCTAACTCCACTTCTCAATCAAGTGATAGGATCTAATGGATCATCTTTTTTAATACAAGCATGTATCCAAAAGTCAAGACAAATATAGAAAGTAGATTCTCCATGTGATCGGTACATCTAAGAAAATATGAATTTTTTTGAATTTTTCTAAAAATACTAAATTTTTTGAATTTTTTGAATTTTTCTCCTAAAAAACTCTGAATTTTCAGAGTATACTTAATATACTAAATATGAGGTAACTTTTCCAAACAAAAACCTTACTCCAAGTCTCCAACATCTGCTACAAATACTCTTTTATCTCAAGAGTTAGGTAAAGAAGAAATATACTTCTCTGCAACTTGTCATATACCAAGTAGCTCTAAATTGACACTCCAAGAATTCTTTGAGGGAACATATAATTTACTGCTCAAAAGCTTCGACTAAAACATAACTCATACACATATAAGTCAAAAACATGATATCTGATGCTTTTCTTTCTCTCAATGCAATTCTTTGTCAAAACCTACTATAACATGACCAAGTATAATGCAAAACAAACTGCTGCTTCTTTAAACTATCTTCTTCACACAAGATGTTCTCGTAGACTTGTCTTTGGATGTAGAGGATAAAAGTAGGAAAAGTATATGGAAAATATAAGAGAAAAAAGAAAGTCTTACTTTCCCTTTGGAATTGTTGGACTTTCTGCTTCTGCATCTTTCTTCCATCTGATGATGTCAACATCTTCAAACTTCTCTTCCATACCTTTTGTTCTCTTCATCTTGAAGTAGCAAGCACTCTTAACTTCTTCAAATGAATTTTTCTCTTCCTCTAGTGCTAAGAGTAAGAGACAAAACAAACATGGTATATAAATGGAAGTGACCATAGAAGCATGTTTTACCATCTCCTCATATGTTGAATCAATAATCTGCTTCAAATTTGAGTGATATGACTGAACTCACCAACCTTTTCTTTGAGTTGGCTGAATGTTACCTCTCTAGGTACAAAATCTGATAAAAAAAACTTTCAACCTTTTGTTGGTTGAAAACAAAATTGATCTAATCTCCAAATTTGTCCTCTTAGATAAGCTTTCTTACCATGAAAGAGATCTTGTATCAAAACTGTCAAGAACAACCTCTAGATACCTGATTTGATGTAGCTAATGCTTTAACTTTCAAAGTAATGAAAGTGTTCAAAAGCGCTTCTTGAATCCTTCAAATCTCTTCATAACTGCTCTTCTAAGATATGACCTGCAAATGACAATCTGATAGTAGAAACTACTACCTGTGATTTGATGTTGATCTGGTTCCTTCATCTTCTCCAAACCATTGTTTTTCTTTGACTTTGAAGTAGCCTTCTCTTCATCAAGCCTTGGTCTTCATGCAATACTTCTGTAAAGTATCTTTACTCTTCCAAAAGTATTTGGTTGCTAACAGATCATTAACTTCATACTCCACACTGATAAATAAACATGTGACTGAATTGTCTAATTCTCAAAACTTTACTCATCTAGATTAAGTGTATATGTCATATGTCATATGTCATATGTTGGGAGCTACTCTGAAATCAAATGTTGGTAACCTGGAAGTCTGGGAGTCTGGGAGCCTGAGAGTTCGGATACCAAATGTTGGAAATTAAGTAGGCCCATAACAAATTCCACATGTTTCTAGGATCTACAACACAGATTCAAGCATCTTCCAATATTGACAAACATGAACATACATCACTTAATTATACAATGATGAGACAAAGATAGAGAGAGATTAGACATGTGCAAAATGTTACGTAAGCCACTGCTTACTCATACTATCATATATACAAATGTCAATTTACAATGTGGGAGTCAAAACCTCAACCACTATATGTGAACAGAGATGGAAGAGTGTATGTGTAAAATTTACAAGAATATTCAGATGTAGGAATAGAAATCTGAAAATGTATGAGGTGTATGATCTGATAGGTTGTAGAAGAGTGAATAAATATGCTTGCAACCTCTCATCATGTGGTGAGAAATAATTAATTGGAATACTGATCAAACCAAAAATTACCTGGTGCCATTCACACCTTGCAAATGACTCTATCAAATTTGGAAAATTTTCGGTAGAGTTTCCCCTAAAAAATGAGCACATGAATAATAATAAACAATGCATAAATATCATGTTGAGTGATATGAAAGTTGATATGCTCATTCCAAACAGTAATTCAAGGATTAAAATTAATCTATGTATGGATGAAAATCCAAAAACTTTGGAAATTTTTACAAATTCTCCTCCATAAGTAGAGACTATAAACATCAAATCGCTATCAATGAACTTGTCAAAGTACCATAAAATTGCACAATTGTGTCACTACATATGTTTGTATTGCTCATTGCATATATTCAAGTAAGTGAAGAAGCGAAGTAGGCTTAAGTCCATTAACATATATCTATCATGGATACAAAGGAAACCATATTAAACCTTAGATTCCATCTAACTCTCTAGATCTCATTATTGATTCATAATTTGGAGATACTAATGCTTCCATCACGTCCAAAACATGTCAGAATCCTAAGATTGATTATCTACTTGCTCGATTCTGATAACTAGAGGTGTTGTTTTGGATTGTTGATATCATGGATGACATCATCAATCCGTTATCGCCCTTGAATACCTATATAAGGAGGCCTTCGCCACATACATCCTCAATCTTGCCAATACCAATCTTGGGAGCTCAAGGATTCCTGCTTCGTTCTTGTTATCAAAACTATGGTTCTTAAATCTTGTCTAGTCTATTTGAATAGCACAATCTAGTACTCTCCTCACATAATGGCAAGATTGACTTTTATCCAAGACCAGGCATCATGGAGAACACAACTGAAGAGATTGTGGCATCGCTTCAGACTCTCCAAGAACAAGCCGAGGATCTAACTCATCGACAGACACAAGTCGAGATGAAACATCCCATGCATGTAGGTGCACTCATCCAAAAATTGCAAGAACGAATCGGGAATCCTTTAAGCAAATCAAGAAAGTATTCAATTGAACCAACACCCTAGTTCATCTTTCATAAGGGAACCCAAGATTTGCATGACAAAAAAGTTTGATGATGATTGCATGAAGTTCCATAGATTATTGCAACAAATTGAATAATACATCAGTATGCAACTTGATAGATGACCTGATAAGGCAGATCGGTTTTATTGAAATCTTGCTCTATGGTCAAGCATTATTATGCTTCGCCCCAATCTTCGAGAAGAACATGGCAATACTTCATGACTATGAGGGGTTTCTTCGAGACCTCACCGCCATGTTTGGGGATGCAGACACGAGTCAAGTGGCAGAAACAAAAATTCAAAAGCTATGTGAAGGTAAGCGCCTTGCCTCTATCTATTCATAAGAATTTTGGTAATTGATATGTGATCTCACTTGGCATGAGGATTATTTCATAAGCCAATTTAGATGGGGTTAAGAGATGATGTGGAGGACCTTCTAGTCATGATACCAAAGGTCAAGACATTGAATGAATACATCACCCATGCCATTCAATGTGATAATCTTCTTTTTTTAAAGGAAACAAGAAAAACAAGAAGAAGAAAGACTTCGCTAATGGAAACCCTTCCACCTTGCTCCTAGAGAAGAACATATGCTTGAATCTATGCAAATAGATATAACTAGGTTCCAACCTCTAACACCACAAGAGAAACAGAGAAGGAGAGATAACAAGTTATGCCTCTACTTTGGAAACCATGGACATCGCACTTAATTATCCCAACAAAAGAACAAAGTACATAGTTATAGTCACCTTTGTAGAGTAGGGAAACGAAGAAGTCTACTAGTAAACGAGACTGTAAAGCCAAACCATGATATAAGAAAAGGTCTTGTAATTCCAATAATAACCATAGAAACATGGCTTGCCCTTCTTCCCTTTTAGTTTTAGTCAATTCAAGAATACTTCAAAGGAACAAACCAACAGTAGTTGAAGTAGTAAATGGATGATCTCTAGCATTTGGGAATATTACCAAGCAAACCACACCATTGAGAGTATACATTGGTAGTCATGATTCCCACATGTTTCAATGTAATATCAAGTCCAATAAAACTTGTTATTATCGGAATGCCTTGGCTAAAGAATCATAATCTGGAAATTCATTGGAAAAAGAATAAAACCACTCGTCGAGATATCCAAAAGAATCCGACATATATAGGATCTAAAACCTTCATACATGCAGTAAGGAAGGAACCGATATATATATAGAATATATATCGTACCAACTCAAGAGTCCAAGAAAGATAATCCAATAAACCTACGTAGTCAATACCAAGATTCTCAAGATGTCTTTGACAAGAAGATTACAGATATCCTCCCAAAGCATAGACCTTATGATTGTGCCATAAAACTTCAAGCAAGAGCACAACAGCCCTTTGGACCAATCTACGGACTATCCCCAAAGGAATTTAAAGAATTATTAAAGAATTTTGATGAGAATATAGGCAAGGGCTTTATCATACACTCCGTCTCTTACAAGAGTCCCTATCCTATTTGCAAAAAAGGATGGGACTCTCCAAATGTGTATAGACTATCGTGGATCGAATAAAGTCACTATAAAATTCAAATGCACTCTACCACTCAAATCAAATCCCTTGAAAAGCCTTGGAAAAACAAAGTTCTTCACAAAGACTGACCTTCAAGAGGCTTACAATCTGGTCAAGATCACAGGAGGCAAATGGAAAATAACGTTTCGAATAAGCTATGAACGTTTTAAATATGTAGCTATATCATTCGGTCTGACAAATGCTCTAGCCGTCTTTCAATATATGAATAATATCTTTCAAGAATATTTAGATAATTTTGTGGTAATATACTTTGATGATATCTTGATATTCTCCAAAAACCTAGTGGATCATAAATGTCATGAAGATAGATCTAGAGAAACTAAAAGAAAAAGGTTTATATTCAAATTTGAAGAAGTGCTCTTTCCATCCGATAATAGTGGAGTTTTTTGGATATATTGTCTCGTAAAAAGGAATTTTCATAGATCCTAAGAAGATCGAGACAACCCTTGATTCGGTACCACCTTCATGCATTTAAGATGTACAATATTTCTAGGGATCGGCAATTTTTACAAGATATTTATTAGAGACTACTCCAAGATAGTGACGCCTCTTTACAAGCTTACAAGAAACACAAAATTCTCATGGAACGAAGATGGGAAAAAAAGGACCTTTTAGGCCTTGAAATCAGCATTCACCAATGCTCCAATTTTAGTTCACCTTGATTCTACGGAGCCTTTTTTCAGCCTTTTTTCCTAGAGATAGATGCATCATACTTTGCCTAGGGGCCAGTTCTATCCCAACATGGGAATGATGGACACCCATATCCGATTGCATATCATTCAAGGAAATTCAATCTTCAAAGATTAAATATGAAATCCATGATAAATTACTTCTTGCGATACTGGATGCATAATGCTACCTAGTGTCGCCATATAGGAGCAAAAACTCATAAAAGTTACTTTGTACATAGATCATAAGAACTTAGAGTACTTTATGGTCACCTACGTCGTCAATAGAAGGCAATCTCAATGCAGTAACTTTCTATCCAAGTTCGATTATGTCATCACATATCATCCACGACATCAACAATGTCAATCAGATGCCTTGTCAAGAGGAATTTACCTTGCACTAAAGAAAGGTAAAGAGGGTTTTGATTAACACAAGAATGTATTACTAACCTTGAACATCAAGCCATCAAGAAGATTCAGCCTTCATCCATTTGATTCATGAGACTCTACCACATGATGAATTATTTTGTAACGCCAAAATGAAAAATTCGAGAAGGAAAAGTTCACGAAGTAACAAGTTCCAAGAAATCGATGGGTTAATATTATATAAGAACCTATTTTACATCCCTTAACGAATGCCCAAGATCCAAGTACTTCAACAACATCATGATAACCTTGCAACAAGACATTTTGAACTCAATAAAACAATAGACCTCATATGAAGGGATTTTTGGCAGCCTCAAATATGGAAGGAAGTAAAAGAATGTATCCAAACATGTGGCACATGCAATAGATCGAAGGTATCACATCATAAACCTTATGGCTTTTCAATCTTTACTTATTCCAAAAAGGCCATGGTCCTCATTATCTATGGATTTCATCAGAAATCTACTAAGGTCAAACAAATATAATAACATTCTTGTTATAGTGGATAGATTTACAAAGATAGCAGGATATTCTACAACTAAACTTTGTGGAATAACTAAACTCATATGCAATCTACAGCAATGATGAAACTTCGTGGAGGGCTTCTGGACCAGTACAGAGCTCATTATGCTTTCAAATAAATATTTCTTTCTGGTCAACTCCTTCCACATTAAAGGCAAATCATTAGGAATTTTCCACAAGTCAATCCTCCTGTAGAATCACTTCTAGATCTGAGATAAATAATGTAAACCAAATTTTTTGAATGTTTTTAACATATAATTACTCACTAATGAACCATAGAGGTCATCCCATTACTCTAATGGACTGTGCAGTTCAAATGTAACTTGAACCGAATGAATAGAACTCCTAGAAGAAATCTTGCCAAAACAGTTGTAAATGTTTCAGTAACTTAGGCCTTCTTTCATAGGAGTTAAGAACTCACAATGGTCTGTTCCTCTCTCCTCCAATCCTGAATAGAAATTTACTTGCTGATATACAAATAGAAATGAATCCATGCATTTATTTGGAAAAAACCTGCAGCTATTTCCTCTTCCAAAAAATGTGTTCTCCCACTTTCATTGGACACCTGACATTCAGGTTGACTGTTGCTGGTCATCATCCTGCTGTGACTTGGTCCATTATATGAGACGCCTGAATCACAGAATTAAATAAGCTGAATCATTGGAGAGATAACTTCCATGGCACTGAAAAAATAAGTTGAAATTTGTCAAGTTGCAGTAGAAATTATGCATGGAATACATTACATAAGAGGGAGTTCCATATCCATCGGCCTGTGCAGCTGCTTCCAAATAATTCTTTTCCATGGATATCAATCGTCACATCATAAAAGCTAGCTATTATGATTTCCCTTCAGTGAAGATACAAGAATAACAAAAATAAGTGTAGAGCACATAGTCTTCTGGTATATTTCTTCCGACCGTTGGATGATAGCTCTTGTTATGGAGTCTTGAGGACAGGGAATGCAATCACGTCTCTGATGCTGGCACTATCAGTGAGAAGCATTACGAGTCTGTCTATACCTATACCCTGCAATCATAAGACATATGTCACAAACACTATGGACATAAACTACAAATCGGTCATCAGACAGCTTTGTGTTAAAAAGAAACAATTTTCAATATCTACAAAGATACCATTCCAGCCGTTGGTGGCATGCCGTACTCTAAGGCTGTCAGGAAGTCCTCATCCAGCTCAACTGGATAAACATCTTCATCCTCTATTTCGGTATTCACCTTGCCAGCACTTGCAGCTGCTCCCTCTGCATGTGCTTTTACTTGCAGTTCAAGCCGTGTTCTCTGAAATACATGGCATTTAGTGTAATCGGTCAAGGGATTCTCACTTGAAGAACTGAAACCAGTAAACATACAAAACCTGATCGACAGGATCAGTCAGTTCAGAAAAAGCATTTGCAATCTCTCTTCCATAAATAAAAAGCTCAAACCTCTCTGTATAGCCATCAAGACTAACATCATAAAACAATCAGAAAATGTCAGCAAAAGCATAACAATTGAAATTCCTTGCTTGGTACAAACAGTACGCCTCCCTATATTTATAATAAGAGGATTACTTATGACGTCGCAATACTTCTTATGAGTATTAATATCAGAACAGGATTATCTAATTCACTTAAAATATATGCGATTTGAATCGGACCTCCTGTGTGGCTTTGCAAGAGGGGAAACTTCAACAGGGTAATCAGTCACAAAAGTTGGCTGAATCAATGTTTTCTCAACATGAGCCTCGAAAACCTAGTTTTCCAAAAGCACTCAGTAAAAACTCCAAACAAATAGGGATAGACATAAATAAAGACACGAAGAGACAGGAAAGAATATGCTTACCTCATTGAGGACCTGTCCAATTGAGCTGCAGCTGTACAGCTTGTTGCTGAGTTTTTGCTGATTATCATCTCCAGAAAGCAACGATATAGCAGCCTCCTTTGCTGATTCTAAATTCATTGCAGTAAAATCCAAACCTGTACATTCCCGAACAAGTTCAAGCATTGTAGCCCGTCTCCATGGCCGCTTTAGAGATAAATCGGTTCCCTGTCTTGAAAAATGAAAGAGGACAAAACAGATGAGAGTAAGTAACCATTATTGGACTTCACTTGTAGAAAATGTCTGGATTAGGAGACTGCACATGATTATCACCTGATATCTGATTTCTTCACTATTCTTACAGGCAATTGCACAAGATGTAATAAGCTCCTCTGCTAAATTCATCATGTCAGTGTAATCCGCATAGGCCTCGTAAATCTGAAGTACATTAAAAAAAAAAAAAAGAGGACATTCACTATTTTCATCTTTAGGCACCATGGTAGTACTCAGTAACCAGTACGTAATGTGTAGGGGGTAATGCATAGCCAGTAGTGGCTAATGGTAAACTGTTAGTGGTAGTAATCAGGAATAGGTTTGAAATAATTCTTAGTAGAAGCCATAGCCAGCAACTATTATTAGTAGATAGTGGTAGTACTTGGCAGTTAGTAGTATTGCTTACTATAAGATGGTGGTGGTGATAATAGTGATGGCTCTGACTGTAGTAGAGGTGGACTTGGTGGTTGTCATAACAGTAATGGTGAGTCGTAGTGATAGGTGATAATATTGGTGACAGTGCTCACAGTAGATAGTCATAGTAAGTAGTTAGTAATAGCAAAAAGCTGCTACTGACAATGATGATGATGATGACAACAATTACAGAAGTGATAGTAATACTGATAAGAATAACAATAATCATATTATCAGAAATGATAATAATCATAAACATCATGGCAACAATTAGGATTACAATACTATTGATGTCCCACAACCTCTCAACTGAAGACCTTCATACCTCTATACTTGTGAACTCTGGATTGTGTCGTGTTGAAATTCCTTCATTCCGAAAAATCCGACCAATTTCATACACCTTCTCAAAACCTCCAACCTTACGTTTTCAAATGAAGAACAAATTGCAGGTATCAGATAAACATAGAAATCAAAGGCAAACAAGAAGGTCCGTCAGTCCAGTTGTGAAAGACATTTACCACCATCCGCTTCAGATGGAGTTCTGTTGCAATCCTCAAGTACAGATCTCTATGCAGCGCATTGTGATGTGTTATGAAAGGTCTGGCATCAGCTCCTCCAGCTGCTCCCTAAATGTCAATGTAACATTACACTAATAACTAGACACAGATTACATACCAGAGGGTTATTTTATAGATTTTTTGTAAGCTCTTAATGTGCTCTCTTCCTACCCTTAAGATACATTGCATTAGATTGTAACTCAAATACAATCCAATATATACATGCTTATCATGGGTGCACTGAGAGAAAGAAGCAAATATATTACAGAAAAATCACATTGTTCGCATAACATATTAAGGAGACATTTGAGAACTACAACTTTAGTTAAAACAAACACTGCATTCACAACACGCACATGCGCACAGCAGAAATGGGTCAAACAACTTGAGATATGAGATCTGCACGTGCACAAAAATTAGATAAGAATCATTACTCATACACAGCACAAGCTACATGAAAAAACATGCTAAGGTTGAGGCAATCAGAATGTAGGCTACTTTAAAGTTTCCGTCAAGAATATCCACCATGCATGCCCTTACTATAGATTTAAATTCCTTCACCTCTTCATCCTTTGTAAAAGTAATCATCATTTCTGAATGCACACACAAAAAGCTTTAATCTTATCGAAAAGTTGACTTGAGATCTGGTTCTTATTTTACGAAACCTTATCTCCAGTCTGATTTGATACATATAGAAGCTTCAATCATAGTGGTGCTGGCTTAATGCAAGATGGCCATGAGATTGCTTATGAAAGTATGATCTCAGCAAGGGCCAGAAAGATGGTACACCCATAGAATAACCACCTGGAATAGACGAATCAGATGAAATTCTTGTTTCAATATACGTATTGGCACAAAACACCAATAAGCAAGAAAATACGATGTAGCATCTTTGAACCATTCACCAATCTCATGCCATCGTCCCCCAGAGTATGTGGTTATTGGAAAAAGTGATTTTCTGATTTCAGTCACTTCGGTCACATGTGTTCGTGAGAATGTACAGCCCACTACAGCAAAAGAGAACCTCAACCCTCGATCACAGAAGCAACAGGTCTATCTGATCTAATAGCCCCACTCCTCTCTTAGTGCACATACAGAGTTGGTGCACTTAGAAATTTGTACAAGGAATGAAAAGTTACACATCAAAAGCACAAGGAGAGAGCGAATGAACAAGAAGTTACTTGAGCATTTGGCATTTTTTTAATGGACATTAATGTCTTTTGCTCCTTATATTTCAAGAGTTTAAATTCATTCAATTCAAGAGAACCTCAACCCTCGATCACAAAAGCAACAGGTCTATCTCATCTAATAGCCCCACTCCTCTCTTAGTGCACATACAGAGTTGGTGCACTTAGAAATTTGTACAAGGAATGAAAAGTTACACATCAAAAGCACAAGGAGAGAGCGAATGAACAAGAAGTTACTTGAGCATTTGGCATTTTTTTAATGGACATCAATGTCTTTTGCTCCTTATATTTCAAGAGTTTAAATTCATTCAATTCAATGATGTCTGCCCAAAAGTAAAGAATAATGTACTCAGATACTTCTAAAATCTTCAATTACATGCCTCCTAATGTTGACACTAAGGAGTCTCTCTTTGTCATTTACTACGTTGAGTCATTAATTTCTTGCAAATTCCTGTCAATCAGTACTTTGCCACCTATGTGAGAGAGAGAGAGTGTGTGTGTGTGTGTGTGTGTGTGTGTGTGTGTGTGTGTGTGTGTGTGTGTGTGTGTGTGTGTGTGTGTGTGTGCGCGCGCGCGTGTGTATGTGTGTGTGCACGTGTGTGAGTGTGCACGTGTGTGTGTGTGTGTGCGCGTGCGTGTGCGTGCACATGCATGCATGGACATGTGAGCACATGATGTATGCATGCCCCTGTTGCTGCTTCCAAACTTCCGATTCCCCACCCCGCTTCTCGCATGGGCTCTTTTTTCCCCATCTTTCCCCTCCCAACCCTTCCCCCCTTCTTTCTCCAGTAAAAGCATCATTGAATGAACACATGCTGTAACAATTAAGCACAGAACTATATGAATAGTATTTTCGATCAAGTTTTTCTTACATAGTAATACCTGAAGAACAGGAGTTTCCACTTCAATAAATCCTTTCTTTTCCACAACCATTCGTAAATGAGATAGTATCTGTGGCATTCCACAACAAAAATAAGTCAAAAAAGGTTTTGAGCAACCTCTTACAGCAGCTGCACTGAAATTGAGCTCCTATATAAATGGCACTCTCTCAAAAAGACTAGGGACCCATGTCATTTGAAACTTTTTTATCCCCTCCCGCACCCAAATATGTACACCCACAAAAACACATGTAAAAAAAAAACTCATACACCATTGTCAAAGCTATCAATCAATTTAAGGGTTGAAATTTTTGGGGTTTCTTTTTTCACATATATGTGGACTAAGGTGGCACTAGCTATCTATGCTTTTAGAAAACAATAAACTACCTGTGATCTTGTCCGAAAGACATTTGCAACTTCAACGCTCATGATCATATCCAAATACCTAAATAAGACAACACGATACTGTTATTTCAGAGATCACTAATAGAAATATATTACTAACATGTTAAAAAGCACACAAAAATGACTGGAGCTCTATGCTGTTTCACAAGTGCATGTTTAATGACAGTGAAAACAAAACTCATATCTACCTCTGGCGATATCTTTTCTCTATATCTGACAATCCATGCCATTTGTCTGGTAGAGGTAGCAGTGATTTTGTCAAAATAGAGAAACCTTTTATCTTCACAGAAAGCTCCCCTGTACATATCAATCAAGCCTCCCTTTAAGAGTCAAGTTCTTCAAGACAGATTGTAAAAGAAAAGAATAACAAGAAACAGGAAAGTGCAATTTTAATCAATTTCAACCAACCACGAATCGTGAGGAAAAAAAGCTTTCTTTCAATTCAACAAGATTTTTAAAAACCACATAATTTTCTCAATAGAGAGGGGGTAAAGCCAGAAGGAAGAGGAAAAAGATGACAGATGGAGGATGGAAAATCAGTGAAACAGAACCTGAGACCACATCCACGAGAGAGGAATGAAATTCAGTTTCCATGCCATCCTCACCTCTGGCCTTAGTCTTCGTGATTTTGTAGCATATCATTATCTCAAAGCATGTCTATCATGTCGACTTTGCGATCAAGTTTAAAGCTTGGAACCATGCTTGCAGGTCCAGACGGTTGGCCTTTGTGAAGGAGATTTGCTACCACTAGTAGGCATGCAAATCGTCATTGATTATTTGACTGCATGTCTCTAAGATCATGTTTTCAGTAGTACACAATGGAGCACCACTGGTAGGCATGCAAACCATCATTGATTATTTGACTGCACGACTCTAAGATCACATTTAAGGTTGCAACATGATCCACTCCCGACATAAAAAATATATGGGTTAATCTCCTCTCCATACATCGTGAGGATGTCCACTCCTTCTAAGTAATGACATAGCCGACCTTGACTTGTCATATATTAATTGTGTGACCACTCTACAGAAAGCGCAAATTTCAATGGAAACATATGAGCGCCTCCAATGGTGTAGCAAACAATTTGTTCCTCTTTTTAGCATAGAAAAGAGTTAAAGTGCTCCAATTTCTTTCACAAAGAATAATGCTACAATCGTGTGAAACACATCTATGGCAAGAGATCCTTGCACGATCCATGAAAAGTATATAGTACATATTATGGTTAGTAACTTAGTACTCAAAATAATATAATTTCAACTTTAAAACTTGAAAAACATACAATTTTAAAAATTCAAATCATAATTCATTCACGAGCTCATGAGTAGGTAGACCATATTTACCCCACCATGAGACATACCACGATTAAAATTTAAATAGATCATAACATAGTGTGTTTACCAAGACTACCCTCTAACATCGTCAAATATAAAGAGTTGTGACTTACGGGTACTAAACATTTCTACATCATGAACGTAAAATTTATATACTTATGATGTACATAATCCACGCTTTCTTGAACTCTATAACAATCACATCTCTATGAATCATGCCATTTGGCAAATAATGAGATTCATCCCATTGCTCTCACAACACGGATCTATCCTATTTATATTCAAGTTAGAAAATGGAACACAAAATTTATCAATCATAATACTAGTGACATGTGTCATGAACATTCAACAATAAAAATTACGATGTAACCTTATGTTTTGAATTCTTCTTACATGTACTATTGTGATACCTTGCATCCACCATGTCTCAAGATATCCATGATGGATGCAAGATATGAGCCACAGCATGTAATGGATAATAAAGCCGGTCCCATTGGTTTCACTACATGGATCTAATCTCATCTTACAAAAGCAAAAAGAAAACTTATAAACGATGTTACACATAAATTATGTCATGAACATTCAACGATACTAAAAATTGGAATGTGAACTTAAGTTTCGTAATATATAATTTACGAATGTACTTTATGAATTTGTAAAGAAACCCTGAATGCTACCTTCCATGACAACAATGTGTAAATTTTCAAACGAACACAAGGGTTCTAAGACTCAATCCAAAATATCCAAAACTCTAATAAAATTTCAATCAAGGATATGATGTGCATGAACTCTATCTTTATGTTGGAATGCCCATCAATCAAACAAGGGTAAACCTTGTCATCACCAAAAGAGGGTGCACAGTGAATAGTGGCATGTGTGAATTAAAACATACACCCAATAACGTAGACAATGCTCAATTCAATGTAAAATGTCAATATATAATGTGTATACTGATACAAAATCTGAAATTAGGCTGAATCTAAAGGTTCTAGGTACAAAAAATAGTGAGAGAATGCTCATGATATAGCAGCAACACGTGAAGAAACCCTAAATTGGGTGCTACAACTCTCCAAAATCAGAATGCACACTAGGAATTGTGAAGAAGAACAAAGGGAAGCTGCCAAAAACTCCTCCAAATCTGTATATACAGCTCCAAAAGTCCTCCAAGCTCTTAAACCTAGAGCAAATAAGCTTGAGATAGCTTAGATTAATTACTTAATGAGCCCTCGACCTCCTCTTTTGTTGGAAGTGGGGTGGACCTCAATAACAATAATCACATGTTTACAAAATCTTCCAACAAATGAACCTTGGCACACACACCGTAAGACTCAAAAATAGATGAACGAGAAGTAGAGAGAGAATACACAACTTTTTAAAGTGTAATAGTAAGTTGAATGCTTATGTATACAATCTTAAATTAAATGTCAAATTACAAAACTGAATGTGAGCTGAATGTAGATACAAAATCTGATTCTAGGCAGAAATTAGGGTTCTAGATACAAGAATTTGTTCATAAAGTACCTAAGAGGTATGAAGAGTGCGTGTTTATGAGCTTGAAGTGAATAGAAATAGATTAGAACTGTTTGTACAGCAAACCCTAAACTAAATAGCAAGAAAGACTCCTTGTGTTGAAGTAGAAGGCATGAAGCCTAGGAACAACAGCAACAAAAGAAGAGGGACTGAATATAGACTTGCTACTTACAAAACTCAGCAATAGCTGAATCGTTGGCTGGCAAAATCTCCTCCAAAGCTGCACCAAATGTAGGACACACCTCCTCCAAGAGTTAGTAAGCCTCGAAGCTTGATTGATCCTTGAGTTGGGTGCTCAATGATGCCAAGTGATGACCTCTAAGGCCTCTTTATAAAGGCCTCAAGCTGATTACCGTAAGTTTTTTGCGAAAATCAGAAAAGCAGAGCGAAAAAGCTGAATATTTGCGATAGATTTTTTATTTGTCAAAATTTGCTTTTCGGGACTACATGATCAACCATCTCCATTTCTAACCATCAGTAGATAGACATGGGAACTTGCTTTCCTTGCTGTAAAAGAGGTGTGGAACAAGATTATGTAAAAAACCACTTTTAGTAGAAATTAGGGTTAGGGTTTTCTACCATTTCTAGACCTCTGATCACTGAATATTATATACCAAATGAAAGCTCTCCTCAAGTACTATCTAATGAGCTTATTATAATTTTTGACCTTCTGTGACCAAAATTTGGCTAAGTATCAAAAATCGGGGTTGCTGGAAATTAGAGTTTTATGCTATTCTGACATTGTTTCCAACATCTTTATACAAGATTGAAACTTAGGCAAAAAAGCACTCCAAAAAAGCCTCAAATCAGGCCATCCATGAATTGGGACAGATGTTCTAGAGTTGTGTTTTTTTCCTTTTATTTTGGTTGATTCTGCTTTTGGAGTCCATTAATAATATCCATTGGATCAACTTTCAAGCCATTCATTAAAATATGATCAAAAGCACTATGAAAAGCAAAAAGTAAGCTTTGACTTTTGGTTGACTTTCTCATGCCAAATGATGGTTTTATATATCATTGGAGACCTCTCAAAGGAGTACTTTCAAATGAGACACTAAAAATTTATTACTATCTTTGACCAAACTTTGACTAAGTACCAAAATCAAGGTTGTTGGATTGTTTGGCACTAACATTGTTTTCCAATACCATGGTAATGGGCAACAAGCTGAAACAGAGAATATCAGCCCCATAGTGAAGTATAACTCGACATTACACACGATGATGAAGAAATACCAACAAATGAAGATCATTGGGTAAGAAGATCCACAAGAATCACATGAGTACCAAATAAATATATACTATAATTTTACCCTTATCTATGTTATGTTGACGGATGAAAGAGATCCTCTTACCTTTAGCTAAGCTCGATCTTATGCATTACACAAAAAGCAAAAGCTTGTCATGTAGGCGGAAATGAAGGCACTACAAAAAAAACTCACTTGGGATTTAGTGGCTTTACCCAAAGGTAAGAAAGAAACTCCAAACAAGTAGGTTTATAAGATCAAGAGTTTTCACAGGTTTACAAGATCTTCCAACATATGAACCTTAGCATACACACCTAAAGACTCAAAAGAAGTTGAGTAAGAGAGAGACAGACAGAGAGAGAGAGAGAATAGACCAGATTTTAAAAAGTCACAGTAAGCTAGAATGATTACCTACACTATCTTATATTGAATGTCATATTACAATGTGTGCATATGGTTACAAAACTGAATATGAGCTGAATGTAGATATAAAATCTGAATCAAGGCAAAATTTCGAGAACTATATACAAGGGTTTGTGTGTAAAGCGTCTAAGAGGTATGAAGAGTGCGTGTATGTGAGTTTGAAGTGAATGTGAACAGTTTAAAAACCCTAATTCTGAAATTAGGGTTTCAGAAACCCTAAGTCAGAACTTGCTGAAATAGTAAGTGGAAAACTGAAATTAGACTTGCTACTCACAAGACTTAGCAATATGCTGATAGTTGGCTGCCAAAATCTCCTCCAAAACTTCACCAAAGCTAGAGCACACCTCCTCCAAGTGTAGAGCATCCTCCAACTTGCATATGCCTTAAGCTTCTCTTGTGTTGGATGCTTGATACTTCTTGAGTTGATTCCAAACAATGACCTCATGTGCTTCTTTTATAGCCCCACGGGGCTGCCCACGATTTCAGCCAAAAAAGCACCGAAAAGCAAAAATCTATCGCTAATTTTGGCAACAAATACTCTAAAAAAAGCGATGGTAATTTTAGTCGCCAAAAGTTGCTTTTCATATAGAAAACTACAGTGGACTCCTTTTTCAGCCATCAAATGTCAGAGCAAGATTGCTCTCCTAGCTGCCCATCACCTGAGGATCAAGAATATGCAAGAAAGAACTTTTTTGGACAAAAATTAGGGTTATGTTTCTGTACCATTTCTAGACCACCAATGACTGAATGTTATATGCCAAATGAAATCTCTCCTTGAGTATGTTGGAAATCAATGTCACATCAGTCCAAAATCCTATTAGGGCAGAAACCCTAATTTTGGTACTTAGTCATTTTTGGCACAAAATTCGGGTAAAATTTTTATGAGCCTATCTTGAAGAGCTTGATGAGAGCTTTCTAATGGTATAGAACATTCAATCATCAGAGATCAGATTTGGGAGAAAACCCTAACCCTAATTTTCTGCTGATTTAGGGTTTTTACCTCATTTGATAGCTCTCAGCTTATAGATCATAAAAATATGATCAGTTCATTCATCTGGTGGTTAAAAGGTCTAAAAAGCTAGTTAGAAGCAAAGTTCAAAGCAATAGTTTAAAAATAAAGCAAGGTTTATTAAAACCTGCAATAGTTTTTCATTAAAAATAGCGATCCCAAATTTCTTGCAACAAATTAGAGGCCTGAATCAGAAGCAAATGCAAAGAGCTCAAGACCATTCATTAACTTTTTTCTGAAAAGAAAAAAGGGAAATCACAAAAAAAAAACATATGAACAATGTAGCACAAGTTTACCTTTGTCTGTTCGTTTGATTGTGCCAAAAGCGCCAATAAAATCACCAACATCGAGAAAGCCCTTCAATTGTGAGTATTTATCTGAGGAAAGTATATTTTTCTCGCAGTAGAGCTGGAAAAAATGCCCAAAAATGTTATTATCATCATTATTAGTAGTAATAGTAGTAACATTCGTAGTTGTAGTAGTAGTAATTGTATTATTATTATTATTATTATTATTATTATTATTATTATTATTATCATCATCTTTTTTTAACTACTACTACTACTACTAGTGTGGAGGGGGGCGGGGGGGGGGGGGGGGGGGGGGGGGGAGAGAGAGAGAAAGAAAGAAAGATTTTTTAACATCTATTAGAAAGGCCGAACTCAACCTACAAGACAGAATCAATGTACATGTGCTATGTCTCCGATCCATCGGAAGACAAATGTGCTGAAAATAAAAACTAATGCTAATACAAGGACAATCTGAGTCTCCATAGTGTGCATATCTGGAGAAACCATGAGAGAGGGGGGATAAATGGTGCTTTCCATATGGTAGCCTACATGCAAGAGGGCAGTACAAATATGAGAGAGAGAGAGAGAGAGAGAGAGAGAGATTATTATTATGGGAGAGCGACAGTCTACCTCACTTGACAAAAAAAGATTTTCCTTGTAGCTTGCATTTTTGTTCCAGAGAAAATAAACTGATGATAAAATATGCATTATGGTTGAAAGAAGCTGGCTTGATTTTTCACACAAGACATTCAAGACATGCAAACAAGCTCAAATTGCTAATCATGATTTTAAAAGAGAGAGAGAAAGTATACCTAACTTGAGAAAAAAAAATCCTTAACATATGAAGCAATTCCAGTCCAGAGAAGACAGATCGGTGATAAATAAAATGTATTATGCTTGAAAGGAGCTGGTTTGATTCTCAGATGAGTCATCTAAGTCAAGAATAAAAGTTGGAATCTCTAATCGTGTACTTGATGAAAAAGTAACAGTCACTAGCAAACTGAGATTGACAGTCAAAAGTGTGTGCACATACTGAAGTACTTGCAATTAATAGAAATGAGTATCAGGCGAAAAAGGCAGAACATAGCTCACATGACTAAAAAAGCTACAGACATTTTTTCAACTGTGTTTGTTCTTCAAACAAGATTATGATCCATTATGGATGACCTACAGTTAGAATATAGTAGTTCGCACCCATGTCTTTTAGTGATATGTCTGAGAAGTTTTAAGTATTGCAGAAATATATGGAGATGCCAATTGACCTAGAAGGTACAAGCAATTCACGTGAGAAGTCTGCTTCGACATTTTCAGCATAGCATTCACATTTACAAGAGAAGAAACTTCATTAGAGTCAAATGTAGGATCTGTTGATTGCCATCTTCAAATAATGGCATTACAAGCAATGGTAAGTCAAAAGATAAAGCTTATATTCTAGCTATTATACATGATATGATAGAGCATGCATGCTATCCTTCCCTTTCCCCTATGCTTTTTTAGCAAATTTATCCCTCTGCTTTCAGTTCAATTTATCCATTCCATTCTAACAGTGCCAATCTACCTACCTCCTTCCCATACCTTTCGCTTTTGTCCTTCTCTCACCTCCAATCAACAAAAGACCAAGCTAACAAGCACTAACTCCCCTGACCCAGCTCATTTCTCCCGGGTCATGTCCTTTACATCCCCTCTTAATTAATGCCACAATTGAAATTTAAAATTTGAATCTACATGGATGCATGCATGTACATATTATGTAATATGTATGTAGTTTTGTATGTAGATGGTGTATCACGTATGTTACATACACTATGAGTGCTATAATCCATTTTATGTACCTATGTAATGTGCATGTAGTTACTAGTATGTACTATGTAATATGTATGTATGTTCTATGTATAACACTATCGTCTATGTTACATGTAATATGTAATATGTAATATGTATACCATAATATGTAATATGTATACCATAATATGTAATATGTATATCCTATGTATGTCATATATACTTACTACTACGTAATACGTACGTATGTAATATGCACACATTGATGATTCTATATGTGTATTATGTTATATGTAATATGTATGCAATGTGCATGTTTCATGTATGTACTATCATCTTTGTATGTACTATGTTTGTGTTATGTAAGCATGTTTGTGTTATGTAAGCATGTTTGTGTTACATGCTTATATAACAAAGATGTAGTACATACATGCACCTTGCATACATTATTACACATTACACAATACATATATGCAATCATCAATGCGCATATTATAAACATACATAACATCGTCGTGAGTACATAGTACATACATGTTGCATAATATTGTATGCATGTTACATACGACATATATTATAGACATAGTTGTTTCTTACATGGATATGACTTCTCACGGGAATCTCTCTTCTTACGAGTCGGGTAAAACGATTCTAACAATTTTTAACGCGACCTTAAACTTTGGCACAAAAAATTCTGCGAACAATCATATACTACACATGAATAATACAATCGAATTCAAAGTTGAAACATAATATATCAATGCACGATGGTCATAGGATGTGATCAAATATGAATTATAGTATAGTGTATACAATATTGTATAATCATTAAGTTATTCTATTTGAATATGCCGCAAGGTTTGGCTTAAAGAGCATCATGCAAATAGTCATCTTATTTGTTTGTATTCGAATTATGTGCATAGAATAATAAAGAAAGAGTTGTTTGTACGATTATTTATGTATTGAACTGAAATCACAAAGTATCGAAAAGCTAATTTTTGGCAATGGAAAAACGCCTTATGCAAAAATTACGATAGCATGCTTTTTGAGTATTTTCGCATGCTTTTCAGCTTTTCGCTTTAGTTCTTCGTTGGATCAGCTTGTTTACTATATAAGGAGACCCTTGGGGTCATTATGAGTACCTCTTGAGCATCCAACTCAATGATCATCCAGCCTGGAGGTGACTAGCTTCTGGAGGAGGTGTGGACTTCTGCTACACCTTTAGTGCAAATTTTGGCAGCCAACCATCAACATCTTGTAGAACTTTGTGAGTAGCAAGTTTTATATTCAGTCTTCTTTTGCTGTTGCTATTCCTAGGTTTTAATCTTTCTACATCAGCATAAGAAGGAATTTCCCTTGCTATTCAGTTAAGGTTTGTCCCATCTCACTTCCAATATTTGGTATCAAAGCATAGTTGACATACATCCCCTTAACAAGATGAGTGATTTAGACCTGAGAATTGCTTTATCTTCCGAAGACCTACTATTCCAATTTCTGTTCAACAAGAGGTTAGTAAAAAAGAAGGGAAATTCTATCATATTCAGGCCATTCAGAATCTTTCATCAGGCTTGGTTGTAGTTAGAGAATTTCTATCAAAGCAAGAACTCTGTCAGGAAAACACATCTAAGGAGTCAATTAGCCAACGCAAGGTTAATGGTGAAGAACATTCAGTAGCACATTTCGACAAGGTTAATTGGTGAAGAACGTTCAGTAGCACATTTCGAAGTTCAAAAACATATGTATTTAGTCTTCAATTCAGTCAAGGTTTATGCACATTCAGCTCAAGATTCATTGGAAAGCAGTTAAGAAATGTATTTTGAGACATCCGAAGTTTTGCAGATTTTTTACTTTATGCCATTATGATATTGAAGGGGAGATTGCTGGAAACAATATAAGAATAGCATAAAACCGTAATTTTTTATACTTTGCCAAATTTTGGTCAGAAGAGGTCAAAAGTTATTATGAGCTTATCAAATAGTACTCGTGGACAGCTTTCATTTGGCATATAACATTCAGTCATCAGAGGTTTAGAAATGGTAGAAAACCCTAACCCTAATTTTTATCCAAAATGGGTTTTTACCTTATTAGATTCCTCTCAATCTCTACATCAAGGAAAGCATTTTATCATATTCAGATGAATGAAAAATTCAGTTATCATAGCCTTTATATGCTCGAAAAGCTAATTTTTGGCGATGGAAAAAAAAAAACCTTACGCAAAAATTATGATACCATGCTTTTCTACTATTTCACATGCTTTTCAGCTGTTTGCTTTAGTTCCTCGTTGGTCAGCTTGTTTACTATATAAGGAGACCCTTGGGGTCATTCTGAGTATCTCTTGAGCATCACCAACTCAAGGATCATCCAGCTTGGAGATGACTACCTTATGGAGGAGGTGTGCTCTAACTTTTGGTGCAGCTTTGGTGGAAATTTTGGCAGCCAACCATCAGCATCTTGTAAGGAGGAGTTTTCCTTGTTATTTAGTTAGGGTTTGCTATACAAACAATTCTATACTATTTCTATTCACTCCAAACTCACATACACACACTCTTCATACCTCTTAGACACTTTATGCACAAATTCTTGTATCTAGTTCCCAAAATTCTGCCTAGATTCATATTTTGTAACTACATTCAGCACACATTCAGATTTTCTATCTACATTCAGCACATTTAACACACGTTCAGTTTTGTAACCATATTCACAAATTGTAATTAGACATTGGAATATCAGTTAGTGTAGGTAAGCATTCAGCTTACTGTTACACTTTGACAAGTTGTGTATTCTCTCTCTACTTCTCATTCATCTAATTTTGAGTCTTAAGGTGAGTATGCTAAGGTTCATTTGTTGGAAGATCCTGCAAACTTGTGATTATTGTTATTAAGGCCCACCCCACTTCCAACATTTGGTATCAGAGCATAGTTGACGTACACCCGACATTGAAGGGTGTTACTACAACATATGAAGTGTGAGAAAAGTCAAAAGCAAAATACTAAACCTATGAATCAATTACACTTGATGAGGAAACTGAATCCAAGAGTGCCAATAAATGTATATATGCATCCAGAAATAACTTGCACAAGTTGCAATGACTTGCAACATTTTGGATTGCAAGCCTTACCTTCAAGTTAATTGTTTGAATTTCACAAAACTTGAAGTGTATCAGCCTAACACATAATCAAAAAAAATATTCTTTATGTGAAACTCTAATTAACATCTGTATGCAGATGGATTACTTCAAGTTCAACTTCCCCGTAAATAAATCGTTAAATAGATCAAAATATTCACATCTCTATAGACTTCACCACATGAACAACCAAGAAATGCAACCCTTTTACAGGAGTATGATTTGGATTTGGGCTTTAAACTTGTACTCCCATATTTCAAGAGAAAATGTCAATAAAATACTGCAACCAACACAGCTACATAAGTTTTAAACTAACAACTTGCACGAAATCTGGATCTGCACACAGTTCACCATTTACTGATAAATATATCAGAAAACTATAAACTATTTGAGTACTATGAATGTAACATTAAAAATCAGGAATTCACTAACATTGTTCGCCTCTAAGGACCAGCAACTCAAATACTGAATTTCAATTCATAGAGCAAAATAGATTTTTACTTATCTTTTTGAATGTGCAAAGGGACAGAAAGCATAAAATTTCAGCTGAAGGATAAAGGCATATAAGAACCACTTCAGACGTGCTTTCACTACATACGCAAAAATCATAAAGACATGTATGATGAAGATTAATCCATTAAGCATCACTTTATTACCTGTATTGAGCTTGTTTCATCCTTCAGGGTGAGAAAAGTAAGTTTTCCAAAGGCACGGCGTGCCATGACCCTTCCTGCAACAGACACATTGTCTTTATCTTCGATCCTTTCCTCTCCATTCTCTAACTCTCTATACAAATCCTGCAATTGTGAAGCAGTGTGTGTTCTGTTCCATGTATACGCATAAGGCTGCAGTCCATTTGCTCGCATATCCTCAGCCTGCATGTTCAGAAAACATAAAAAAGGAACCTGTCACAGGTATTTTGGCCAACAATAGATGCATTATTACAACATCCATATTTCAATTGTCAGCCATGAAGTCCTTAAAACGATCCAAATATCTGTATTAAGTGGATTAGTGGAAAACCCAAGTGACAAAACATGTTGAAACTCTACTGTGCAGACTTTGCTATGGTGTACCGATACCTCACCCACCTGACATCAGTAATACACTCACTCTCAGCTTCTCCCTTCACTCTCAAAACACAACTCTGATGTGTACAATTCCAACCATTTCTCTCCTACAAGAAATTCTTCCATACATCTGGATTATTTTATCAGTTGAGCAGTCGACTATGGTTTCTGATTTCATGCCCTCTTCTCCTAGACGATGCACAGTCCATGTTTGGGTCCCAAATTTCTCCTTTCTTCATGCCTGCTTTATTTGAAAGGCATGTTCTGGTCTCAAATCTCTCCTTCTTCATGCCTGCTTTATTTGAAAGGTGTGTAAGAAAATTTGTCGTGGTGCACAGATGCCCTTGATACATTCTCTAAAGAGCTTTTGGGCACAAAATTAATGTAAACAAGCCAATGATCATTGCTATTAACTTTAATGTCTTCCAAAAGCTTCTTTGGCTAGGCCAAAAAAAGCCACAATGGGCACCATCTTAAAACATCTTTGTTACCCCCTAAGAGCGCAAGCTTCTTGAAAGTAACAAACCATCCTAGTCCTTGAGTTAAAGTTTTGCCCAAAGGTCTAAAATGGAACACCGATAAATTACAATTTCAACATTAGGTAAGATCCATTCACAATGTTATTCTACCCTACATTTATTTTCTATAAGTTTTTGATAGATGGAAATTTTTTTCAAAGCTATATTGACCCATTCATTACCTCCTCGAAAAAAATTTCTTTGAAGGCAAAGGATTGTTTGGTCTTTAATCTCTTGTTCATTGAGTGATATGATTCAGAATCGGCAAAATAGTGAGCTAGGAATTATCAACCTTTTAGAGCACATATGGGCTTGAAGATGCATGATGTTCAATCAATTATGAAGGGAGAGCAGAAGTGGTGCGCATTCCTTACTTTCTTCGTTGAATGTCATACCATCAAATTTTATGGGATACATGGACCAAAATCTTCTCTTATGCAACCATAACTCAATTGTGACCACCCTATGTGTGAAAATCTACAAGCATCTAGTCCCATGATGGAAGTGGTATGGTCAACAAAGATTGTTTGAAGATTTTATCTCTTTGGAATGCCCTTTCTGGATGCTTCCTTTTAATTCTTTCTTGTTTCTCTTTCCATGATGCACTTTTTTTATGAGTCCTAGTCTCGAAATCATCAATCAAGTTGTCCACCATTTATTAGAGTGGCTTCCTTATCCAACCTCACTCTTATTATCTGCATGATCTTCTTTGTTCCCTTGTTCCCTAGCTTATGCTAGTGTTGTAACTTGTAATGGGCTAACATTTTTGTCTCACTGTTTATATATTTGGTGGGTCTTACCTTGGTTGTTCATCCTCTTTCATTGGGGTGGTGGGTGGGTATCATTGAATAAGATGCTCCCTATAAGGCTTTGTAGGTGGGTATGATGATCTTGGTGGGATCATTAGCATATTGTGTGACCTATTGTAATAGCAATCTCTTTTTAAGTGATTTATCCATTTTTGCTCCAAAGCACAATATTGTAATTGCCTCATCTCACTTGGTGCTCACATAGAACTTGCTTTATTTACACGTCCTCAAGTTTTCTATTCTTTTAGATGGAGTTATCTTGTTTTTGTCAGTTATGCTCATGCAGAAATTTTTGGCCCTTCAACATCATGAAAGTATTTTTCACTTTTATTGTTCATTGAAGAAGCTATGCTCCTATCTTCTCTTATTGGGGATAATAAGTCTTGACCACATTGTCTTCTAGGTCTAAAGCTCTTTGAGGCACTCATTCAAGGTTTCACATCTCTTGAAATGTACTGGAGGACATATTTGCCTATAAGAGTCCAATCCATCTATGAACAAAGATATCAACTTTGTTTGGGATCCAAGTTCACTTATTGGACACCTATCCACATATTGCTTAATTCTCCTAGCTGCCGCCTAACATTCTCATGTGAGTTTTTCTTGAAGTTGAAGATATCTGAAGTTGAAGGCTATTCCACGCATGGTGCCCTTAGTGAGAATTCATTTAATGAACTCTTGTACTAGATCCCCAAGGCTCTTGAAGGAACTTTGATTGAGTGGTTGAAACCAAGTAAGAGCATACCTTACCAAGGCAAGTCCAAAGGCTTCATATTGTGTGAAAAAAGTCATGTATCTTCTCTGCTTGAAGGACTTGCTTAATTTCAACCATGTGATCATATTACATAAGATTCGATGTCCCATCATAGTGATTTTTCATGCACTTAGCCAAGTGCAAAACTCTTAATCTACTAGCAAAAATCTTGAGTTGGTCTCATGAAGGGAAAAAATCGACCCCATCTTTCCATTTGATGATCATTAGATTGGGTGAGTCTTTGATTCATGTAAATGGGCATACTTGATTGAGGTGGAGTACTCTCACTAATGTAGGCGATACTTTCCATGGTGGGCTCCACTTGGTTTGATTCAAATTACCTTTGATAGGTTTTTAATAGATGGTGTGTTTTCATTGTACCTTGATCTAGGGGTTGCAAATTGAATCACCTACTTTTTTGAATTCCTTAGACCCTACGTGGATTTGCAACCCTAACCCTAGAATCAAGTGCAAACACAAGTACTATGATGTGTCATGGACACTCATCCTAGCTTACATCATGGCTATGCATCTTATCTTGTATTAATTGCCTTGTGAACATACCCTTGGAGGATATTAGATACCCATGCGGATGATCGCTAGTCATATCATCATGAAAGCTTCTACAAAATATCCATGTCATCATTTGCATCATTGATGATGTCATCATGAAACATTCTAGAACACTTTTAATTATACTTAACACCTATATGAGTGGGGTTGGCCAAAGAGATAATCGATCTTTCCAATGTCAATCTTGGAAGCTTAAGGAATCATGGTCTCCAAGTATCTTCTAAATTTCAATTCTTGTTATTGCCTAGTTCTAGTCCTCACTAGTTTAGTTCCTAGTCATCTTGCCTTGTTATCTTGTAATCTCGTAATATGAGATCTTGTCTAATCATGTCTTACATCTTGTTCATCTCCGTGAAGAGAGATCTTGTAAGTCTCATATCATGTTTCATACTTACAACCTCGAGTTGTAAGATCTCGCATAAGTTTTCTAGTTCAATCATTCATACCTATTGGTCCATGGTTCTGGAACTTCTTGTGTCAATCGTATATTCTTGTACTTTATAGTTCCCCTATGAAGGTTATCTTGTAATCAAAAACATATTCCAATAATCTTGTGTCTAGTCTAGTCTCAAAAGGTACAATTTGGTGCTCCCTTGACATTTTGGTAAGACTACCTTCTATCAAAACTAGGTAGCATGGAGAACACAATAAAAAGAATTGTAGCCTCGCTTCAAAATCTCAAGCAACAAGTTGAGGACTACTCAAAAACAGACACAAACCGAGATGCAACATTCTCTGCATCTAAGCCCAATTATCCATGAGTTGCAGGAACAAATTTAGACTCTTCAAAGAAATCAAGGAAGCAACCAAGTAACTCAATGTCCTTCTCCATCTTTTAAGGAGTCTAAGATTTGCATGCCATAAAATTTTAACAATGACCACACAAAGTAAGAATTCTTACTAGAAGTTAAACTTTATTTTTACATCAGTTTATTGGAACTCTCCTCTTCCGTCAAGCATTATCATAATTTGCCTTAAACTTGGAGAAGAACATGGGGTTTTTCATGATTATGAGGTTGTTCTCCGAGAGCTCATCTCCACATTTGGAGATGCAAGCACCTTTCGAGTGGCATTTTGGGGGGGGGGGGGGGGGGGGGGGAATGAAAGCTACATCAAGGTAACCACCATGCCTCTACTTAAGCATTTGAGTTTAGTCAATTGATATGTGATCTCAAATGGCACGAGGAATATTTCATAAATCAATTTAGATGGGTTTGAGAGATGATGTTGAGGACCTTTTACTCACCATGCTTGAGATCAAGACATTAAATTTATACATCACTTGGAAAGAAAACAATAAGACAAAGTAGAAGGAAAGCCCTTCCAATGGAAGCCCTTCAATCCACTCCTAGAGAAGAATATATGTTTGAACCCATGCAAATAGATACACCAAAGTTCCAACCCTTCTTTGGTGTTTAGCCCCACAATCAATAAAGAAACATAGAGACAATAGAGACATAATGGAGAATAGACAAGACATGAGAGAGAGAAAAGGAGCCATGCTCCTTATATAATATTACATTCCAATATGAAGTTCATGAATTACAAGATAGCATAGAGGATCTTCAACAAATACAAGATGTCCATAACTCCACAATCTCCAAAGTTGAAGACGATCTACTCCAAATAGATAAGCTCCAAGCTGCTGCACACTTGGTAGATGATCATTGATGAAGGAAGCACCACACCTCTCCAAGTCACTCCGCAAGCTCTTCAAGGGAACTCCAAAAGTGATGAAAAGAGTGTCCAAAGCTGTCTTTATATAGAATACCTAAAACTTGTTTTCTAGAGTCTTAGGAAAATCAGAAGTAGAGTTTTGTAATTTTTGAAAATCCTAATTCTGAAAATTAGAAAACCCTAATTTGGGTTTTAATATTATTTTTTACATTGTTTGAGTTAATAATACATGGTCAAAGTGGGTTTCAGAAGTGTCCAAAACCCCCTAATCTGACCTTAATGCCTCTCCTTGACTGCTATGTCAAGAACCCCCTAATCTTGCCTTACTGACCTCTTCTTGACTGCCTCGTTAAGAACCCCCTAACCTGACCTTACTATATGTTCATAACAGGCATCTCAGGTATGCATTCCTGACCTTGTATTTTTTCCAACAAGGACACTGTCGAATGAGTACTCATTTTTTATTTTGTCTGATCGCATTTCTGCTTGATGCCCTCTGAGTGCTGTTGTAATGCCTACTTCCAAAGCTACAGCCTCCTCCGTACCATATGCCTCCATAGTTGCTGGCAGCATTTCTTCAAGAGTTTAGTGGGGTTGCAGTCCAGCCACAGAGCCTAGAGGTATATGATATAATAAAGAGGCATATGATTCAATGAATCATACATCAAATATAATTGTCTATCATATAATAGCATATGATATGTCGTATAATTTAATGAGTTTACACTCTCTGTAATCGTAATCAGACATCTATAGGTACTAGGCTGTACATAATCATATGACATTCGAGAATATATAATAATAAATATAATGTTAGATGATATAAATTATAATCATGTTTCAAATATAATATTACGATATATGTGTACAATACAATGTATATTATATATAATATATATTGTACATCGTGTTGTTACTGTACTGTACAGTACAGTACAATACAGTCACAACTCATTGTACAGTACAATATATTATATTGTACTGTACAATACAGTCAACTCATTGTACAGTACAATATATTGTACTGTACAATACAGTCACAACTCATTGTACAGTAGATTACATACATAATATACATCATACTATACACATAATATACTGTACAATAGCTTTTTTCGATAGCTTTTTGTAGGGTGCCTTATACCTATAAAAGGAGCACCTCATGAGCTATTATACACATGTATTACACACAACTTCTTCAAGCTCTAATACTCGGGGGTTTTGGGAGAAGTTTTTGTGAGTATTCCTTGTAATTTAGGGTTTTATTTTGGAAATGATTTTGCTCCTTTGCCTATCACTTGTGTACATTGTCTCTATTGTCCCTCTCGTCTTTCTCTATATATACCAGAATGAATCCAGGCAAACCCCAAATTCACCCTCAAATGAAAGTGCAATATATAGCATATCAGCTCCATTATGCATAATATCAACTCAATACTATGACATCCCTGCTACCGTCATCAGTGCCCAATAGTGGGAATAGAATTAAGAATGAATACATGCTCTCACACACACCCCACGAGCATGAACTCACAAAGAGCTCTACAAGCTGAGTTTCTATCACTTCCGAAAGTGATTGGCAAACTCAGCCATAATGAAACCTAGCACAAAATGCAAACAAGAGGAAAAATTATAGAAAATGCATAGTTGATAGGTATACACACCTATCAACTGGTCGAAACTCGGACGAAGAATCCACAAGTGAAAATTGCCTATCCGTTAATACGACAATCATATATACCATAATGAATCTGGTCAAATGCCAAATTCACCCTCGAATGAAAGCAACTATAAGCTCATGGTAGTCAACCGTAGCACTATATAGCATATTGGCTCCATTATGCATAGTATCGACTCAATACTAAGACATCCCCACTAACATCATCACTGATAAGTGCCCAATAGTTTGTATAGAACTAAGAATGAATAAATGCTCACACATACATCCCACAACGCACACACACCACGAGGACCTTGCAAGAGTGAAAACATAGCCACGTGTGGATTTCCGTGTATCAACATCACAAGCCATGTTGGAATCACAAAATCCCTTGAGCTATAATGGGTCCTTTCCATAACTGAGGCATTTGTTTTTAGTTCCTTTCAAATATCTCAAGATAGATTTGATTGCCTCCCAATGAGCTCTACCAAGAGTAGCCATGCACCTGCTAACAACTCCCTCTGTGTGAGCAATGTCTGGCCAAGTAGCAACCATAGCATACATAAGTGAACCACAAGCTCATGCATATGGAACATTCTTCGTGAAATTTGCATCATCATCTTTGGGACAGTCATCCTTGGAAAGCTTAACATGTGCCTCCAATGGAACTCCAAGAGGCTTAGCATCAGCCACATTAAATCTGTCGAGCACTTTATCAATGTACTTTTCTTGGGATACATGCAAAGTATGCTGCTGCCTCAGCTTCCCCAAGGTCTTTCATTGAGAATGCAGAGTTCAGCTTCTGTTTTAGAGCATTCAGTGTGTTTTTTTCCTTCCCAGCCAGCAGCATGTCATCTGCATACAGTACAAGAATGATTGGGCTGCCATCTTCATCCTTTTTGGTGTACAAACAGTGATCTGCATGGCTTCTTTTGAACCCATGTTTGAGCATAAATGCATCAAACTTCTTATACCATTGCCCGAGGGCCTGTTTCGGCCCATATAAGCTCCTTTTCAGCTTGCATACCAGATGCTCTTTTCCAGGAATGACATATCCTTCTGGCTATTTCATGTGCAGCTCTTCGTCTAAATCACCATGCAAAAAGGCTGTTTTAACATCCATTTGGAATAATTCCAAATCCAAGGCAGCTGTGAGAGCAAACAACACACGTAATGTGATCATTTTAACCACTGGAGAGAACACCTCTTGAAAGTCAATGCCCTCTTTTGGGGCATATCCCTTAGCAACCAGCCTTGCCTTATACTTGGGTTTGCCATCAACAGTTTTGATTTTGTACACCCACTTGTTGGGAATGGCCTTCCTTCCTTTGGGCAACTCAACCAAATCCCAAGTATCATTTGCATGCAAGGCCTTTATCTCTTCCTACATGGCTGACTCCTACTTCTTCTTGTATTCACATAGCTTTGCCTCTTTATAAGTAAGAGGCTCACCCTCATCTGATAACATAATGTAATGTATAGAGGGGTCATATCTATTCACTGGCCTCCTAGGACATGTAGATCTTCTTACCCAATGATCCACATTACCCTGTAATGCATCTACATCAGGAGGTACATCAACTTCTTCATTGTTAATGGGCTGTTGTACATCATTTCCAGCCCTGTTTTCAGCATGAATAAGGTGGCTGCATATGCCCATCAGGAGCCTCTTCTTGTTGTCCAACATCATCAGACTCAAAAACCACTGGATTATCTATATTTTCAGCCATATGTGGTGCATCCTGAGAGTCTGAAATAGGCCTAACATGTGGCTGGTCTTGCTGAAATGTGACCTTTCTATGGTCATGTTTTGAAGCAACATTGTTTTGTGGCAGCCTTGCCTCATTAAAAACAACATCCCGGCTGCGTATGACCCTTATCGGCTGAGGTAACCATATTCTATAACCCATATCCCCTTCTTCACCATATCCCATGAAGAGGCCTTTAATGGATTTGGCATCAAGTTTACTCCTCAATTCATCCTCAACTCAGGCTTTATATGTACAAAAGCTTCACAGCCAAAGACGCATAAGTGATCATATGAAGTAGGTTTGCATATATGTACTACAATTTTAAGAGCCTCTCCCCAAAAAACATGAGGGAGATTAGCCGTGGACAGCATGCATCTCACCCTCTCACAAAGAGTCCGATTATACCTTTCAGCCACACCATAAGAAGAGGGGTTGTATGGAATAGTAAGCTCCCTCTTAATGCCCAAATTTTGACAAAAATTTTTAAAATCAACACTTGTGAACTCACCCCCATTATCTGTGCATAAGCATTTCAGCTTTCTACCTGTTTGGATAGTCACAAATGCATGAAATTTCTTAAACGCAGCAAATGCTTCATCTTTTGATCTGAGTAGCTGCACCCAAATTTTCTTGGAAAAGTCATCAACAAAAGAAATAAAATATAAAGCACCCCCCATAAATTTGGTGGGCATGCTACATACATCAGAATGGACAAGATCTATTATACAAGACTTATGAGACACACTAGAGTAATAGGAACTTTTCACTTGCTTTCCATATTAACAATCATTATAAAAATCTAGCTTGGTGCCTTTAACATCAAGCTTCTTCAAGTTACAAAGTTTGGATAGACCCTTTTGGCTCATATGGCCAAGTCTTTTATGCCACAATTCCATATGAGAGTTAATCTCAGCCAATGCAATGATATTGGAAGACAAGGTCTTTACATGCAAGCAATACAAAGTTCCCTTTTTTGTGCCTTTAATAATCAGCCGTGACCCTTTGGTCATCTTCCATGAGCCTCTTTCAAATAAAACGTTGTAACCATGCATATCCATTTGTCCAACAGAGAGCAAACTCTTCTTAATTCTCGGTACATATCTCACAGTATGCAGGACCTTCTCATTTGTGCCATCTGTTGAAAGATGCACAATGCCAATACCTTCAATGGGACATGCATGATTATTCTCTAGGTGTACATGGCCATGGCTGCCCGCATGAAAAGTAACAAAACACTCCTTGACAGGAGTCACATGAAACGAAGCACCAGAATCAACAATCCATCTCTGGGATAATGCATCATTTACAGTAAATAAAGCATCAATTAGATCACTTTTAGTGATCGACATGTCCTATACATGAACATTGCAAGAGACATCACGTGCATGAGCATCATCAGCTATATAGTAGAACATAGAATATCTTCCATATCTAAAAGCTCCTCTATAACAACACTAGAGGCCACATTGGCCTTCTCCTTTTCTTTCTAGCTGTCATGTCCATCCATCTTGTCTTCTTTCTTGTCCTTTCTTGTCTCCAGTATTCTTCTTCCTCTCAAACTCTGCCTTATAGAATCGACAGTCGGGCTTCTTATGGCCTTTCCTACCACACTGATAACATGTCACATCAGTACCCTAGTACCCTGCTTCTTGTTGGAGCTTCCCCTTTCTTTGCTTTTGCTCTTACTCCTTTGTGAATAAGAACCCTTCTTCTTTGATCTTCCTCTGACCATGTTTGCAGAAGTGCCTCCTTCACCACTTGCTTTTCTCTTGATTTCTTCATTCAATATAGAACCCTTCACACCATCAAAAGTAAGATTGGGGTTATTTGATAATGAGACCACCATGGTCTCCCATGAATCAAGATGTGTCATAAGCAAAAAAAATAGCTTTCAACTGATCATCACAAAGGGAGGCATCCCTGAGTCCTTCAACTGTGATAAAGTACCTGTAAAATGAGATAAGTGCTTTGTAGCGCTCTTGGACTCATCCACCTGCATGCCAACTAATTTCCTCATTAGATGTACCTGATTAAAATGTGTGGTGTTCTCATAAGTGGCCTTAAGCTTGGCCCACAACTCTGAAGATGTAGTAATGCCCTTGAGGTCTAGAAGAATGTCATCAGATACGGCCATTTTATGTAAGTGACTTCCTTTTTATTCAGATTATGCCATGCATTATCTCACATATCTTCCAGCTTTCTTGCTTCCAATGCCATGTCACAATCTTTGAGGAAGAGAATTCCTTGAATTCGCTCCTTCCAAAGGTCAAATCCTATGCCCCCGAAGCGGCGAATCTCAAAAAGATTCTTCATGTCCGAGGACGACAATGCCATGGTTGCACAAATAAGAGGTTAATGTGCTGAAATTTTGGGCAAAATGCATCTAAATCAGTGTACCACCTCTAAAAGTAGTGTACAATGGCTTCAAACACTTGTACAAGCAAATTGGAGCAAAATTGAGCCGATTGGAGCAAAAAGTTAGAATCTGAAATTTTCCGAAATTTTTTGCAGAAAATTCCAACAAGCTTATTTGTGCCAAAAATCAACAATTTAGATTCCTTTTAACCTCAATATGCATGCATAAGCTATAACACAGCCTTTAGAACCAAATAGGACCAAAAGCCCTAGACATTGCTTCAGAAATTTCTGAAAATCTCAGAAACACCATAGTTTGATGTACATATGCAATTTCTTTTGCCACAATTCAATACATAAGGTATTAGACATGTGTGTTGTTGTTATGACCTATAAAACACTTGAAAACCACATGTTATGAGCTATTGAGATGCCCAAAGTGATCCTCTTAGCCCCGAAGATTATCGCAAAAAGTGGGGTTTTCTTTGCGTTGCAGCTCTGAAACCCTAATTTTGCACTAATACTTGAAAAGGTTGAGATGTGGTGCTGAAGGGGTAGAGGACCTGCGCAATAGCTCTGAAACCCTAATTCTACACTAATACCAGTTGAACAGGGTAGAGCATCTGCGCCACAGTTCTAAAGCCCTAATTCTACACTGATACTAGTTGAAAGGGTTGAGATGTGCTGCTAAAGGGGTAGAGAAGGCATGTATTTGCCTCAGAGGTGGAGGCGCTGGGCAAAAATAGAGGGGAAGCTCAGAGGGGGGGGAGAGAGAGAGAGAGAGAGAGAGAGTGAGTTTCGATCAGCTTTGGAGAGGCTCACTAAGAATGAGAGAGCCTTAAAAAGTGTTATTAAGTTATGTTATATATATGACCCTTTTAGGGTTGGTCAAGTTCACATTGAACTTGACCCAAAACATAAAGAATAAGTGACTTAGCCTTTATAAATAGGCCTATACACATGTATACACTATAAAGGAGTCGTTTAGGGCTTTACCCCAACAACTATAAGCTCATGGTAGTCAGACACACGACTATATAGCATAGCAGCTCCCATATGCATAGAATCCGCTCAATACTATGACATCCCCATTAACGTCATCAATGCCGAATAGTGGGTATAGAACTAAGAATGAACACATGCTCACACACACCACAAGCATGAACTCTCTCTACTCTCTCTCTCTCTCTCTCTCTCTCTCTCTCTCTCTCTCTCTCTCTCTCTCTCTCTCTCTCTCTCTCTCTCTCTCTCTCTCTCTCTCTCTCTCTCTCTCTCTCTCTCTCTCTCTCTCTCTCTCTCTCTCTCTCTCTCTCTCTCTCTCTCTCTCTCTCTCTCTCTCTCTCTCCTCTCTCTCTCTCTCTCTCTCTCTCTCTCTCTCTCTCTCTCTCTCTCTCTCTCTCTCTCTCTCTCTCTCTATCTATCTATCTATCTATCTATCTATCTATCTATCTATCTATCTATCTATCTATCTATCTATCTATCTATCTATCTATCTATCTATCTATCTATCTATCTATATATATATATATATATATATATATATATATATATATATATATATATATATATATATATATATATATATATATATATATATATATTGATTGTGGGCTTTAAAAACCAACATCTTCATGTCTAAGGTCCTTGAATGTGCTAGTGGATACTTGACATGGTATGTTAAAATTAGAGGTACCTAGCTTAACTTGGATAACAATAATAACAAAATACCTACCTGAAATATTCCCCTAGTATCAAGTAAGGAGGGGATTATTGGAAAAATGGTCTCATGGCCCACGAGGCAACCTTCCACTAAGGGACCCCACTTGCAAGTTAAATAAAACCCCAAAAATTGTTGGTCAATATACGATCAAAGGTTGGTAAAAACAGGTCACAAATGTCAAAATGTGTAGAAAATGTTATTGCAAATTATGAACGTACTCATCAAGAGCTTTCCAATGACATATAGCACTTGAGCATTTGAATAGCATAGCTTGATCAAAAAGCAAATCCTGATTTCAGAGTTCGATTTGAAAAAGCACCACAAATTAGTGAAATTTTATTATTTTATAAATATATTATATAAAATAATAATAAAATATTCCCAAAAAAAAAAAACTAGCCTATATAAAGAACTACTTATTGGGCATATTGGAAATCAACTTGGGAGTAGATTCAAGGGCTTGCTAGGAGCTTAGACTTCTTCAACTTGAAGGAGATGGAGGTGTGTTTCTTTATCATCTTCAAGCTATGCAAATTGTGGAGAGCCTTGTATTACATGCATATTCTTTTTGCTATGGAGCTATGCGGCAGCTTTGAAGCTTATTGATTCTTGGCAAAGATCATCTTCAAGCTATGCAGGTTGTGAAGTAGTTTGTATTACTTGCATATTCTTTGTGCCATCTTGTAACTTCATGTACTTCATCATGGAATGTATGGAACATATTTGGAGCTCAGTTCCTTCAATCTCTCTAATGTCTTAGTCTATTCTCCATCTTGTCTCCATTTTCTCTTTGCCTCTATATTCAACGATATAATATATACATTCCAGGATTGGAGTTACAAAAAAAATGGCATAACTTCCTAAGCACAAGACCAAACCTAACAAATGATAGGTCCTTGGAATGGTCTCAATGAGAGGCTTCTTTTTACAATCTTCTATCACATTGCATTATTCAAGAAAAATGCAAGAAAAAAAAAAACAGTTCGGGAAATGACAAACCTTGACACATTCGTTTGTGAAGCTCAAATTGTGCAAAAAATATCAAAAACGAGAGGAGAAATGGATAGATGATAGTCTACGCCACATTTTTCAAGCAATACACATGCCAAAGGCTCACATACAAGAAGAAAAATGGACAAGAAGATGAAGTTACGGGACAGTTTGCAAGTCCTCTTTTCTTTCAAACTGAGTGAAAAATCCTCTACAAATGAGTTGACTTTATTATATATTGATGCCTTAAACTTATGTCCGTTCAAACTTAGAGCTGGACAAGACTTAAAACTCTAGTCTAATGAACTATGGCATGCAAACTATTTACAATATTATTGAGCACGCACATCGAAGACTCCTCTAGTGCTTTTACAAAGCTTATTATACATCAAAATGGGCTTTAACAATAAGCAATGATCATTTCTTCAAAAGTATTGCATAGCCTTCAAGATTCAATTCCTTTTTGTAGCTCTTTTTCTTCTTCCCTTTGCTTTGCTTCAAGCTCTTTTCTTTGTTTCAATGCTCCATGCAACAAAGATCATAGTGGTTAGGTGTGTTCGGTTCGGTGCGTTCGGTGCCTTTAAGGTGCGGGGACCGAACCTTACGTCTTTGGTAAGGTGCGTAAGGTGTGTCGCTAACATATTAGGTGCGTTTAAGGTGCAAGAACCGAATGTTATCTTTGAAGTAAGGTGTGTAAGGTACTGTCCACTAAAAAATAATATGTATAGTACCATATATTATGCAATCACATATATCAATGATTCATATTGAAGTTGTGGATCAATCATTGCTTACATATAGATATACAATAGGTACAAATCATATGGGGAAAAAAATGTGTATCCATGTGTATGTGTGGATATATGACAGCTGTGTGCTTTCATGTGTTCCTAGAACTGCATAGCTGTATTTGAACACCTACGTAAAGATGCACACAGGGGGAAAGCACATGTGACACAGCTATGTACCTTTACATGGACATATATGTCCCTATAAGTGCATATATGTATTTGAACACCTATATATAGATGTACACAAGGGAAAAGCATAAACGGGAAAAAATTGTATGTATGTGTGTGTCTATGGATACATGCATAAGTGCATGGATTTATTTGAACACTTATATACATATTACAAATATACACGAGAAAAAGCATAAGGGGGAACACATTGTTTGTGTGTGTGGATAAATGCATAAGCAAAGGGTACATCTATGTGCATGCATTCATGTCCTTCATACATGTATTTGTGTGTGTCTCTCGGGAACTACAAAAGGGCCATAGGCTGGCGGTAAGAAAGCAGTAGGCCAGTCTTTCTCTCTCTCTCTCTCTCATTGCAACAAGGCAGCAAGCTTCTCTGTGTGTGTGTATGTGTGTGTGTTTGGCAGCAAGCATTGTGTAGGTTCATACATATAGCTCTCATTTCCATGCAAGAAAAAGTAAGTTTCACTTTACATAAGTAAAAGAGCACCGATAGGAACCGAATGTAAAAAGAGCACCGCACCGAATCAGATGAACCGGATGATCGATGCGTTTTTGCCCCGGGAACAAGAAGAACCGGATGGCACCGCACCTATAGAACCGTACAGCACTGAATTCATGCTGTGAGGGTATAAATACGCGAACCGATGCAACCATGACAAAGATCTTTGTTCTATAAGGTAGCTCGGTCAAGGAGACCTAAACAAGGTTTTACCATCTATGTTTGGAATAATAGGGCATGAAATATCATTTGATGTACCACAAGACCCTACACAACATTCTTCTCAACCAACTCAACTTGAAAATTTGATATTTTGTGATGGCAATTAAAAAGAGGGAGGGAGTCCTTTTGTCCTTCCATTAATAGTAACGGCACATACATGAGTGTATTATAGGCCACTAATATAAAATCTTCAACACATGAAAACTCATTCAATCTCTTCATACACTTGGAATGCAAGCCCTTTTGAGAATATAGAGTGAACATGTAGATATTCCAATCCCCACATCATAGTAGGGTTATTTTCCATAATGTATAGATCAAATGCATTTTTTGAACCCTAAACCATAACACTATGATCCAACAACAAATTCAAGCCAAGTCCTCCAAAGCTTCCACTCCATCATCCTAATGGCTACGTCAAGAGGTCTAAGCTTCGGATTACCATAGGATCTTTTCTCTTGAGTGTACAAAACCTCATGTTATCCATAGTACCCTTCATGAGAAAATTTTTATTCATTCACATAAGTACTTACTAGAGTCATAATCGATGCCATAGAAAAATAATGAAGGATCTCTTGAAGTCATTAATCATCCAGTTAGAAATAACAAAGAATTCAAAGTGATTCCAATCGATTTTCCGTAAAGAAATTATAGGAAACTAAGGTTTATGATGAACAAGACATTTCCAAATGTGCCAAAATGAGGTAAAACAAACTAGCAACAAAAAGGATTGGATTTTGAAGCTGGACAATGACAATAAAAATTAAAATCCATTTTCTACGCCTGTAACTGGGAGAATATAGCATCAGACTCATTTAGATGAGCAGCAGCAGTATCTGTGTCCTTCATACGAAGGTCATATAATTCTCTCATCAGATACACTTTATTCGATCTCTTTTTCATCGGAATGAGCGGTAAAATATGCACAAGCCTATATATCATCCCAAATAAAGTTTTTTTTTTTGGTGAAGATGTTTCATTTAGAGCAGTTACCTTCCGTTCGAGACTCATTACCAACGATGTCTTAATAATATGACCGTCGCTACCTTAAGTCCCTTACATTTAATTCTCAAAACAGACAAGACAAAACACCAACTTTTCTCCACACCGTGCATTAAGTACGGAAAAAGAGCATAGAATGAACCTTCTTCCATCGAAGCCTCCTAATTTCTTCAATGTCGGAACTGGGTCGTGGCGCATCACGTTTGTCAGAACCATGGATTTCTAAAAGTGGAGACGCAGACGCAGAGGGATTTTCCTTGACAACGGTAGAAGTATCGGCGCCGTGGGCGCAGAAGAAGTGCTTCTTACCGCTAGAGAAGGGCTCCAATCGAGAAGGTCGAAGATGCGCAATGCGTCTTCTGGGGTAATGACTGAGTCGCAAGGCTCGAAGTGGATGATGGTAAATGTTCCCACAACCATTCCCGCAGCACAATGCCTGCCACATCTCCACCCGCCACAAGTGGATGAGCAAAGCAGCACGCTACTGCTCTTCTTATTGTGATACTTTCAACTTGGATCACATCAATACGATCTCACGACATGTCTGCGAACCAGATGGTGTGAACCTTTCGCCTCTTATTAAGTTCATAATATCCATTCGTTGTTTAGCTTCCCACTTAGAAATGGAAATACTCTATCACAACACATAGAGACTTACTTTTTAACTCTTGTGAAAAAAATAAACTCACCCACCCAACCTAATAAGTAGCGGCGCCCATCATGGAGGAACACCCCATCTTATGAAACATTGCTATTAAATACCCATGGCAATGGTAATTATTATTAAATGTATCTGGTTAAGTCTAATTTTTATCTATAAATACGAGAAAAAAAATAGATACCCATGGCATATGGTAACTGTTATTAAATGTATATGGGTTAAGTCAAATTTTCATCTATAAATATAGATACCCATGTATAAATATTAAGTCAAAGTTTCATCTATAAATACTAGATATCCATGGCATATGGTAATTATTATTAAATGTATCTCATTAAATCAAATTTCATCTATAAATTTATATAAAACAATGATAAAATATTCAAAAAAAAACTCAAATTAGCCCAACCTATAGAACGTGATGGAAATTCTGCCACAAATCAATGGGGACTTCTTTTGGGCTTTTTCAGAGTACCAAAAGCATAGAAATACTAACCTATATAAAGAACTATTTATTGGGCATATTGGAAATCAACTTGGGAGTAGATTCAAGAGCTTGTGGAGATCTAGGTATTGAGCCTTCTTCAACTTGAAGGAGATGGAGGTGTGTTTCTTCATCATCTTCAAGCTATGCATACATGCATATTCTTTTTGCTATGGAGCTATGCAACAGCTTTGAAGCTTATTGATTCTTGGCAGAGATCATCTTCAAGCTATGGAGGTCATGAAGTAGTTTGTATCACATGCATATTCTTTGTGCTATCTTGTAACTTCATGTACTTCATCATGGAATATATGGAACATATTTGGAGCTAAGTTCCTTCAATCTCTCTAATGTCTTAGTCTATTCTCCATCTTTTCTCCATTTTCTCTTTGCCTCTATATTCGGTGATATAATATATACATTCCATGATTAGAATTACAAGATAGCATAGAAGATATACAGTGTAATGGCTCCTATCCAATAACTCCAAATAACACATTATGTAATTTTTTTAATTATCTTTTTTTTTACCATTTTCGAGAAGTGGGGCCATTTCTTAACATTTCCAATAATTGAAATTATTTAACTCGTAAACCTATAGGTGGGATCCTTCGTGGAAGGTTGCCCCATTGACATAGTTCTAACACCTTTTTTCTTGGAGATAGATGCATCAAACCCTTTCTTTGGAAGCCATTTTGTCTCAACATGGGGATGGTGAGCACCCATATCAAATCACATCCCATCCAAGCGAATTATCCACTTCATAGATAAACTATGAAATCCATGACAGAGAACTTCTTTCTATCGTAGATGCTTTTGATACTTGGCATCACCATCTAGAGGGAGCATCCCATAAAGTTAATGTATACGAAAATCACAAGAATCCAGAATACTTTATGACCACTCACATCCTCACATTTGACTTTGTCATCACATATAATCCATGATGCTCCTACCCAAGCCAAAACATCTCTCGTTAAAAGCTATCTCTTCAAAGTATCAAGAAGCTTTAACCATGATCAAGCTACTTCGTTCATATCTAACACAATTCATTCATCTCTAACACAAGATTATCTCATAATGGCAGGTAGAAGATTCAAGAAGGAAAATTTGTGAATCAATGAGTTCAAAGAAAACAATGGGCTATTATATTACAAGAACTCATTGTATATCCCTCCAAGAAAACCTAGAATCAAAGTACTCCAACACTGACATGCTAACCTTGCATTAAGTCATTTCAAAGTGCCTAAGACAATAGAGCTTATATCAAGAGATTTTTGGTGGCCCCAAATGTGGAAGAAAGACAAAAGACATATCAGAACTTGTGACATTTGCAACACATCTAAGGTACCTTGGCATGGCCTCTTGCAATCCTTACTATAGTGGATACTAGATAGATTCACAAAGATTTCACACTTCATTCCAACCTCAAAAGCCTAGGTGGTAGCATCGTGGTGGATTGACACAACACTTAAATTATCAGTATGGAGCAATGACCTAGTTAGTGCATGAAGGCATATGGTAATTATTATCAAATGTATATCGTTAAGCCAGAGTTTCATCTATAAATATGAGAACTGAAAAAAAAAAAAGAAGTAGGAACTATGTGGAATCATTGAGCATAATCCTAACTCACAATCTCCGGTTTTGATTGGTAATGCTCTTTCTTTTGTATCCAAGCTTGAAGCTGTTGGAGATAAATGTACAAGCTCATTTTCATATGAGCCATGCTTGGATAAATTTACCAAATATAAAGATAAAGAAAAAGTAGAGGAAAAAAAGAAAAAATAATAAAAGAAAAAGTCTAGTCAAAATTCATGATGAGTAAGAGATACAATATCTTGCCTTGTAGTTAGTAGCATGTAGTGGAGAAAGTGGTGAGTTAAGAAGGAGGCACAAACTTCTTCACATGCTCATTGGTTATAAAAGTGAAGTGGGAACACATTCAAAACAAAGAGAGAAAGAGGCAAGAGCTCCCAGTAGTCGGATCTGGCCATTTTGTCATTTTGGCTTCCCTTAGACTCCTTCCAACCGCACATCAGTTTGTACACAGCTCTGTTGTAGAGCTCATATCTCAGTGCATATGTAACCATTTTGGGCGTTTAAACATTCATTTGAAAGCTCATCTCGTGTACTTTTTGATATCAAATATCTCTTCGAAAGCTTATGTACTTTGTGAGATATCAGTGAAAGAGTGAAGTCCAGTTTTTCAGTATACCTGTGTAGATAGGTAGTCTATTTTGGTCGATTAAGTTTCCCGACAAAAACATATCCAAATTGCATGATTTTTGTCTTGTTGGAAAGCTCTTGGCATCTACTTTCATTGTCCCAAATATATCATTGATATCGTTTATATTCTATGAGATACCTATCAGATAGTAAAGTCCAGTTTTATAGTGTACTTATATGTGCAGGTGGTCTATCTTGGTGAGTTGAGTTTCCTGATCAAAACTCATCCAAATTACTTGTTTTTTATCTTGTTGGAAAGCTATTTGTGTCTACTTTCTGTATACAAAATATCTTTCTCAAAGGATATATATTCAAAGAGTTATCAGTCCGAGAGTGAAGCTCAGTTCTTTAGCATATCTGTGTGGACAGGTAGTTCATCTTTGACAGTTGTCTTTCCTAATCAAAACTTGTCCAAATTAAGTCATTTATAGCTTGTTAGAAAGCTCTCTTTGTCTACTTTTATTAATTAAAATTGCAAGTCCATTTGAGTTTTGTATTGAGAGCAATAAGCTATCTAAGGTGCAGATGTTTGTCCAAGTGCTAGACATACAAAGGCTCACTACACACTTCCGTTGTGCATAGGAGAACTCATTCTCCACAGTTGGTATTAGAGCAAACTTGGTGCTGAAGCTTCATCAACAGAGCTGGAGATAAAGAAAAGCAAAAGAGGAGCTATAAAGCAAGGAGGAGCTTCATAAACGCAAGAGCAAAGGACTATAACTATTCGAGGTAACTCTCAAAGTCTTTGATACTCTTCAATGGATGACTTGGGTCAACAAGTAGAGAAGTTGGATAAGGATAACTATGTGGAGGTTTAGAATGACCAACTACCTAATGGGCAAAGGCTTATGGGGTATTGTGAGCGGCGATGATGCTCAACCTCAAATCAATCAAGCTATAGCCACCGAAGTCCAAAGGAGGCAAGCAAAAGAATGGGAAGAGAGGAATAGGAGAGTCATGTTCCTCATTTCGCAAGTCTGGTAGGTCATATTCAACATCTAGAGAAAGCTAAGGATGCTTGGGAAGCTCTTGAAAGGATGTATTCAACAAGTACCAAAGCTAGGAAACTTCAACTCAAGAATGAGTTGAACACAATCAAGAAAAGTTCGAGTGAATCCATAGCTGAATATACGTTGAAGATTAAGGAGCTAAGCGATGCTTTAGCTTCTATTGGCACAACGGTTGAAGACGAAGATCTTGTGTGTTATACTCTCAATGGCTTGAGAGAAGATGAAAGATGGAAGCCTTTTATAACTTCCATTAACTTGAAAGATGTATATCCAGGTTTTGAACAACTAATCCCTCATCTTGTCACATAAGATCTTAGCTTCGAGGTCCCAAAGGAAAGGACAACCACAACCAAATGTTATATGCAGGTCGAGGTAAAGGAAGAAACTCAAGAGGAGGCTCAAGAGGAAAAGGAAGAGGTCACAACCACTCCAATTACAATCAAAACAATTCGGAAGACAACAAGGATGCATCAAATGCCAATGCACAAGGAAGAGGTCGAGGTAGAAGTAGAGGAAGAGGTCGAATCTCCTACAATTCTCATAAAGGTATAACATGCTATCATTTTGGTAAATTAGGACACTATGCTAGTGATTGTTGGCTGAAGAATGGAAGACCAAATGGAGGCAATCAAAGGAACCAAAGCAACTATGCAAGCACCTCAAGTGAAGGAAGCAAGGACACACTACTTGCAATGAGACATGAGTATAGAAGCTCTTGTGAAGATGACAAAAAATGGTACATTGATTCAGGTTGTAGTAACCATATGTCATGCCAAGGAAGTTTGTTCACTAATCTACAGGTACCAAGTGGAAAAGGATGTGTTGAAACAGGTGATGATACTCAACACATGATTGAACACATTGGAGATATAAGGCTTGGAGATACAAGCAGAGCAAAGGTACTATCTAATGTTCTTCATGTTCCTACAATTTCAAAGAACTTGATTTCAGTAGGACAAATGGTAGAGAAGGGTTATCATGTCATATTCAATGAGAATGGGTGCTTCATAAAGAATCCAAAGGAACGCTTCAAGGTCATTGCTCAAGGTAGACGAGAAGGAAGGATGTTCACTTTGGATGTCCAACATCCACATGGAAATGTCATGTACATTCAATGTGGGAAGAAAAAGATTTCAGAGCTGGACTTATGGCACAAAAGAATAGGACACATCAACATTCCAAAGCTGAAGGACATGAGCAAACATGAAGTGGTAAGAGGTCTTCCAAAATTTAATAGCATTGGACTACATGAGTTATGTGAAGCTTGTCAACTAGGAAAGCAAACGAGGCAGCCATTCAAAAGGAGCAATTATGTGGCTCCAAATGTCTTGGACTTGATACATACGGATGTATGGGGACCAACCCAAGAGGCATCAATGGCTAGTAATAGATTTTTTGTCACCTTCATTGATGATCACTCAAGAAAGGTATGGCTGTTTTGTATGAAGCAAAAATCAGAGGTGTTTGCTATATTCAAAAGATTCAAAGTTGAATTTGAAAAGGAAACAGGAAGGTCTATCAAAACCTTAAGGTCCGATGGTGGAGGAGAATACTTCTCCAAAGAATTTTCAGATTTTCTACAAGAGAATGGGATCAAAAGGCAATTCACTTGTGTGTATACACCACAACAAAATGGAGTAGCTGAGAGGAAAAATAGGCAAATCGTTGAAATTGCAAGATGCATGCTCAACGAGATGAAGGTACCATTGTACTATTGGGCTGAAGCTACCACAACCGCCATTTACTTGATGAATAGGTGCACAACATCAGGAATACATCACTTGACTCCATAAGAGGTATATTCCGGTAAGAAACCTGATCTTACACACCTCAAAGTATTTGGATGTGTTTGCTTTGTTCACATTCCACAAGAAGTTAGAACAAAGATGGAACCAAGATCAGAAAAATGCATCTTCATCGGCTACTCGACGGAACAAAAAGGATACAAGTGTTACAACCCTAGAACAAAGGAATTAAGAGTCTCGCGAGATGTGGTCTTTGATGAACTCAGACCATGGTATGAAGATAAAGGAAAGTAAAAGATTCTTGAAGTGGATTGTGATGATTATGCAGGTACAAATCAAAGAGAAGCTCAACAATCAAGCACAAAGCTTTCAGGTCCAGAGGCATCTACATCAAATGAAGAATGTTCAACATGGAGGGGGAGTCATTCTTTGTCTCCAAATTCAGCTCATAGCAGAGCCAAAGAGGCAAGTGCTACTCCAAACAGTGAGATAGATGCAAGTGAAGAAGAATATGAAGAGGTAATCACTCCGATGGTAAAGTTGAATAGGTTAAAGAAGCAACTTTCTAAAGGCAATGAAAGAAGATCTTCAAGAACAAGGTATCCAACTCAAAGGTTGAGTTATGATAAGTTTTATGGCGACACATTTTGCATACATGATGCATGTTATCAAAGACAAAGAGACTGAGACATATGAAGAATCTTGCACACAAAAGGAATGGAAGCAAGCTATGAAAGAGGAGATCAAAGCTCTCAAAGATAATCACACATGGGAGCTAGTGCCAAAGAAAGAAGGTATGAAGATTGTTCCAAACAAATGGGTGTTTAAAGTAAAGAGGAATGCTGATGGTTCACTAGCTAGATATAAAGCTAGATTAGTTGCCAAAGGATTTAAACAAACATAAGGCATAGATTATGATGAAGTTTTCAGCCCCGTTGCAAAGATGGGAACTATCAGAACCTTAATAGCAATTGGTGCTTCAAGGAGATGGACATTATATCAACTCGACATCAAAAATGCTTTTCTTAATGGAGAACTACAAGAAGAGGACATGAGTCAACCGGTTGGATTTGAAGATGAAAACAATCCAGATTTTGTTTGCAGGTTAAAGAAGGCACTTTATGGCTTGAAGCAAGCACCAAGAGCATGGAATCAAATATTGGTAGAGTATCTAAGTGTGGATACAACCCAAGTAGTGCAGATCCTTCGTTATACATGAAGAAGGAAGAAAATAGAGAGGTATACATTTGCATATATGTCGATGACTTCATCATAACAGGAAATGATGTTATAGGGATTAAAGATATCAAAAGGAAGCTTGGTAAGGAGTTTAAAATTTCAGATCTTGGAGAGCTGAAATATTTTTTAGGAATTGAAGTTGTCTATGGAAAGAGTGGCATTACTTGATGCAAAGGAAGTACTTGTTGGATGTTCTTTTCAGATTTGGAATGAGCGAATGCAAACCACTCACTCAACCCATGGACACAAATACAAAGATTTGTTCAAATGATGGAGAACCATTGGAAGATGTAACGACATACAGAAGCATTGTAGGATCATTGATCTATGCCAACATTACAAGACGTGATTTGTCTTATGTTGTTGGTGTACTTTCTCAGTTTATGCAAGCCCCGACAAGTGAACACTTAAATTCAGTCAAGAGAGTGTTGAGATACATAAAGCATACAGTTAATCATGCTTTGTTTTACAAGTTTGATGAAGAACTGCAGGTCAAAGGCTTTAGTGATGCTAATTGGGCAGGTTCAAAGGAAGATAGAAGATCAACCTCAGGTTATGTGTTCATGATAGGAAGCAAACCTATCACGTGGAGCTCAAAGAAACAACCTATTGTTGCACTTTCATCTATGGAGGCTGAATATAGAGGATTAGTGTTTGCCACATGTGAAGCAATGTGGATTAAAAAGCTTTTGGCTGATCTTGGAGTGCAAGTTGGAACCATATATACGGTGATAACATGTCAAGTATTTACTTGGCAAGCAATCCTATGTTTCATGCAAGGAGCAAGCACATAGAGGTCCACTACCATTATGTAAGGGACAAGGTGCTGAGCAAAAATGTGGAGATAAAGGTCGTCAGAACCAAAGAACAGGTTTAAGATATGTTTACAAAGTTCTTGGATGCTTCTAAACTCAAAGGTTTCAAAGACGTGATAAATTTGAAGGACGTGGTTGAAGATAACTCCCAAATGAGCTTGAGGGGGAGTGCTAAAGATAAATGTACAAGCTCATTTTCATATGAGCCATGCTTGTATAAATTTACCAAATATAAAGATAAAGAAAAAGTAGAGGAAAAAAGGAAAAAATAATAAAAGAAAAAGTCTAGTCAAAATTCATGATGAGTAAGAGATACAATATCTTGCCTTGTAGTTAGTAGCATGTAGTGGAGAAAGTGGTGAGTTAAGAAGGAGGTACAAACTTCTTCACATGCTCATTGGTTATAAAAGTGAAGTGGGAGCACATTCAAAACAAGGAGAGAAAGAGGCAAGAGCTCCCAGTAGTCGGATCTGGCCATTTTGTCATTTTGGCTTCCCTTAGACTCTTTCCAGCCGCACGTCAATTTGTACACAGCTCTGTTGCAGAGCTCATATCTCAGTGCATATGTAACCATTTTGTGCGTTTAAACATTCATTGGAAAGCTTATCTTGTGTAATTTCTGCTAGCAAATATCTCTTTGAAAGCTTATGTACTTTGTGAGATATCAGTGAAAGAGTGAAGTCCAGTTTTTCAGTATACCTGTGTAGATAGGTAGTCTATTTTGGTCGGTTACGTTTACCAACCAAAACATATCCAAATTGCATGATTTTTGTCTTGTTGGAAAGCTCTTGGCATCTACTTTCACTGTCCCAAATATCTCATTGAGATCATATATATGTTGTGAGATATCTGTTAGATAGTAAAGTCTAGTTTTACAGTGTACTTATGTGTGCAGGTGGTCTATCTTGGTGAGTTGAGTTTCCTGATCGAAACTCATCCCAATTACTTGTTTTTTATCTTTTTGGAAAGCTATTTGTGTCTACTTTCTCTATAACAAATATCTTTCTCAAAGGATATATATTCCGAGAGTTATCAGTCCGAGAGCGAAGCTCAGTTCTTTAGCATATCTGTGTGGACAGGTAGTACATCTTTGATAGTTGTGTTTCCTAATCAAAACTTGTCCAAATTAAGTCATTTATAGCTTGTTAGAAATCTCTCTTTGTCTACTTTGATTGACTAAAATCTCAAGTCCATTTGAGTTTTGTATTGAGAGCAGCAAGCTATCTAAGGTGCAGATGTTTGTCCAAGTGCTGGACATACAAGGGCTCACTACACACTTCCGTTGCGCATAGGAGAACTCATTCTCCACAGAAGCAACATTTAACCCAAATTTACTTTCCATTATTTGCAATTAGGGAAATATTAATTAGTGATGTATACATCCTTTCCTCCTCAAATCATATACAAATGAGGTATTTGAAGTTTCCCTTCTAAGGATTTCTACCAACCCTCTTTGATTTCATATGATATTTTTTCATCCAGTTTCCTATGATGTGTGTGTCTATATGGGTATGTGTGTCTTGTGAAAGCAAATGCAACTTCTATTTTAATTACTTTATCAATTTCTTTCATACACATCATTATCCCACCAAAATGTCATGCAACTTGGTACAAGATTTATAGGGGCCTATGTTAGATGATCACTCATAAGAGAATAGAAATACATACATGTAACTGACAATTATGATTTATTAATAATAGCTTTGATAAATCTCCTTGATTTATTAAACTTACCTTTCATACTAATCCTAGTAAACCTATTTTTCAACTCAAATCTATTCAGGATTGAGATTACAAGGAATCTATATATGTATATGCATCATTCACCTTTTATAGGATTAAAGAACTTTCGATGCATTAAAAACAACACAAAATGCTATATATATATATATATATATATGTGTGTGTGTGTGTGTGTATCTATACATACATGAATATGTGTACATATATATGCATATGTATGTGTATGTGTTTGTATGTGTATGTGGGTGTATGTATATGTATATGTATATGTATATGTATATGTATATGTATATGTATATGTATATGTATATGTATATGTATATGTATATGTATATGTATATGTATATGTATATGTATATGTATATGTATATGTATATGTATATGTATATGTATATGTATATGTATATGTATATGAATATGTATATGTATATGTATATGTATATGTATATGTATATGTATATGTATATGTATATGTATATGTATATGTATATGTATATGTATATGTATATGTATATGTATATGTAGATGTACATGTACATGTATATGCATATGTATATGTATATGTAGATGTATATGTACATGTACATGTATATGCATATGTATATGTATATGTATATGTATATGCATATGGATATGTATATGTATATGCATATGTATATGTATATGTATATGCATATGTATATGTATATGTATATGTATATGTATATGTATATGTATATGTATATGTATATGCATATGTATATGGATATGTATATGCATATGTATATATATATGCATATGTATATCTATATGTATATGTATATGTATATGTATATGTATATGTATATGTATATGTATATGTATATGTATATGTATATGTATATGTATATGCATATGTATATGGATATGTATATGCATATGTATATGTATATGTATATGTATATGTATATGTATATGTATATGTATATGTATATGTATATGTATATGTATATGTATATGTATATGTATATGTATATGTATATGTATATGTATATGTATATGTATATGTATATGTATATGTATATGTATAGTATATGTATAGGTATATGCATATGTATATGTATATGTATATTATATGTATATGTATATGTATACGTATATGTATATGTATATGTATATGTATATGTATAAGTATATGTATATGTATATGTATATGTATATTATATGTATATGTATATGTATATGTATATGTATATGTATATGTATATGTATATGTATATGTATATGTATATGTATATGTATATGTATATGTATACGTATACGTATATGTATATGTATATGTATATGTATATGTATATGTATATGTATATGTATATGTATATGTATATGTATATGTATATGTATATGTATATGTATATGGATATGCATATGTATATGTATATGGATATGTTTATGTATATATGTATATGTATATGTATATGTATATGTATATGTATATGTATATGTATATGTAATGTATATGTATATGTATATGTATATGTATATGTATATGTATATGCATATGTATATGTATATGTATATGTATATGTATATGTATATGTATATGTATATGTATATGTATATGTATATGTATATTTATATGTATATGTATATGTATATGTATATTTATATGTATATGTATATGTATATGTATATGTATATATATATGTATATGTATATGTATATGTATATATATATATATGTATATGTATATGTATATGTATATGTATATGTATATGTATATGTATATGTATATGTATATGTATATGCATATGTATATGTATATGTTCAAGAAATGAGTTGGTGCTGCTAGACCTGCTTCACACCTGCCCTCCTTTGATTCCAAAAATGCTTAGTAGACTCCTTGAGCTTCCAAATGATACCAAGAAACCATATATGTGCTTTGCAAATGTTATAAGTAATGATCAAATCAAGACAGACTACTTGTGACTTCAAAATCCTGAAAAACTTGCTATTTTGGTATTGACACCTGCTCAGTGTGACCAGTGTAGTTACAATTAGCAAAATTCCTTCTAGAGATATTCTATTAGCTTAGTAAGCTTCCATTTGCAAGTGGAATGAAAGGAAATGATAAACTATACTCAGAGAAATCACTTTAGCAAAATAAGGTACACCCCCGATTTTTTAGGAGACTTACAGTCACAGACCAGTGATCACCTCGATTGAGATTTCTCTGTAATGGTTGATCCAATGGCCTTGAAATTTTGTAGGTGTATAGTAGACTTTGAGCTGAATCCAATGCACTTTGAATCATCCAATTTGGTTCAGTAGATCTTGAGATATGCCTCTTGGAAGTTGACAGTCTTGGAGATGCTTACTCAGAGAAACCAGAGATTATGAATGTAATGCTATGTATTAATTCTATTGATTGTACATTCCCATTGGCATAGAATGTGATGCTCAATGGTACTCAGATGTGTAGGCTATGGTGTAGCACTCACACACTCAGAGATAGATGGATTAGCCTCGGGATATGAGCTGAAAATGAACAAGCTTACCCGCGACTTTTCTTCATAGCTTTTATAAGAGTTGATTGGTCATTTGAATTTGAAATTGAAGCTTCCTAAAATCTCTCCACTAGACTTAGGGAGATATTCTCTCCATTACAACTTCCAATTTTCCACGACTTTCTCAAGTAGGTGTGATTACATGAGTGATTAAAGTCATATTGACTTTTACAAGAGATAAAAAGTAATAACCAATAAGCATTGGTTCCTATGATCCATGTTCCATGTAGATATATCCTTCAAAGGATTCCAATCTAATCTTCCAAGGTCCAAGCTTTATGTGATGTCTTCAAGATTGATATCCAAGCCAAGTGTTAAGGCTTGAATTACACCAACAGCTCCCCCTCAAGCCAAACACTTTGGCTTAAGTCTTCATCTCTAGTCTTCAATTACTTCCTGCAATCCAATCATGGATTTAAATCTGCATAGTTTGCTTCCTTCCAGAGCTTTAGTAAGCAAATCTGCACATTGCATATTAGTAGACACATATGACAATTGAACATCTTTGCTAAGTAACTTCTCCCTCACATAGTGGTAATGAACCTCTATGTGTTTTGTCCTAGCATGATAAATTGGATTAGCTGCAAGGTGAAGAGAACTTGTGTTATCACCAAATATGATTGGTGGCCTTGTGTATAAACCCAATTCTGAATATAAAAGCTTCAACCAGATAGCTTCTTGAGTTGCATTTGCTAGCCCTCTATACTCTGCCTCAGTAGATGATAAAGCTACTGTGGGTTGTTTCTTGGATGACCAAGAAATTGGTTTATCACCTGCAAAACATATGTAACCAGATGTGCTTCTCCTGTCATCCTTGCAACCTGCCCAATCTGCATCTGAATATACCTTAATATCAATGTCTGATGAATAGGGAAAGTACAAACCATGATTTTGTGTTCCCTTTAGGTACTTTACTATCTTCTTTGCTGCCTCTAAATGAGGTACTCTTGGTTTGTGCATAAATTGGCTAAGTACACTAACACCATATGATATATCAATCCTGGTTAAGGTAGCATAATTTAGACTACCTACCAAACTTTGGTAACCTGTAATATCTTGGAGTTCTTCTCCTTCATGAGCACTGAGTTTGTGGTTGACCTCCATAGGAGTGCTTGAGATTTTAGCTTCCTGCAAATTAAACTTCTTGACCATATCCTGAATGTACTTCTTCTGAGTAATAAAGATACCTGAATTTGTGTAGATCAATTCAAGTCCTAGGAAGTACTTCAATAATCCAAGATCATTAATCTTGAATTCCTTCATCATCTGTCCTTTGATGTGTCTAATTCCCTGAACATCATTTCCTGTAATAATGATGTCATCAACATAGACACACAAGTATATTACCTCTGTGCTACTTCTCTTTATGAATAGAGAAGTGTCTGCTTTACTCATCACAAACCCTTGGTCTAGGAGATAGGTTGTCAACCTGTAATTCCATGCTCTAGGTGCCTGCTTCAACCCATACAGAGCCTTCTTCAATTTACAAACATAGTTTACCTTCTTGGGGTCTTCATAGCCAGGTGGTTGTGACATGTAGACTTCTTCAGATATCCATCCATTCAAGAATGCATTCTTCACATCCAATTGGTACATGTTCCAATTCTTGGATGCAGCTACACTCACCATAACTCTGATAGTTGGCATCTTGGCCACAGGAGAAAATGTCTCCTCATAATCAATGCCTTGGGTTTGTGCAAAACCCTTGGCTACCAACCTAGCTTTATACCTGTTTATTGTACCATCTGAATTCCTTTTGAGTTTGTAGATCCATCTGGATCCTATCACCTTCATAGAGTCCTTCTTGGGTACCAAGTCCCAAGTATCACTTTCCTTGAGAGCCTCCATTTCTTCATCCATTGCTTCCTTCCATTCTGGTTTTGTGATTGCTTCTTCAAATGAACCTGGTTCTTCATTCAATAGATCCTTTGCAAGATATACAGAATGCTTAGTTACAAGAGAGGTATCATACCCATATCTAATAGGCTTCTTACTTTCTCTCTGAGATCTCCTCATAGCTTGAGTTGAGGATTCTGGATTCTCTTCTAGTTGCTTCATCTTCATCTTCCCTTTGGATTTCCAAGCCTTGAATTCTTCAATGTTGATGGTGTCTTCATCATCTGAGCTTGTGTCCTCTTTCTGAATTGGTTCTTGCTTGATAAGCTTGGGGAAGTCTTCTTCCATGTCATAAGGTAGACTAACCTTCTTGCATTCATTTTCATACCATGAATCATTCTCATCAAAGATGACATCTCTGCTTACCTTGAAGCCTTTGTTTGAGGGGTTGTAGAATCTGTATCCCTTCTGATTCAAATCATAACCAATGAAGATACATTTTTCAGCTTTAGGGTCTAACTTTCCTCTTACCTGTGAGGGAATATGCACATATGCTATACAACCAAAGATTTTGCAATGATCCAGAGATGGTCTTTTACCATGCCAAGCCTCATAGGGTGTCATTCCATCAAGTGTCTTTGATGGCAACCTGTTAATTAAATATGTGGAAGTAGATACACTCTCTGCCCAAAGATAATTTGGCAATTTCTTTTCATTTAGCATAGACCTAGCTGTCTCTACAATGAGTCTATTCCTTCTTTCAGCTACCCCATTTTGTTCAGGTGAGTACCTTGTAGTAATCTCCCTCTTGATGCCTCTTTCCTGCAAAAAATCTTCAAAGTCATTGGAGAAGTATTCTCCACAACCATCTGACCTTAGCTTCTTCAAATGTCTACCTGTTTGATTTTCAA
>CM035424.1:115925364-116222864 GCA_020310875.1 Ceratopteris richardii
GTGATGTTTGAGGATACTAGTCCTCTAGTTAGCATGCATAAAAATGTTGCACATAGGGATGTTCAAGAGAATGTCCGATCAGATCAGTCTGCACATGTTCTTGTTCAGCAACCATTGAAATGCTGTGCACATGTCTCACATCCACGTGATAGATATGTACTAGGTTTAGGCTTTGTTATGCTAACAAATGCCGGTGAGCCTTCTTGCTACAAAGAGGCTATGCAGAAAGAGGATGATGTTAAGTGGGAGCGTGCCATGAAGAGTGAGTTGGATTCTATTCGCAAGAATGCTACTTGGGATTTAGTACCTTTTCCAAAGGGTAGGAAAGCTTTACCATGTAATTTGGTATATAAGCTGAAATTCACATCAGATAGTGCTTCTCCAAAGGCATGACTTGCTGCAAAGGGTTTTAAGCAACAACATGGTGATGATTTCGAGGAAATCTTCTATCCAGTGGTCAAGATGACTACCCTACACATGTTGCTTGGATTTGTTGCAATGGAGGACTTAGAGCTAGTCCAAATGGATGTGAAAAATTCTTTCTTGCATGGAGATCTTACGAATGAGATCTATATGGAACAACTAGAGGGTTATGTAGTTCTTGGCAAGGAAATTCTAGTTTGTAAGCTCAAGAAGAGCTTGTATGGACTTAAACAGTCCCCTAGACAATGGTACCAAAAGTTTGATGCTTTTATGAAGTCTCAAGTCTATTCTCGAAGCAATGAGGATCATTGTATCTACACAAAAAGATGCTCATATGGCAGCTTGATATGCTTGATACTTTATGATATGTTGATTGTTGAGAAGTCCTCTTATGACTTGTCAATTCTCAAAATGAAGTTGAGTCAGACATTTGATATGAAGGATTTGGGGGATGCCAAACATATTCTTGGCATGCACATTACTCGTGATGGGAGTAAAAGATGCATATACTTATCTCAAAGTGAGTACATATCCCAAGTACTTCACAGGCTCAATATGCAGGGTGGAAAGGCATTGAGTACACCTTTACCCACATATGTGAAATTGAGCAAGGATGATTGCCCCAAATCAAATGAGGAAAAGGAGCTCATGACCAAAATTCCCTATCATTCTGTTGTTGGTAGCGTCATGTATGATATGGTAACTACGAGACCAGACATTGCATTTGCAATGGGAGTTGTGAGGAGACATATGTCTTATCCCAGCAAGAAACATTGGGAAGCGGTCAAGATGATTTTGAGATATCTGAGTGGCACTAATGATAAGTGTCTATGCTTAGGTAGAGGGAAAGAATCCACTATTGGTTACACAGATTCTGACTATGCTAGTTATGTAGACAATCATAAGTCTACATTAGGGTATACTTTTCATTTTGTTGGAGGTGCTATCTCTTGGAGATCTCATCTTCAAGAATGTACAGTTGTTTCCAGCACAAAAGCAGAGTATGTTGCAACAAGTGAGGCATGTAAGGAAGCATTGTGGCTTTCTCGTGTTGCTTGTGATATGGGTTTACCTCAGCATGTACCTCGTTTGCTTAGTGACAATCAGAGTGCCATTGCTTTGGCTAAGAATCAGGTCTATCATGCAAAGACCAAGCACATTGAGGTGAGGTATCACTTCATTAGAGATTGCTTAGCACACTATTCTTGAGAAGGTTCACACTCAAGATAATTTTGTAGATTCTTCGACTAAAGCTCTGCCACAAGATAGCTTTTGACACTGTTGTCACTTGATGGGGGTTACTTGATTCATGATCTTACACAATCACTTGTATACTGTGTAACATGCCTATCAAGTGGGAGGTATAGCCTGTATACTTACACTCGGGTATTCTTTATCATTCTTTATTTTTTTCTCCCATAGTTACTTTGGCCATGTTTGCCTTTAGTGGGAGATTATTACCGTTAGTGTCCATGTGAAAGGCCAAATGTCCATCAGACACTTCTTTGTATATGTTCTTTAATAAAACATATAGTGGCCTAGTCAGTCATAGACTGTAAGTTCGACCGCATTTGTAAGACCTAAGAAGTCTATCTTCGTGCTCCCTGTGTACTGTGTTTTTTGTGTATTTTGCAGCCTCTGTGTGGACTATTCTGTGCGGCCTTAGGAGCTTGATTTTCTACTTTCAACATATTGTCGTAGAGCTCTCGACAAGTAGAGCACATCGTGGTGCATTGCCATTGAATTACTTCAAGCTTTGCAAACCCTTTAGGAAGAGAGGGATCAAGAATTGAATGTGAAAGACCTAAAAGAGAGAGACATAGAGGGCATAGACATCAAAGAGATGAACATGATTCTCCATTGCCTAGACCCCGAGAGTACCTAAGAGACCCTCTCAAGTGTTCAAGGCAATGAAAAACTACTTTGAAGGGTTATGAGATCCTTATGATCATGTGGCCGAGTTCAAACAAGTGTTAAAAGACAAACAAGTCAAGCACTTTTCACTCAATTTGAGGCATTGGGTTTGAACCTCAAGGGTACTACCTTACCTTGGTTTCTGCCCCTAAACAACCGCAACTACGAAAATATAGGCCAACTGCTAGAGGCATTCATCGTAGAATTTTCCAAGAGTGGCATCAGGCATAACACATAATCCTTTATCCACAACTTCAAGGAGACTCCCCAAGAAACTATTCGGCTAGTAGGAAGCAAATTTACAATACGTGGAAAGATGTCCTATACCTGGATTACCTACATAAGCAAAACAAGTTTCCTTGTTTTTAGATGGACTTGTAAGTGGGAAAATTAGATCATATGTATATCTCAAGGAGCCAATCACACTAGAAAAATGCTTGAGAATGTGTATTGACATAGAAGACAACTTGGGTGAGGAGTTATAATTTTCCAAACTTTATAAGGATTCTGAGAGTTCTACTAGTCATACTTCCAGACCCTCCATTGAGATAGATGACCTAGTTGAGCATGCTGCCAAGAAGCTAGGAGTTCAAAATAGCAAGGGTCACCTTGTTGAAGCAATGTTATAATTGCAAAGGGGACCACATGGCTAACATATGCCCATTGCAAAACCAAAACGTGAGAGAACTAAATGCTCCATATTGCACCATTGAGAGAAAATACATGAACCATACGACTCAAGATTGTCCATACAATAGGCAGGCTATGAGAAAAACTTATCAACAACCTTACCAACATGATAGGTATCAGAACCAATACCAGCAATCATATTATAGGCCACAACAACAATACTAACCTCAATACCAAGAGTAATATCAGGCACCATATGGCCATAAACAGTCTTAGGAAACCAATTGCCACCTCCTACCAATGTGACCCAATTAAGTATGCAATGGTAGAGGAGAACCCTAATAGAGCATTGGTACTGATGACCCTTTTGGTCTCAGAAAATGACCTTCATGCTCAAAGTTCTAACTACACCCATGAAGATAGTCCACAAGCTTATTACACAGAGTCACTCAAGCATAGTGGGACTTATTAGTACCAATATGAGGCACTACCTATGGAACCAAATTTGGAGCCAAAATACTCCAATTTCATCTATAAAAATCCTAACCCCAAGCCCCAATTGTGATAAATGAGACCACAAGCCCCTAGAGGACCATGTTTTAGATATCAGGGTGATCATTTCATTCATGAATGTCCACACCCATTGGCTCCAAGTCAAGGATAGACCATTACAATACAAGGCTTTTGTCCGGAGTGTGGTAAAGAACATCTCTCGAGAGACTTTCCAAGGAACCCATCTAATGAGCCCAAGGTTACACCAATTAATGTGGTAGACTTAGTGGTGGATTCAAGTTCAAGTACCATTAGCGTGGCCCTCTATACATGCCACAAGCTTTAAAACAAGCTAAAATAGCTGAACAATCAGAGTCAAGTGAATCAAGAAAGCCTAGTAAGAGGAAAACAAGAACCTCGAAGGATACCACAGAGAAGGCCAATCATAAGTGGGCTAGAAAGTTGTGTGAACTATAAGAAAGCATGAGAGACACAAAAATAAAAATAGCAGACATTGCATCTCAAAACCCCTCGCATGCTGAAAATCCATCCACTCCACTCATTGTGAATAGACCGCAACCAAGGTCTGTTCTTATAGATCCAACCCTAGAAGGATTGCATCTCAAAACCCCTTGCATGCCAAAAATCCCACCCCACCACTCATTGTGAATAGATCGCAAATAGGGTCTATTCTCATAGATCCAACCCTAGAAGGCTTGGACATGATGTTCAAGGCCTACCAGGCCCAACTTCAACAAGGGCCAACAATAGCAAACCTAGACAAGAGTTATCCTAGAGCAGATTTAGAGATTGAACGGATAAAATTTTCCATGAAAATGGTAGAACTAGCTTATGCTTGAGGCCAATCAATTGTTCAATCGGACAAATTCTATCAAACCGAGTTTGCATTTCCAAGGCTTACTAGAAAGACTAGAGCAGTTGGTAAACAAGCCATAGGTTTCTTTACCTCCATAGGCTCAAGTAGTTGTTGCAAGAGAAAACTCACCACCAACGAAAGTTTCTGTTCCTGATTCCATGGATGCCGGAACATCTGTTTCAATTCCAGAGTATTCTCAAGAGTTCTTGCAGGAAATACAAGAAGAGAAATAGGCCAAGGAGAAGGGTAATGCCCCTCCTATTCCTGAAATTGATGATCTTCGTGATGAATTTTCCCAAGACATTCCATCTATTTACGGAGACCAAGCAAATTAACAAGAAGACAAATGATTAGATTTTGTATCAAATTCTTTACAAGAGTTGCCGCAATTCACAGGCCCATGGGATTTGAATCTCTTCATATCAAAGCTTCCACAATATTGATAAGAAATGAAGACTCAGTGGTTCCAAGAAACACTGAAGTTATGAAGAACACTAAGGTGCAGTGTCATCTCACCTTAGAAGAGCTGCTCAAAGTAAAACTTGAGTTGTGGACATGTGGTGAATCAGGTTCTAGAACTTGGTTCGAATATGTCAGAAGCAAAATCTAAGGAGAAAGTCTTAGAGATACCTCTAGACAAAATAGGAGACATGAGTGAAGGTGAAGAAGGTAATACTTATCTTCCAATAACCTACCAAGGTTACACAACCAAAGCTATCTTAGATTGAGGTGCTGGTGTTGCGATTGCGACCACCTCTTTGTGGAAGCAATGGGGAAGACTTGCATTAAGACCAACTAGAATGAAGCTTCAAATGGCTGAAGGCCATATTGAAAGACCTCAAGAATTGCTAGAAGGGATAACTCTAACCACTTTTGGTGTACATTTTGAACACACCTTTGCTATATGTGACTTTGGCAAACATAGCTTCTATGAAATGATCCTAGGAAGACCCTTACTATGGCAATTGCAAATAGTAAAAGATTGGGGAACCAACTCCTTATACTTGTAGCACTTAGGGGTCATAACCAAGGTCAATCTAAAGGCTTATACCTTCAGAGATCTACCACCCCTATAATGGAATCCTATCCACAAGGTGCAAGAAGATTCAATCCTTATGCATTTATAAGTTCTTTTGATCCAGCGATCACTTGTGGATGTGCAATTTTGTATCACTTGTGGATGTGCAATTTTGTAGAGGAAGAGGGAAGACGCCTAAAAGTGAGAGAAGAAGGCACTTCTCAAGGAACGAGACTGATTAGAGACCTAGCCTGCACACTGATTATCTTTCCAGATGAGGAATTTGAGCCTCATGGTTGGGAAAAAACCTTCACAACCATGGACATTGCTATCAATGAAGAACACTGGACGCCTCATTGTGATGAGGAGGGCTATGATATCTCTTTGTTCATGTGTGAACCCTTGTTAGAAGAGCATGACTCTAATGAGATCATAGAAGAAGAAGAAGAAGAAGAAGAAGAAGAAGAAGAAGAAGAAGAAGAAGAAGAAGAAGAAGAAGAAGACGACAATCTAGAGTCCATTGTGATGGATAGTTGCTTTGAATCGGAGGAGCACTACCTACAAAATGTAGGAGTATTTACCCAAAAAGAAGAGGAACCTCCGACAAGAATTAAAACTATAAATTCAAGGGAGGAAAGTGATAGTATTGAAAAGAAAAAGAAAAGAAAAGCAATGAAACAAGTAGAGGAAGAATCATTCTTCGAAGTACCAAAAAATTTCAAGAAATGTGAAGTTGAAGACGGGAAAATTTTGGTACGAATGCCTAAGAGAGATGCCATCATAAGAGAAGTGTATGATAATGAAGAAAAACAAAAAACTTTATTAAGGGAATATAGGGATGTGTTTGCATGGACCTATAGAGACCTAAAGGGAGTAGATCCAAAAATATGCTCTCATACGATCCCCATGATGGTTGACACCAAGCCCACCAAACAAAAGCCCTACACATATAATGAAACTTATGCAGCCAAAATAAAAGAAGAAATTGGCAGACTGATTGAAGCCAGATTTATCTACGAGATTGAGCATATTGAATGGGTGTCCCCCATTGTAGTTGTAGCTATCTGCTTCCAATCATCGAACATTTATTAGAGTGTGTTGCAACCAATGAAGTTTACAACTTTCTTGATGGATTTTCAGATATCCCTTTCTATTCCAAACTAACTTGTTCCTAGGTACCAAGACTGAGTCTAAGTACGTCTGTGTAGATCCTAACATACATATATGTATTGGGTAACGACTAAGGGATCTATGCTCTAAGTCATAGAGTTAGTGCCATGTCTGTGGCCTTCCTAACCATCTCTCGAATCACATAAGCACCCGTCGATGCTATCTCATGAGACCCATCTCTATGATCCCATCTAATTGGTTTCCTTAGTAGTGAACCAGAAATGCTTCACTACTTGCTTAAGTGATGTACATGAGTGAACTAGTCACTCTTTGGGTATTCCTAATATTGCCCCATAGCCTCCTAATGATAATGTGAGAATCTTGTAAAGATAAGTAAATCTTCACTTCTTTGGAAAATATCATATATGTATCTCTCGTATCTATATGCAACTTTCTATAACCTATAGGATTGCTTGTGCACATAACTAATGGTGAAGGTGTAGCTCCTTACCTTAGCAATCCTATGGTATAAATCCATAAGGATTATCTGTAGGGATCCTATAACTACTGAAGTTGCCTTGTCTCTACTATTATGATGGTCCGAAGACCATCAAATACATGCTTACAGGCATGTTAACACCTTACTGATGTTTGCAGAAAAGGCATGTTACCATGCCATGACATTCTTACCTAAAGGAAAGTGCGTGTATAACGCCACGACGTGGGAAAAATTTTGACAACATTTTCCCAAGAAATGGAGTCACAAAAAAATTTCGACCACAAACTCAATGGAACACAGGCCATCCAACAACATAGGGCTTGGCAAGCCCATGGCATGCACGCCATATACTCATAGATGGACTCCATAACCTACAAAATCATAAAAACAAATGCCAACAACAATTTTGTTTGTTGCATAACCATGTAGTTCCTGCAATCATCTTTCCTGCAAAGAATCAAAAAGTGTACTTCTTGCATGTTGATCCATACTTTTAGAATTGAAAAAATGATCAACTTGGATGTATGCACTCCAATCCATGCATGTTCTTACAAAACATGCCATAATATAAAGTAAGATGCCCGAAAATATAAAGCATATGTCCTTGAATGTTTTGGTATTGGAATTTGCATGCATCCAATTCTTCTCGATGAGCTTTGAGACCTCTACAGCTTCCTCCTCAGGTCCTAATATAAACTTTGAAGTGTCCGAAAACATCAAATCACTTCCCAAAACATACAACATGGTCAAATGATTACCAAAATAATGCAAAATTTACCAGAAAATGCATTTGTAATCCCTATTTAGACATGTAAAAACCACTTTAAGACCTGAAAATAATCATAAACTGAAATATATATCATGTGCAAGTGACTCAAAGTGAAATTACTTCAATCACCTTCCTGGTTTACAAGATATGGCTCCCGGAAGGTAGCTGCCCAAATTGTTCAAAATTTGCAGACCTGTACAGACCTGAAAAAATACATATTTTCCAAGATTTCTTTTCATAAACTGAAATAAGATCGTGTGCTCTTTGAAACGAGCCATAGCTCAGCCAATTTGGAGGTTTCTAGCCCAAGATATGGCCTTTCCAAGAAGGACATGCCAAACTAGTGGACTATTGGAGGGGCTGGAAAAAGTGTGAAAATATGATTTTTGGGGTGCCCAAAAGCATTCTTCCATCAAGAAAATCCTAAAACTCTCTCCATAATCTCAGAGAGCAATATATGAAGATGCTTGGGTCTATTTTCAACTTACCAAATCCTCCCTTTGTGCATGCTAATTCGCTCCCCAAAAGAGGCCTAAATCAAGATTTTTGCTTTTATGCAAAAACTTAAATGGGAGCTTTTGGCAAGTTCCTAATCCACTCCTAATGTGGATTTTTCTTGGATTTTCTCTTCTCCAAGGTAATTCATACACCATACTTTGTATGCACTAATCCATAGGAAGCTTCTTAAATAGTCCCTTTTCTTACTCCCAAAATTGGAGTTTGGATAAAACTAACACTTGAAATTTTTTCCAAAAAGTGTGGGAAGGGGGTTTTTGAGGAGGTGAAATTCCTCCTTAAATTATTCTTTTAATGAATCCTATGATTCCTTTGTGAATTCCATATACCATACTCTCAGTATATATATACTTTTTCCCATCCATCCATAGCTAGTGCACCTCTTTTTCCCTCTTCCAAAATGAGAATTTCTTAGATTTTGATGCTGAATTTTTTTTCTCAAACAATGATGGAAGGGAGTTTTGTGGAGCTTCAAACTCCCATCATACTGAGGTATATTCTGGATTTCTTAATCTTATATGGAATTCAATACACTAGACTATGTGTATGCATGATTTTTCCCATAAATCTATGAAAAATCCCTCTTGTTTTCCCTTTCCAAAATGGCTAATTCTCAAACTAGCACCTTCAACTTATGTAAAAATCATAAATAGGGCTACTTTAGAGATACCCTAGGCTTAATCTTACTTGTATTTTGAGGGGATTCTTGACTCAAGATGAGAATATATACCGCATACTCTCCATACATATAGTTTCCCTCAAAGGGCTTTGCCTAAACCCCATACTGTCTTTTGCCAAAAATTAAGCGTCCCTCTAAATACTCCATATATATATATATATATATATATATATATATATATATATATATATATATATATATATATATATATATATATATATATATATATATATATATATATATATATATATATATATATATATATATATATGTGTGTGTGTGTGTGTGTGTGTGTGTGTGTGTGTGTGCGCATGTGTGTATGTGCGTGTGCGCGTGTGTGTGTATGTATGCATATGTACATGTTGTTAGAATTTTAGCAATCTCAAGTGTGGGAATTCATGCTAAATTGAAGTGCCACTCACTCACACTTTTTGGTAGGATATACATGGAGCTAAGTCATGGCCATCCTCCTCTACCATTTGAGCACTTGTAGGCTCTCATTAGGAGTATTTTACACGGGGCCTAAGCTAGCCCCTAGGTTAATCACGCCCCTTGCTTGCTTGAATTTTCTCATAGGAAGTGATCTTTGATCACCCATATCTCTTTGTGTAGTTGTTTGATTCATTTGCAAGATAGCTCATTTTGTTCCTATGATTGTGAGATTTCTGTTGAATATAATCTTATGATTAAGTGTCCATTGGCTTTGAGTATATTGATTTTGAAATCTCTATGGTTTGATCTCTACATATTCCCAAGTGTATGTGTGTTGGAAGGTACACATAGGTGCAAGCTTCCGGTTTGGACAATTTTTGGTCTATCTTGTGGAAGGAGGTTGATACCCCTCACATTCTCCAAATTGAGTGACTTTTGTCTTGTTGAAAAGCTCATACTGTCTACTTGTAGTATGCAAAATTTCATAGGTTCAGTCTTCAGGTCGAGAGAGCAATTCAATTTTTGGTGGACTGTGGTAGTGAATTGTTTGGTCCTAGGAAGGGGATATCATTCTTTTGCTGCAATTAGGAGTGGATATAGTACATCAATGGTATCAGAGCTCATCATTGAGCATTGAGGAAATCTAGAGGAGGCCTTGAAGTTGCTTGACAACCAAGGATTGAAGCAAAGACTAGGAAGATTTGAATAAGGATTTGAAGCAAGGGGGAGCTTCTATCATCATCAAAAGTTGACGATAAGTGGAGACTCTTGTGGGAAGGTAACATATCATTCTTTCTCACATCTATCACAATCCAAGGAGGGATTAGGAGCCATTTTATAGTCTCATAAACAATGGGAGAATATAATACTCAGATTGAGAAGATTGAAAAGAACAATTACCAACCTTGGAAGTTTGGAATCTCTAACTTCCTCGTGGGAAAGGGTCTTTGGGGGTTGGTTAGTGGTACTGAGGTAGAGACATACATAGATCCACATACAGCTACTCAGAATCAAAGGAGATCCATTAGACAATGGGAAGAAAGGGATATGAGAGTGATCTTCATTCTATCTCAGCAGATAAGCAACTCCATGATAGGTCATATCCAAGACCTAGATATATCCAAGAAGGTTTGGGAGTGTTTAGAAAGGTTCTACTCTACCTCTACAAAGGCTAGAAAAATTCAGCTCAAGAATGAGCTCGATAACCTAAGGAAGTCATAAAAAATAGAGTATTAATGACTTCATACTCAAAGTAAAAGAGATTTTTGATGCACTTGGTTCAATAGGATGTGTTATAAATGATGATGACCTAGTTGCCCACACACTTAGTGAGCTTGGAGAAGATGATAAATGGAAGGCATTCACAACTTTTATGTATGTAAGGAATTCATTATTAGATTTTGAGCAACTTACTTCTCTTATGGTGAGTGAGAAGCTCAACCATGAGGAAACAAGTCAAAGGGCAGCCAAGACCAACTCTCTATGCAGACAAAGGAGGAAGAGGCAAAGGCAACAGAGGTGGTTCAAGAGGAAGAGGTAGACGCAACAAGGAAACCAAAGCTATGAAGGGAGTCAATCAAGACAAGATGAAGGTCAATCATCAAGAGGAAGAGGTAGAGGCTACTCCAACTTAAATGGTTGCTTCAATTATGGGAGGCAAGGACACTATGCCAAAGATTGTTGGCAAAAGCAAGGTGGGAACAATTACAAAGGGCGAGGTAATTATGCTAACTCCTCAACCAATTCAAAAAATGAGCATTTGTTAGTGGTTGTAGTAACCACATGTCAGGTTGTGTACCTAAGTATCGACGTAGGGACTTGAGGAAAAAGAGACTGTACCTCAATCCCCTACATGTGCATATAGTGGGGACTCACACTTTAATTATCAATCCAAGAAGTATCATAACCTAGCCAAGTGTATGAGGACATGCATCCAGATGATGGTCAATGCAAATGCGAACTAACAAAGGTGCAAACAAGCATAAACTATCACATTAAAGCTTTCATGGTTGGCTATGGTGTCGCAACACTTAAAGCAACAACCAACAATAAATCGAGCTTTTCTCTCAGCTCCGAACTCAAAGTATAGTGAATACTGGGTTCATTTCGAAGCTCTCAAGGTGACATGCTTCCAATGGTCATATTTTCACTTGATTCTGACGATTCGTCTTCAAGCTATGAGCAAAATGCTGAGCCACGGGAATGACCTACCTATGCTTCAACACTTCCTACACTTCACACACATATTATCAACAAGAAACAAGCACTACCATGGATAGACAATAGTTCAAAGCACTCTTTTCAAGTCACATACATGCATGCAGACTCACAAGGAAGAAGATACAGAGAAGAGAAGACAAAAATTCGAAATTCTTTGCTCTTGATTCTCACAATGGTCAAAAAGTCATTACAAAGAGTCACAAAATGACTTATATACTTGTGCCCTGAAAATGGTCCTTTCACACAAGAGATCGGCACTTTATTGACTAAAAAGACTAATTTCCTACTAGTTTACAAGGGTAATGATACAGATATCTTTGGATATGCATCTAGAGTACTCCTCTAGTGCATTTACACCAGAAAATATGTTACAAAGTGGTTATGTTACAAAAATAAAGTGTCCAAATCGGAAAAATTTTGGGGTCCTTCTTTTCTCTGCATCTCTGCTCTCCTTTGCTTTCTCCCCCTCTTTGTCTCTGTTGTCCCTTGACAACCTTTGCTTCTTGTCTCTAGTTCTATTCATGTAGTCGATCTGGTTCTTTATTAACTGATAGCTTATTTATAGTTGACCACTGCCAGCTTCTGTGGAAGTCATAATGATATAATTTTACTAGTGGTCAAGGAACTGATCTTAACTCGGGACCTGTTGCATTAGCTTTGGCCTCTTCTTTTCTTTCCACCACATGCAACTCATGGAGATGGACTACATTAGATTTGTAGTCTAGTTCACCAATAACCTCTTTAAATCTAGGTTACTGTGTTAAGTTGGGCTGCCATGCACGCAACCAGTGGAAGCTATGAAGGTTTGGATTTTCAGCCTTTGATCTGGACCTCCCCAAGATCAAGAGGTTGAAGCACCTTCCTGGGGCTCTAAATATGTCGGATATCTTCTCGCACTTCTTCATGGATAATTGATGGCCTTGATCCGTCCTTGCTTGTTGCGTACTTCTCACTGTTGTATGCCCCTGCGGGGCTCTGTACAGAGATGGGTGTTGTGTGCCCCTGTGGGGCTTCCTGTAGAGATATGTCTTCAGACATATTCTGTTTAGTGAAGCTTCTTTATTGGTTTTCTTCATTTTTTCCTTTTGCTTGACTCTCCTTCAACACCACCCCCTCCTGAACTCTATCATCCCCGACAGGCTTTGGAATTCAATGGGAATACGTCTTATATACCTTTTGCTCTGTTTCATTAAGCAGATTGGATTCACGTATCATGAGTTGCTTCCATTGTTCTGCTTTTACACCATCATGTGGTGCTTGTTGATGGTCTGCAAAGAAACTTAATTCATATGCCATAAGTCTGGCATTCAGATTAGTTGACATCTTCAAGAAAATTTCTGAGTCAATCTCAAAAAATCCTGTAAAAAACACTTCCTCAAGAGTTTGCATGTATGGACTCGGCAAAAAAATAAGTCGGGAATAATATGCCATAATTGTAGGGCGACTAGGCATAATCAATAGATAAAAAATGAGGTATCTGTGCCTTGGTTAATGCCGATGAAATTCAAAAATGTATATTTTGCATGCTTAAAAACTTTGAGTACTGTGAGTATCATACTAAGGATTTTATTGGTCATCTTTATAGTGAGATTGGGTACTGTCGCATAATGGTTTAGCCAAAACTCGATGGATCTCACCATGTATTCTTCAATCAGTAAGTAGTTGTGAGGCGGACTTGGAAGCAAAGGATAATTTAACCATTGCTTATTGAGCTTACCAATTCTTTGTAAATCCGAAAATCCGTGTACATCACGTCGATGTGGCATCAGGCAAAAAGAAGGATTCACTTGTAATAAATATGGTGCTGCTTGCCACTGCACTCATAATGTAGGATTCTTTTCCAAAAATTTTCTTCTCCATAAAGGTTGTGCTGCTTCAAATTCTTCTTGAGTGTAAGTGAATGTCTTTGTCTTGAAGTTCAATTGATCATGTGGATCTTTTTGTGTAAATTGCCTTATATAATGACGTGTCTGCTCTTTCAACATCCCATAAGGTATGTTGAATGGATTGATGATCTGTTCCAAGTCTTTGCCTTTGATTTTTGCTTCTTTCATTACTTTGACTACTTCATTTTTGAAATTTTCTGTCAACCAGGACACCACTAGTGCCCGTTCCTTTTGACCTATTTTTGCAGTATATGGCATTGGATGATCATCACTAGGTTTCGCCGTCTGTTCTCTTATTGGTGAATGATAGATTGGGGGAGATAGAAGATGTACCTCTACCTCGTCAGTAGGGTTCCCTTGTTGTGGCTCTACTGGTGTCCCAATTGTCTCTTGTTGTTTTATTTGAGTTTCTAATTGTGCAATGAGTTCTTCCTTTTCTTTGATTTCATTGTGGGCCTTTCTTAGTGCTTCTTTTGCCATCAAAAGTTCATTTCCAATGATGGCTATCTGGTCCGCATCTTCATTATATACCATAAGAGGTTTGTCTTCAACTGATTTCCATCACTGTTTGAGTTCATTAGTGTCATGCATATACTTCCTTTCCCATTCTTCTCTGATTGTTTGCTCCTATTTCAACTGAGCGTCATACACTTCAATTTTTTCTTCGAATGCTTTGTGTCACTTGCGGTTGTTTCTCGTGCTTTTATAGGCTGGTTGCACAGTATGGCATTCATAAGTTCTCTATTTTTATTTCGTGAATTGTCTGTTTCTTCCATGTATACCTTGATGTGAGTTTCAAGCAACTTACTTCTAGCATTTATTCTTGCCTTCTCTGCTTCACTAGCTTCATATTTTCTTTGTAGCTCTATGAGTTGATATTGGATTTTTTGGTTCTCGTGTTAGTGTAGTGCATTGTTCCATGGCTTCTTTAACTTTTGATTCCTTGGCTGAGAGTGCCTGTTGAACTTGAACTAATTGTGCAGACAGGTTTTCACTCATAGCTTGGAAGTGGCTTCTCTCTCTCATAACCTTATCATAATCTGCATCTATTTTGAGCATTTGTTGTTGTGTGTCCATAGCCATTTGTATCATTTGCTTTACTATCGGCTTTAATTGAGCTACATCCACATTTAACCATGTTTTGGGGATACTAGGTTTTTCACCTATGGTAACACCTTTTCCTTGTGCCACATGTAGTGTTGTTTGGTGGGGCTGCCGAATATGGAGTTGTATCATTGGCTCAACCTCTTTAGTTAATCCCTTCCCTTGTGGTGTATCATCTGGAATCTCAGTCACATTAGTTACCTGTGTTTGTTGTGACAGTACCTCTTTTTCTAGGTTCCTTTGCAATTCATCTTTAATGGGCGGTACTACATTTTTTTTGGTGGAGATGATTCTTTTACAGTGATCTTGGGCTGGGTATTTGACTGAATAATGTGCCTTGCTTCAGATGGTGCTTCCTGATTTTATACTTGTGAATTTTGATTTTTGGGGGTGGTTTGGACCTAATGAATCTGTTATACATTATGGAATATGTTGAATAATGCATTGTTGGAGTGTTAATTTATTAATGTATTAATGTGTTTTGGTGTTTTTCACATAGCAGCTGAATGTATTAATGTGTTTTGGTGTTTTTGATATAGAAGCTGAAGGTTCGTGAGGGCATGAAAGGGTGGACATCAATAAATCCGATTTATAATTTAGTTTGTAAATAAGTCCGCATAGAAGGTTCTATTGTTAGAAATAGTTAGAAAAATAGTGGTTAGAATAAGGGTCATTGTAGATCACAATTTTTGATATCAAAAGCAAAGGCTTTCTATGAAAGTCACCAACTTTTACTTTCACGCATGCTTTTCAAAGCCGCTCTCATGTAACCACTCTTTTCAACGTAATCAAAAATTCCTATAAATACATGCACTCTTTGGATTGTCAAAATAGAGTGCATGGGGGGAGATTGCACCCAATACTGAGTTCGGTCTCGTCTCTTGGCATCTCTATTTTTCTGTGTGTTTTCTACGTCTGCAACTCTATGTACGTGTGAGCAAGATCTTGATAACATTGGTATCAGAGCATTGCACGCGTCACTACGGAGGGATCTATTTCTGTTCGTTTTGGAGAATTGATCTCTCTTTCGCTGTTCTCTGTTCACAATCCAATTTCAATTTCGATTCTGGTTCTGTTTCCGGTTCCAGTTCTAGAACTAAAACTAGAACCTACGTTTACACCTATGTTTACTCCTTCGGCTTACTCCAAGGTGTCGACTAAGGCATAACTTAAGGCATTACTTTGGCACCCACGACTCCCTTGGCGTGAGTGGCAATAAGGAGTTTTATATTCACCAAGGTGGGAGGATTTGAACCCACAACCTCACCCACACAAGGGAATTGTTTTACCACTACACTATCTCTTTGTGTTGTCACTCTGCTTTTCTTATATTTAACACAACTTTTATCTCTTTCTTACTTTTTCAATTCCCAAGAACAACCATTCCTTTTACATTTTAACTCAAACAAACTCAAAAATTGTTTTTACATATCTAGCAAGAGGGTTTTGTCTCTACATCCTCATGGACCCTATGAACATGGAGGATTTCGGTGAATCACCTCTACCGGAGGTAAAACTCGAGCAACAACTGGAGCTCCTGCGGCATGAATTATGAGGCACTCAAAATGAGATCCGACAATGCAACAAAATACTCGAAAAGATGCAAACTGATGAAGACAACCTTACGAGAGTGGTCAAAGCTATTATCTTTGCCTAGTTGGATGGCACACATTCCAAGATTGCTGTTAAGAATTACCAGTTTTTATGGTTTGATGGTCGGAAGGATGGCCCTTTAATCCTTTCATGGCTTTCACAGTTTGATAATTTCTATACTGATGAAACATATGCTGAAAGTGAAGAAGTCAAAATTTCCGCTAACTATTTAGTAGGAAAAGGTCAACTCTAGTGGAATGTCCTGCGGCACAATATAAAGCGTCCAACAACATGGAAGGCTTTCCAAGATAAAGTGAAGGATTCTTTTCTTCCTCCTCAATACCATATACATGTTCGACGTGCATGGACGACCCTTACATGGAAGAAGGGAGATACGGTTACTACCTACATGGAGCAATTTTGGCAAAATTTACTATTGGTTCGAATGCTTGAAGATGTACCAAAGGATAGCTTGCAGCAAAAATACGAAGATGGTTTTTCGGTGGGAATCCAAGCTAAGCTTCACACCCTACATCCTACAACCCTCAACGAGGCTATATCTTTTGCCTATGATGCAGAGAAAGAATTCCAGTCCATAACCAAGTCACTTCATCTACAACAACCACATCAATGACCACTTTTTGTTAAACCGAATCTTCCCATGAAACGTACTTTTAATGCCCCATCATACGCTAGTTTTCCTCGTCCACCGCAATCCAATTACTCAATTGCACCTCTTTCTTCATCTCTCCAACCTACCAAACCACCTACCCTACAAACTTTAGTGATGGATGCCCAACAAAAGTAACCACGAATCACTTGCTGGAATTGTGGCAAACTTGGACATACAAAAACGAAGTGCCGATTGCGACCTCTTAACATGAAACTAGCTGCAGCTCAATTACATAACATGGAGGCCGATAATAAAGAAATTCCTCATCTTTGGATAGAGGAATCATTGGAGAAGGACTTAAGTACCTTGGGTAACGATATCTCTCTTCATTCTCTACTTTGCATATAGGGTACTATAAACAACAAACTTGTTGAAATTTTACATGACGATGGTAGTTCACATGACTTCATTTCACATTTATTAGTAACTTAAAAAACATTTCCTTCTTTGTATAAAGTAAAAGCTGCATTTAAAGGTAATCGTTATAATGTAATACGAGAAGTGCAAGATGTTACGATTAGCATCCATATGTTGATTCACGAATATTTTTAATTGCACCTTTGCAATCTTACGATGTTATACTAGTTATGCTTTTTCTTCATCATTATAACCCACACATTGACTACCATACACATACCTTTAACTTTGAATTTTAAGGTCAAATTATTCCTTTGTCTGCACGACATGATTTCCAACCATTTCCATTGATTAGTCATACTCAAGTAAAACGTGCATTTAGGAAAGGATTCAATTCATGCATTGTATTTGTCAATGTCATCAATGATTATACTCATACACTTCTTGATGCACATAAACCTTTCATGAATACTTATAAGGATTGTTTTATGTTTGAGTATCCCTCTGAACTCAAGGATCCTTTGACCATAGCATAGACTTAGTCCTTGATAGTTCTCCTCCTCATAAAGCACCTTATAGGCATAGGCATGGACCACTACACCAAAAGGAAATAGGAAACCAAGTAAAAGACCTACTATAGAAAGGACTTATAAGGCCTAGTTCTTCCCCATTTGGAGCACCAGTTCTCTTAGTAGAAAAGAAGAATAAAACTTATCAAATGTGCATTGATTATAGAGCCCTTGACAAGATCACAATAAAGAATAGATACCCCATTCCTCGAATAGATGATCTTTTAGATAAATTACGAGGAGCTCGTGTCTTTAGTAAAATTGATCTAAAATCAGGATACCATCAGATTCAAATGACGCAAAGTGATATTTTTAAGACTGCATTTAGAACTCAAAAAGGCCATTATGAATTTATGGTAATGCCCTTTGGACTTACTAATGCCCCTGCTACATTTGCACGAATGATGAATAACATTTTTCTTGCTTTCCAAGCTTTTGTTCTTGTATTTTTTGACGATATACTTGTTTACAGTAAGAATGATAGTGAGCATGAGAAGCATCTTAAAACAGTTTTTCATTTACTACGAGATAACACACTCTACGCTAATCCTAAAAAGAGTTAGTTCTTTCAATGTAAGCTAGAATTTCTAGGACATATTATTTCAAGTGAAGGTGTGCATGTGGATCCAAAAAAGATTAAAGTTATAGTAGAATGGTCTACACCACAATCAGTCAATGATGTTCGTTCTTTTCTTGGGTTGGCTAGTTTCTATAGGAAGTTTGTTCGAAAGTTTTCTTATTTTTCATTGCCCCTTACCTTGTTATTGAAAAAGAAAATAAAATTTGCATGGGGACTTACCCAACAACAATCCTTTGAAAAACTCAAACATGCACTTTCACATGCACCTGTTTTACAATTACCTGATTTTTCACAACGCTTTCATGTTGTTACAGATGCTAGTGGTTCAAGGATAGGTGCAGTTTTAATGCAAAATGATCATCCCATTGCATTTGAGAGTAGGAAGCTTAAGACCTCAGAAAAGAATTATAGTACATATGATAAAGAATTGTTAGCAGTTGTGCATGCTTTGCAAATTTGGAAACACTATCTTATGGCTGAGGTCTTAATCAAAACTGATCAACATGCCATTAAGCATTTATTAATCAGCCCTTAATCTCTGATCGGCATCTTAAATGGGAATCATTCATTCAAAATTTCCAACCCATGATCCAATATAAGCATGGTAAAGCTAATGTTGTAGCCGATGCTCTTAGCAGATTTCCTTCACATTTTGTTGTTTTGCATAATATTTTTGCCATCCATATACATTCTTTTCAAGAAATGGTTTCCACTTATGCATTTGATTTTTATTTCTCACGTGCATGGCGTGACTTCAACAATGGTGCATCTTTATATGATGAACATTATACATTTCATAATGGTTTTCTTTATTTTCAACATAGATTTTGCATAACTCAAGCTTTTAAAGATTTTGTTATCAAAGAAATGCATGAACCATCTTACATGGGACATAGAGGCATACAAAGCACCATTTCTGCCTGCAAAGATTTATTCTTTTGGCCACACATGGAAAAAGATATTGCACATTATGTTTCTCAATGCATTTTATATCAACGTGTAAAACGTCATTATGGTAAACCATTTGGATTATTAATGCCACTTCCCATTCCGAACAAACCATGGGAACAAATTTCTATGGATTTTATCACATGTCTTCCCATCACTTCATCACATAATGATATGATTTGGACAATAGTTGATAGGTTTAGTAAATATGCATATTTCATTCCATGTAGGAAAACTTTGTCTGCACCTTAGGCTACAAAATTATTCATTAAATGCATTTTCCCACATCATGGATTTCCTAAAGTAATGTTATCTAATCGTGGTGTTAGATTTTGTAATCATTTTTGGGTTGCCTTATTTCAACATTTTGGTTCTAAAATAGATTTTAGCTCTGCATTTCATCCCAAAAGCTGGACAAAGTGAACTACAAATAGTACTATTCTTGATTAATTGCGTTGTTATTCATTAGATAGTCCCACTAACTGGGATGAAAAGTTGCCATTAATTCAATTTGCTTACAATAAAACCACACACACCACTACTGGTCGTGCACCTTTTGAAATTGTTTATGGTAAAAAGCTTCCCATTCCCATGTCACTCACCCAAACCGACATTTCGATGGCTAATTCTATTGCTCAAGATCACATTTCTATACTTCACAATGTTCACGAGCACATTAGGAAAAATCAAGAGCGATACACACATAATATCAATACAAAATGATTAGCCCTATTTTCTCTGTGTGTTTTCTACGTTTGCAACCTCTGTGTGCATGTGAGCAAGATCCTTGTAACAGAATCTCTGTCTAATCTTCATCGTTCACCTCTGTTTTTATATCAGTGTCCAATGTGTCTTGTTCATGAATAGATTCCTCGTTAGAACTTGACTCATCAAGCCCCAATTCCTTGTATCTGGTGGTTTGTGATGGGCTATGGTGCCTATATTGGAGTCCTTGTACAGTAAGATTTACTTGGCCTCGCATGTAAGTATGTGTTTCTTCTAAGGGTGCTGATAAATCCCTTTGTGTTATAGGAGGTTGTTTTAACGAGACCCTTGGTAATAAATGTGTTCTCTTTGATTGTGAGGTTTCCTGTGCTTCTTCTTCTCTAGCCTGCTTGGCTCCATGCATCGTAGTTTTCAAACTTGTTCCCACTTCCTCTTTGGATATGGATGCTTTCTTCTTCTTTGGAATCTTTGCAAACTTCACATACCTTGCCATTTCAATAGAGGTCGACATTAATTGCAGACATTCCTTCATTTCTAGTGCTTCATAGATCAATAGCGTCTATGGTCCCACTTCTTCTTAGCTTCGAATAATCTCTCCTGGATGTATGGTGTAAAGTTAACTTGGTTTCCAATTTGCCTCATAGCATGAGATAGAAATTGAGCTACAATCTTTTGAGGTGCTGCATATCTGTTCATGCTTGGAAAACAGAAACGTTGATGCACCACATGGACTGATTCTTCAATATCCACCCTGTTGATTTCCATAAAAGTCTTCTTTTTAGCATCGTGACATTCATTTTTGAGATTTGTTATGCCATCTTGATTCCATCCAAAAGATTTGTTGATGAGCTCATGCGTAAATCGAACATGTTTCCATTCTCCAGTTTTATTCAGAACTATAGCTTCTGGTATTGAGGGCATATCCACTGTTGCTTGTAGCGTGTTATTTACATGTTTACATTGTTGAAAATCTGGTAAATAAATTGGAAGTCATAAAAATGTGCCAATTCCTGCCCTTGTCCATACTTCAGTAATGCTTGGTAATCCATGTTGTAGAATTTGAAAATCCTGTGAAACCAATGGAAACTGATGGTCTTTGTCCATATCTTAATTGTGGCCAAAAAGATGAGGTCTGCCACCGGTTGGTATTCATGGAACCAATGACCTCTTTCTTTCATAATGGACTCCAAAGTAAGAACTAGGACTTCTTCCTCATGCATAGCTTTCCGAATCAGATGATGCCATTTGCACTTAAAGCATACCAGAATCAGTGTTAAGGTGGTCACATGACTTATTTTCCACTTATTCACCATTAATCGAACAGTTCTCTAAGTGACTTGCATTGTCCTTCCCCCTGTGGCTGTGAGAAAGGTAGTACCTAGGATATTTTTCATATATTTTTTCTTATTTTTGGTTGAAAGGAAACAAAAAAGTTAGTGAATAGCTGAAGCTTCATTTTATTTTTAATCATTCTCCTTGAGGTTAATGTACAAGTGCTCTCTTATTCCTTGGGGAGGAAATGTGCATCACTAATAAGTAGATGAAGAATTATGTGCCGAATGCATGGACTCGTAATGTGGCCCTATTATGCATGTTCGAGGTGTATGGAACTCAAGATGTGTGCAAGAAGAAGTTGTTGGCGGGTTCGTAGATGACGATCGTGATTTGGGTATCCATATCAGCTTGATTTTGTTGTTCTTGACTGCAACTTTATCTCCTCTTGTGCTTTGTGTAGCTATCATATTGTGATTCTTCTTTGCTCACCATTCATATCGTTGAGTCGACTTCGTTGAGGACTTCTGTTTCTTCAATTTTGGGTTATTGCATCTTTCTTGCTCCTTTGACTTCAGTTTGGATTTCTCCTTCCTTTGTGCTGGTGTCTTCGGTTTAGTTTTCTTCGTAGGCATTGTTGATTTGTGAATCCATATTTGCATTCATGAGGGTTGAACCGCAATCAGTTTCCTTGGGATCCACAATTGAACAATCTCTGTAAACCTCGTGATCCAACTTGGCTTGTAGTCTTGACCTGTGGTTGGTTCCTTTGTTGGTTATGTCATTGTTGTTGATGATATGCTGCTTCTTGATTTTTCCGAATCCATGTTCGTCTAGTTCCTAGAATGGGGTATATTCGAATGTGGGAAGTTTTGGGTTGATCACTCTTACTAGTCGCTCTTGGGCTCAATTCTTCACTAGGACTCTCAATGGAAATGATGTTAATTGAAAGGTCTAAAGGATGATGAGAAGGTGTGAGATCAACAAATGGTGTAAGCACAGGTGAAGTACTTGGAGGTGAGGTTTCCAGAGTAGAGGTAGATGTACAATCACCTTCATGCATGCTTAATTGGTCTCTCAATGCTAGGTAAGTTGATTTGACTGGTCTTTCATCTAATAGACTAAACACTTCTCGATGTCCTATCTTGGCTGAGATGTAGCCTAAGGCTAGTTGGATGGTTACCTCATATTCGTATATCCAATCTTGACCTAACACCAGTTGTTCTATTAAATCTTGATCATGGCACACTAATAGTTTTTGTTGCATCGTGTTATTTCCTAGGTGCAATGATAATGTAACCTCGCCTACGCATTCAATAACATTGCCCCCGATTCCAATCAGATGTGCTTTGGTTGGATGTACTTGGGCTTTGAGCTGATGAGTCAAAGAGGATCTGATGCAACTGATAGCTGCTCCTGTGTCAATGAGGGCATCCACCAAGTGATACTCCTTTGTTCCCACTCCTAGGTTCAAATATGGCTGCCTCACTTGATGTCCTAGGTTTTTTGAGACTCTAAAATTAGCCATTGGGATGGGCTCCTCTCCTAGCCGATATCTTTCTCATCCATTCCTTCCATTTCCTTATTCGTTCTATGACTTCCTGTCATGCTTCCTTGCATATTTTTTTGTCTTCTTCTTGTCTATTCCTTGCTGCCAGAAGTCATGACAGCATCTCTTCTATTAATGGCTCTAAATACTTCTTCACTTGACAACCACTTATATAGTTTGGTAGTACTTCTCCATCTAGGGTTGCTTAATTGATGGCTCCACTAGTTGATATGCGATTAATCACCAAGGGGCCATATCCTCTTTTTTGCATCTTTTTTGCATCTTTTTTGCATCTTTTTTGCATGTTGCTTTAAAGTATACACAAGAACTAAATCTCCTTCTTTCAAACCTTTATCCTTAATATGAGCATCAAAGTATGCCTTTTGTCGCCTTTTTGCAGCATAAATGCCTGCTACCCCTTGTAATCTAGTTTCATGTAGCTTCTCGATTTGGTCCAATTGATTCGATAACTCATGTCCCATCCATTCGTAGGTCGATGCTACTCTAAGGTTAGGAATTAGGAAATCAATTGGTACGATGGCATTTTGGCCATACACTAGATTAAAAGGAGTAGTTCCTATAGCTGTTTTGTATGCTACTCCGAATGCCCATAAAGCATGGTGCAACTGCCTATCCCAATCAGACCTTCCATTGTTAACAATCTTTGTAAGCACCGTACACAAGATCTTATTTGAACTTTCAGCCTGTCCATTGGCTTGTGGGTGATAGGGAGCTGATTTCTTGTGAATCACTAGGGATTCATTCATTAAGGCTTCTATCAATTCATTGACAAAGTGTGTGCCCCTATCACTCACAATTTCTATTGGCAATCCAAATCTAGTGAATATGTGCTCAAAGAGAAACTTAGCCGTGGTCCTTGCATCATTCTTCTTTGTTTCCTTGGCTTCTACCCATTTGGTCAAGTAGTCCGTTGCCACAATTATATATTCTGCATGGGAACCTTTTGTTGGTGGGCTAATAGGTCCTACAAAATCTATTCCCCATTTGGTAAATGCTCTGGCACTTATCATAGATCTTAATGACATTTCATCTCTTCTAATAGGATACTTTGTTCATTGACAAGTATCACATCTTTGGACATATATGGCTGCATCTTGATTTAGAGTTGGCCACCACAATCCAGCAAAGAGAATCATTTTTATGGTTTTCTTCTGTAGAAAAATGTCCTCCTGCAGCTCCTGTGTGTGTCATTTCCAATACTAAAACATACTCATCTTCATGGATGCACATTCTTAATTGGTTGTCCCTTCCTCTCTTGAAAAGTTGTTTGCTTATGAGTACATAATCTTTGCTCTGTTCCTCAAGGGCACGTTTTCTTGCCAAACTAGCTCCTTTTGGGTACTCTTGTATTTTCAAGAATTTCACTAGAGGCATACTCGATCTGGGTGCTACTGTAGAGTAACACAAAGTAGAGTTCTCTTTAGGTGCTCTTTCTTGGCTTTCGATTATGATATGGAGATTTTTCGTTTTCCATAGCTCCTGGCTCTTGTCTAAATTGATGTTATGTTGAAGTTCATGTGTGAGTATGGGAATCAATTTTTCCGCCCATCGTGGACATACTTCTAGGTTGAAAAGGTAAGTATCTGGCAAATCATCTGGCACTCTTGGGGGAGGTTCTCCATGTGTCATCCTAGACAGGTGATCAGCCCGGATGTGTGTGTTTCCTTTTTTGACTATTACTTCAAAATCAAATTCCATTAACAATAGAAACCATCATACTAGTCGTCCGGTATTACATGGCTTATTAACTAGATACAATAGTGCCTGATGATCAATGAGAAATTTGAATTTTTTTGCCAATAAGTAGTGTCTAAATTTCTTCACTGCGTATACCATTCTTAAGCCTTCTCGTTCCGTAGTGGTATATTATGCTCTGCTTGGTTTAATTGTCTACTAGCATAGGCTATAGGGTGGTCTAACTTTCTGGTATCTGCTGGTTGTGCTAAGATGCAACCAATGGTAAACTTGGAGGCATCCACATGAATATGAAATGGTTTATTCCAATCTGGTACTTTTAAAATTGGAGCTGAGCTCAAGCGACTCTTTAATTCGTTGAACGCTTGGTCACAGTCTTCTGTCCAAGTAAACTGAGTTAGCAATCCATAAAGAGGCCTCGTAATTATGGCATACATGTGAATGAATCTACAATAATATCCACAATGTCCCATAAATGCTTGTACTTCTTTAGCAGTCTTTGGTCTTGGCAAATCCAGAATTACTTTGATTTTGTCTTCATCAGTGGAAATTCCATTCTTAGAGACAATGTGCCCTAAGATCTTTCCTTTTCGAACCATGAAGACACATTTTTCTGGATTAAGACATACTCTATACTGACGACATTTGCCAAATATTTTTCTTAGTTCTGGGATATGTTATGATCTTATAGCTGAATAGGTACATAAATCATCCACGCATACCTCCATGCTTTTTCTCAAGAATTCCTTGAACACATGGCACATTAATCTTTGGAAAGTGGTTGGGGCGTTAGTGAGAACAAATGGCATAACCCTAAAAGCATAAACTCCCCATTCAGTTGCAAAGGTTATCTTATGTTGGTCTTTAGGAGCAATGGCTACCTCATTATATCCTGAGAAGCCATCAAGGAAGCTATAGACTTTCTTATATGCAACCCTTTCCAAAAATGATCTGTAATGGGTAATGAGTAACTATCCCCTTCTCAGGTCGTGTAGATGCTTCGATGATGGATCAAGTCATCCACCAAATTAGTCGGCACACGCTGGGTGTCTGGAGCTGACTCAGGTACTTAAAGGAAAGGGGTTTTGATAACACAATCAATTTTAATTACCTATCTTTATGAAAAACTAAAGTCAACTTATCAAAAAAACTCTAATAATTTATGCAACTATGGACCGTAAGGACGTGCAGCTCTATATTTAGCAACAACGTCTTGGTAAGACTGTAAAACTAATGACTCTTCAGATAAACATTCTTTAATAGTTTCTTCTACTTCATTTTCAGATGGATTAGGGTGATCAAGTCTATTTAAAAGTGGTGGAAATTTCTCATTAGTTTGATATTCAGGGAATTCTGGCGGTACTATGGAAAATAGAGTTATAAATTTAGTCAAGCAATGGCTATATGAAGGAGAAATTAATGCCTCTTCAGTAATCCTATCTTTAATTATTTCTTCTATAGTGATTTCTTCAAAACTATTTTTTTTAGATATGCTCCTAGTTTCATTTCTTTTGGACTCATCAGAAAACTGAGAAGACATAAAAAATAATAAATAAAATATGATTAAATTGAATAAATATCAATGCTATATCTGTTTCTGACAAATGAGCTTTGCTAAAGCTAAAGAATAAATTTTTCTAATTCAAATATAAGATAATATGGCTAATACAAATGACTAAAAGAAAGCTATAAGTTGAATGGAATCTCTTCAATCTTTCAATCTTGATCCTCTGTACTTTGATTGCTCTTTACGTCATCAATGTTTGTCTGCAAGAAAACATTCAGGTATAAGTAAACTTACAAGAAATCATTTGAGAAATATAAATAAACTTACAAGACATATACATATAACATTTTCATACACGTATGTGCACTTATGCTTATGCACTCTCATATATGCATTTGCTAACACATTTCACACATATGCTAACATATAATTATTCTCATGCACATGCTAACATATGTTTATGCTATCCTACAAGCATATATGCATACATTTATACATACATCTATGCACATTCATAAACTCTTAAATGCACCCATGTACATACATCCATACACACACACATGCATGCTAACATCACACTCACTTTTAAATGCATATAATCATGCAAATGCAAACATTAATTAATATGTATCGACACTCATTGACATGCACACATTCATTAGCTCATGCATATACATACTTACTAACACACATATGTACTCATGCATCCCATACTCATACTTCTATGCTTATGTCAATTTATATCAACTCTCATGCTAGCATTCATTCTAATACAAATGCAAACACATATGCTAATGCATGCTCACATAAAATTACTCTAATATGCATTCATATACACACATTCATGCATACATTTCCATATGGTCAATCTGTATGCTAATTCAATTACTCATGACCCATATTCATGCTTATATCTATCTCATATGCATATGCATACATGCACATACATTGATTCATGTAAACTAACATTCTACATGCATACACATGCATCCATACACTTAATTCATATTGACAAATACACATATTGATATGTTTACACACTTCTCTTATGAATGCACATGCTTCACATACACACATCCTACCTATACTAACATACATCCTAACACATTTTTGTAACCTTATACTTAAGCTAACTCATAATTCCCATGCACCCTAATCATACACACTAATACACATGCATTACACATAAATAATTAGCACATCAATGCATACTTAATACATTTATCATACCTAATTATGCATACCTATATCATAAGTAGACATATATATATCATGATTATGTACCTATGCATACAAACATGCTCATAAACATATATCCGAACATATCTGTATGTATATAACCATCTATAGATTGTAATATATTATTTAACTACAAATTCATTATAAATCAATTTATTAACACAATAATCATAAATAATTAATTAAATTATAGATAATATAATTCTATGCATTCTCTCTCTCCCTTTTTATCTCTCTTTCTCTCTCTCAACTCTCTCTCTCTCTCTCTCTCTCTCTCTCTCTCTCTCTCTCTGCGTGCCTATAGCGCTGTCGTCAGTAGTCTCCTCTCTCTACAGACGTGTGTCACAGCAGCAGTAGCCGACCACACATCTCTCTCTTTGCATTCTCGTGTGCCACCCGTAGAGTTATCTCTCCTAAATGTTACAACGCCGCCGCCAGAATTAGTAAATATATAAATATTAAGGCCAATAAAGCTGTACACAAAGCATGCCTCATAAATTCTATCACGGTCAACACTCTACAACAGCGGCCGCTGAACTCTTTCTCTCTCTATGATAAGCCAGATGTGTGCACGCCATATCTCTCTACAGAGACTTCAGTCAAAGGGACATCTTCTATTGTGCCCACGTACATCAATTTGGCAGCTTTTCTCTATAGCAAAGAAGTCAAATTTGATTTCACTTTAGAACATCTCCCTAAACTCACTCATCTCTTTCCTAATACACGTGCAACCTCTAGATGAAAAAAAATAAAATAATTTACAAGTCTCTACTAAAGCATATGCAGACAATGGCAACATTCATCAAGGGTCATGAGAAGAAGAAGGAGTTACCTGCAAGAAAACATTAGGGGATCTAGAGCACAGCACACATATTTATACAGACATAAATCATGAGCTTACCATTCCTTTTATTTTTTCCTTTATTTATCATCCACACTTTAACTCTTTTATTTTCACCACACTTTTAGTTGACTTTAATTACACAACTCACCCTCATCACTCTTTAACCCATTTTCATACATACCTCATATTTAAGATTTACTTTAACCTCCTTTAATTGCATCATCCACTCAAACCACACTTTAAATTACTTTAATTCCACATCTTTTATGAACCATTCTTTAAATACTTACTCACATACACCACTAATTGTTTATCCACTTTAATTGTCATTTTAATTTAATTACCCTAAATTTCCATAATTAAATAATTAATTTAATTTAAGCTTACTTTAAGGTTTTAATTCATTAAATACGTTAGTATTTAAATTCATGCACACTATTAAATTAGCTAATTAAATCATAATTTTAACTTTTAATGAATAAATGTTTAATTTATAATTTAATCTAATTAAATATCAAATGTCTCACTCAACCCTACACACATAAACACACTCTAAATCCCTTGGAACCCCTTTGAAACCCATTGGAACCCATTTGAAACCTAGTTTGACCCTAGCATTAACCCATTGGAATCCTTTGGAACCCTATCATTAACCCTTTTGAACCATAGCTTTAACCCTAGAATCAACGTCCTAACTTTAATACACAAATTAATATAACCCTAGGGATTTTTACCCATTTTTCTTGCTTATATGAGTACAAAAGCACATTAAATGTGCAATTAGGGTAAACCCTAATATGAGCACATATTGTCTTCATTGATTTAGACTTGCAACACTTTCAGAATGATTAATTCCCAACAAATCAGCTGAACAACAGTGTTATAAAAAAGGTTTAGAATTCACCAATAAAATATTTTAATTTTCCTGGATATCAACTGGAAGGTGCAAATCTTCCTGACATCCCCCCCACCAAACCTGCACATTGTCCCGATGGGCCAACTTGCAGATTTAGGGAAGCAGAATTTCGATGATCATCCTGAAATTTAACCATATAACAACATCAATTCTTTTATAAATATGTTTTAACTTATCAAATTTTTCAATCTTTCATGCAACATGCACATGAAGTTTATTTAAATTCAATCTCGTAATGAAAACATATTAAATTATAAAGCTAAACTATCAACCAATTCAGTCAACAAAACATTAATCTAGATTTCATCCATTTATAAATTTTGCAAAGATCAGTATGAAATAGAATTCATCTTCATTCACTCAAATGCAGGTTTCTTCATATACATGCATTTACATATGAGAAATCAAATATGTCAAAGAAATCTACTAAATCTACTCATACAGACATCGGCCTTGTTTGCCCAATTTTATTCACTAGATGTGTTTTCCACAACTAGCCTTCTTCATTTTTTGGCTTCATACAAGTATGATGTAAATCTTCATGTAGATAATGAGTGTAAATACCTTTTTGGGGTGAAAGAAGGTATACCTTCCATGCATCAAATATTCTTTTTCTTTTCTATTTATCTTATTTTATTTTTCTATTTGTTTTTTACATTCGCAACTTTTTTGTTTTGAAGGGGAAATGATTAACCCCTTAATCTGAGCTAAGGTTCTAGATGCATGTATAAGAAAGACCTAGGATTTCATAGACAAGGATCATACATCTATATGATCCTACATATATACAATTACTTCCATTATTTGTAATGAGCTACAAATCCTTCTACCCATAACAAATCCTCACTCAATCTATAAACTTAGAAATATAAATCATGCTTGTTTTCCTACTGTGATTAAATAGATTCCCTTCATAATTTAATAAGTCTTATCCTAGATTTTTATAATCAAATTTAATATGAATGCAAGTGACATAAATCAAAATATAAAAAATTTTAAAACATAGATAAATATGACTTGAAATTAACTGCTTCTTTAATCTTCTTTACTTCATTTTAAATTCATCATAAACCTATAGTTTGATCATCTTCAAAGTCATGCTAAAACAAAACATCAACAGCTAGACATACAAAATTACTTAGTTTCATAACCAAATATTCTTTTTCATCCTGCAAAAGAAAACCACATTAAAGGAAAACATAAATTAGCATAATTCAAAATCCATTCATTCTCTTCAAGTTTCATTGTTGGTATTTGTTCATCATGGATCTTCTTCAAACTTTTCTTTTGAAGATGTAGAAGTTTTTGATGAATTGTTCATATTTTGTTCAATTTGTGTGATAATATATTTGATCATTTGTTTTTCCATTCCTTCAAGTTTTTGTTCATTAATTTTATTCTCATCCTCACTAGTTTCTTGTTTGATATTCTCATATTCACTTTGATTTTTCTCTTGATTTTTCATATCATGGCTCAGTTGAGCTTTCAAAATTTTAACCTTTGTTTGATCAAATAATTTATCATTTTTTAGAAACTTTGGATTACATGTCACATAGTATTCATCATGTTTTTGTTTCAACTATATTGACTTTTCATATTCTTGTTCATCTTCGTCCAATTTTCCGTGTAATATTTGGTCAACTTTTTGTTTATCCAATATTATTTGATCATGTTTCTTTGCTTCAAAACATTTAACTTGATTCTCAATTTGTATCATGGTTTCTTGTTCAGAAGATTTCTTATCATGATAACTCTTTGGTCTCCATCTTATAAATGATCTTGGCTTAGATTTCGTTTGTTCAAAATATTCTTTAATTCCTCCTCTTCTTAAGTTCAAGTGCAAAGGTAAATGGACATGGTAATCACAGATTTTTCTTTCTATTGTAGTGACTAATTTAATATCACAAGCACTCTCATATGCAATACATCCCAAAACATGTGGCCAAATTGATCACACCAGAAACATCTTTTAGGTTGATGGAATCTTCTATGTGAAGCTCTAAGTGTTGATCTTCTATGGTCAATTAAATTATTTTTATCAAGAAGTTTAGCAGACATATGCTGGAATCTTACTTGATGTTCATGTTCACACTTGCATGATTGAAATTCTTTTTCTTGATTAAACAAAATCTCAAACTTATTTTTCAAACTTGAAACTTCATGATCAATCATCTCTTTTAACATTTTACATAATGTTTTATTATCTTCAAAAAAATCATCTAAGTTCTGAGTAAGAGACAATACATTTTCAATTTTGGATTGGATAAATATGTTCATATCATTAAATTGCTTATCATATTCTAAGAATTTCTTTTCAATCAATGCTTTTACACTAGAATCTATGTCTTGTTGGGTGTGTTTTGACATTAATCCCTTTTTACCCATTATTCACTTATATAATAAATATAAAGTAAAATATGAATAACTAGAATTGCTTGAGGAAGAGGTTTATGTGATTTTTGATACATTTATTGTTATAAATCAAATTCTAAATACATCTTTTGCTATGTATGAGTGCAAACATTTCATTCTTCAATGTTCGATGAGAGGGGTGGCGAGATGAGGCTCACCTATTTGACAATCTTCATGGAGGCGCTCAGATCAAGGGATCAGTCCTCGACACCCAAAAGATTGCAAGGTTTCACGAGATAGCCACAACTCCCAACGATGAAGACGTTGCTGCAACAATTATTGAATCGTAGATATGCATATGCAATGAAAAATTTAAACTCAAGTCCTGAGTCCTGAGTTGCATCGCCGCTGTTCACGTCAAGTTCACCAATGTCGGGTCGTGTAGATGCTCGGATGATGGATCAAGTCATCTTCCAGATCTATCGACACACACTGGGTGTCTGGAGCTGACTCAAGTACTTAAAGGAAAGGGGTTTTGATTATCTTTGTGAAAAACTAAAGTCAACTTATCAAAAAAACTTTAATAATTTATGCAACTATGGACCGTAAGGATGCACAGCTCTATATTTAGCAACACTATCTTGGTAAGACTGTAAAACTAATGACTCTTCAGATAAACGTTCTTTAGTAGTTTCTTCTACTTCATTTTTAGATGGATTAGGATGATCAAGTCTATTTAAAAGTGGCAGAAAATTCTCATTAGTTTGATATTTAGGGAATTCTGGCGGTACTATGGAAAATAGAGTTATAAATTTAGTTAAGCAATGGTTATATGAAGGAGAAATTAATGTCTCTTCAGTAATCCTATCTTTAATTATTTCTTCTATAGTGATTTCTTCAAAACTATTTTTTTTCAGATATGTTCCTAGTTTCATTTCTTTTGGACTCATGAGAAAACTCAAAAGACATCAAAAATAATAAATAAAATATGATTAAATTGAATAAATATCAATGCTATATCTGTTTCTGACAAATGAGCTTTGCTCAAGCTAAAGAATCAATTTTTCTTATTCAAATATAAGATAATATGGCTAATACAAATGACTAAAAGAAAGCTATAAGTTGAATGGAATCTCTTCAATCTTTTAATCTTGATCCTCTGTACTTTGATTGCTCTTTACTTCATCAATGTTTGTCTGCAAGAAAACATTCGGGTATAAATAAAGTTACAAGAAATCATTGAGAAACATAAATAAACTTACAAGACATATACATATAACATTTTCACACACGTATGTGCACTTATGCTTATGCACTCTCATATACGCATTTGCTAACACATTTCACACATATGCTAACATATAATTATTCTCATGCACATGCTAACATATGTTTATGCTATCCTACAAGCATATATGCATACATGTATACATACATCTATGCACATTCATAAACTCTTAAATGCACCCATGTACATACATCCATACACACACACATGCATGCTAACATCACACTCACTTTTAAATGCATATAATCATGCAAATGCAAACATTAATTAATATGTATCGACACTCACTGACATGCACACATTCATTAGCTCATGCATATACATACTTACTAACACACATATGTACTCATGCATCCCATACTCATACTTCTATGCTTATGTCAATTTACATCAACTCTCATGCTAGCATTCATTCTAATACAAATGCAAACACATATGCTAATGCATGCTCACATAAAATTACTCTAATATGCATTCATATACACACATTCATGCATACATTTCCATATGTTCAATCTGTATGCTAATTCAATTTCTCATGACTCATATTCATGCTTATATCTATCTCATATGCATATGCATACATGCACATACATTGATTCATGTAAACTAACATTCTACATGCATACACATGCATCCATACACTTAATTCATATTGACAAATACACATATTCATATGTTTACACACTTCTCTTATGAATGCACATGCTTCACATACACACATCCTACCTATACTAACATACATCCTAACACATTCGCAACCTTATACTTAAGCTAACTCATAATTCCTCTGCACCCTAATCATACACACTAATACACATGCATTACACATATAATTAGCACATCAATGCATACTTAATACATTTATCATACCTAATTATGCATACCTATATTATAAGTAGATATATATATATCGTGATTATGTACCTATGAATACAAACATGCTCATAAACATATATCCAAACATATGCATATGTATATAACCATCTATAGATTGTAATAAAGTATTTAACTACAAATTCATTATAAATCAATTTATCAATACAATAGTCGTATGGAAACTAAAGCCATGGATGATGGGTCTACCTATGCTAGATTTAAGTCTAAGGATGGAATGCAATCACTTCAAGTCATGACAGTAGGAGTGAATCATCCTAGGAATCGATTGTCAATTAGAAAGAAACCTATTGTTACTCAGGGTCACGAGCATGCTTGTAGTGATTGTGCACCTCGATTCATGTTTGGAGCTACATATGATCAAAATTTCGGATAGAATCCATTGTTGAGCGGGACAACAGTGGATATTGGTTTGACATCTCGCATCCAACCAACATGTACAATAGTTTGTCACTTTGTTTTCCACATTCTAGATTAGATTTTCTTCATAAGAGTCAATTGTCCAAGTCTTTTATCCAAAAAACCCAAAAAAATTATAAAAACAACAAAATCATGGAACATGATGAGAACATTGAGCATGTGATTGAGACATCTCATTGTTTCTCTACTCTTGAGGAGTTAGAGTTATGTCTTCAACAAAATTCTAATTCCCATATTATTCTTATTTCTTCCCTTGATGAGTATGCTCTAATCCAAGAGTATGCTCTCAATATTGACAAGTGCTCGGAATTTCAAACACATGATGCCTTAGTTGAAACAAAGTACAAAACTGCAGACAAAAAAATCAAACCCATAGCTCAACCATTACCTCAAGGAAGTAATGAAAAAATTATTGATGTGAAAAATGATCCAATTCTTCGGGATAAGAAAAACATAGGACATACATTCACGGATGAGACAATCAAACAGGTGAAAATTGGTAGAGATGATGACTTTCTTTTGCCAGCAGAGAGAGATAAATTTGAGAGAGTCATACGTAGCCATGGAAAAGCCTTTACTATGTATCCTCATGAGATTGGTTGTGTAGATCCTAAGCTAGTTGCACCCATGATAATCTTTACTATTCCACATATTCCATGGAATCTTTGTCCTATACCTGTTCCAAAGGCTCACTTACCTGAGCTAATGAAACTACTTAAGGAGAAGATAAACATGAGAATTTTAGAGCCATCTTTTGCACCTTACTCAAACAGATGGTTCATTGTGCCTAAAAAGAATGGGAAACTACGTTTTATTCAAGATCTCCAACCCGTCAATAAAGTCACCATAAGGAATGTAGGAACATGACCCATTGTAGATGAGTTTGCTGAATCATTTTCAGGACATTCTATCTATTCAATGGGTGATTTATATTCTGGATATAACCAATTCCAGTTAGCAATTGATAGTCGTGACATAACCACAATGAAAACTCCTTTAGGATTAGTGCGAATGTGTACTTTACCTCAAGGAGCGACTAATTCTGTGGCTCATATGATGAGTGCTATGAATATGGTCTTACATGACTTTATCCCTCATATAACTATGCCATTCATTGATGATATTCCAATTAAAGGGAGTGAGGAACGTGTAAAGGACATTACTTTAGATTCATCGGGATGTCGTAAATTTGTTCTTGACCATATCTCTGATTGTGAAAGAATATTTCAACGATTTGAAGAGGTAGGTCTCACATTTTCCATAGAGAAATCTGTTTTTGGTGTCAACGAGGTACTTATTGTTGGACATTTATGTGGCCATTATGGTCGAAAGCCATACCCACAAAAAGTTGATGCCATTAGCAAGATTTCTGAAACATGTAACAACGTGAGTGAGGTATGTAGATTTCTTGGTGCTTGCATCTTTTATGTTATTTGGATCCCTCACTTTGCTCATGTTGCTGATTGTCTCTATGACTTGTTGAGGAAGAAACGAAAATTTATTTGGACTGACAAACACACTCAAGCTATGCGTAAATTGAAGAAATTATTGCTTAAAGCTCCCATCCTTAAGCGTGTAGACTATTCTGCTAACAAACGTATTATATTGACTGTTGATACTAGTCCTATTGGTATAGGTTGGGTCATAAGCCAAGATGATAGTGAAGGGAATAGATATGCAATTAGGTTTGGTGCCAAAATTCTACATGAAACACAACGAAAATATCCACAGATCAAACGAGAACTATGGGGTATGGTAACAGCTTTGAAAACAGACAAAGAATATTTCATTGGTGCAAATGTCAAAGTTGAGACTGATTGTTTGCCTCTCATTGGAATGATAGCCAATTGTTCATCTCCTGATATAGCCATGCTTAGATGGATCTCATATATTAAGTTCATAAATCCTGAGTTAGTTCATATTTCAGGTAAGTCAAACTCAGTTGCTGATATGTTATCGAGAGCTAGATTTGATGATGATCTTGAAAGTGATCTAATAAAGAATGTGAATTTAGTTGACTATGTTCCACATATATATGAGTATGAGAAATTTCATGAGTCTGAGTACGAAGATGAATGGAGAGACATAGGAAAGTATCTCAGTACACTACAACCATTACCTAGCTGGACTACGAATAGATTCCGTAACATTAGGAAACGAGCTTATAACTTTTTCCTATGTAATGGTTATCTTTGGAGACATGCTAAGGGTAAGGTTAAGAATCCACAACGAGTCCTAGGAAAGAGAGGTCTTCAACTGCAAGTAATGAAGGAAATGCATGAGACATTATGGGCAGGTCATAAAGGATTTTTTGGAACATATGAAAAAATTAGAAGTACCTATTATTGGCCTAGGATGTATGTTGACATTAGTAGCTATGTTTCTACATGTTCTACTTGTCAACTTCATTCATCAGTCAAACATAGAGATCCGTTGCATCCTACTTATCCACCTTGTATTCACTACAAGTGGGTAGTAGATCTTGTAACTATGCCTAAAGGTATCGACAAAATGCGTTACATTGTACTTGCAAGAGAAGACTTAACTAATCATGTAGAGGGACGTGCACTACGATCTAAGACCACTTACAATGTTTGCAAATTCTTGCTTGAAGATGTCATAAGTCGCTTTGGGTACATAGAGAAAGTAGTTGCCGATCGTGGAGAGTTAAATGCGAGAGAAGCTAAAGAGTTCTTTGAGCGTCACGGTATTCGTTTGTCTCTCACTACTGCATATAATCCAGAGGCCAATGGTAAAATAGAGAGAGGGCATCCACCTATTGTGAAAGCCATATCTAAAGCATGTAACGGTGACATCAAACAATGGCCTAGATTCTTACCTTTTGCACTTTGGGCAGATAGAATGACATGCACACGTACTACTGGGTATATGCCTGCTGAACTTATGTACTGTCAAAAACCATTGTTTCCAATTCAATCTCATATTTTTGCATGGTCAAATTTGCCTTGGTCTGAAAACATGTCTACTGATGATTTTTTGAGTTTGCGTATTAAACAGTTAGAACAAGGTAAAGTAAGACTTGATGATGCTGTTGAAAAATTAAGAGAATCTAGAATGAAGAATAAGCATTATTTTGATAAAACTCATCGACTGCGTCCTAATCCAATTGAAGTAGGAGATTGGGTGCTCATTTATGATAGTACATTTGACTCTCAATATGATGCACGCAAAAAGCTCACTCAACGGTGGTTTGGGCCATACATTGTATCAAAAGTCAACAACAATGGTACGTATGCTCTTTGTGAATTAAATGGTGTTGCACTAAAAACTTTGATTGCAGGTAAAAGGATAAAGCTATTCAAGAAACGTGATAATGACGAGTACATTTTGGATGAGGACATTGAAGAAGATGACAACAATGAGGCCGATTCATAAACAGGAGTATCCATGCTATAAAAAATAAAAATATAAATAAAAAAAGAAAAAATAAATAAAAAAAACATATAAAAATATCATTAATTTTTCAAGTTCATGTTGCTTTGTTTTTTTTCAAGTTCATTCTATTTTTTTTTTTTTCCATGCTTGTTTCATGCATGTTTTTTTTCAGTCTTTGCATTGCATTGCATATCCACATCACTTGAGTCAAAAAGGGCAAATGATGATTTCTCTACTTGTGTAAAATTGTATCTTAAGTAGTAACTTATCTACTAAGAAATTGATTATAATCTAGGATTGTGGAAAGATAGGGCATGTAGATTTGGAGGTTTATTTTGGTGACAAGACTTTCATATATAAACATGCATATGTATCGTGTATCGAAAGCATAATTGTTGAAATCCTAGCTCCTGCTATTGCATGTTTCTACATCCTTAGTCCATCTCATAGCACTTGTATCGGAGTTTAAACGACTGTTCTCCGTCATCAAAAATGGTTGTACCTTGTATCGGGGTTTAATTTTTCCCCGTCATCAAAAAAAAAAAAAAAAAATTTGCTACATGTTACCAAGAAGTTTACACTTTCTTCCACCCCAAAAAAGTGATCGTAACCATAAAGTTGCCGAATCATCATCATCATCAAAAAAAAAAAAAAAAAAAAAGAGCAAGCCAAAGGAGGATAAAGAGGCATAGTAGAATAAATCACGGGCTATATAGGCAAATTTATGCATTAGTGGAGTTTAGTTAGATTTCCTTGCATGTTATTAGAGAAAGAGCATATTCATATTTATGTAGGAAAGGAGTTGATCTAAAATAAGCTAAAGATGAAAGATGTCTCTTGAAAATCCTAAATCTTTGTTTATAATCATATTTAAGGTAGATTGCTTTATGAAAAAGGTACAAAATTTTCTTCAAGATGAGAGGAACTGATGCTTAAAACGACTCAATACATCCACTTCCACTTCATATTGATGCCTGTTTTTTTTCTTTCTTGTTGCCAATGTTGCTTGTTCATTTGCATATATGTTGCCTATTTGTCCATGCATATTCATGTTGCCTGTTTCAATTCTTTCTTTCATGCAAATTTTGCTTCATGTCACGTTACCTACTCATTCATGCATATAATCAATTTTCCTTCCATGTTTCTTATGTTGCCTATAAAAAAATTTGATGCCTGGAACATTTTGTTTTTCATAGATGCTAGAGTGGCGCTTCCGGAGGAATCGCAGGTTTAGTGGGGGCGAATGTCGTCGAGATTTTCTCTCCTCTCTCACTTGTGAAGGCCTACAAAAAACATATTTGGTGAAGGTAGCCAGAATTCCCCGAGAAGTCCAGGATGCATCAAGGATGTCAAAGGAAGGTCACATACAAAGTTTCAAAGAAATCAAGAAAGTCCATGGTAGCGGTCAAAGTTGGTCAAAGCTGGTCAAAGTTGGGAAATTAGGGCAAAAATTTCATTGTCACCAAATTAGATGAAAATCCATATACTTGTAAAGATTGTCAAAGGCAGTCTATAGCCCAAATTTCAACAGAAAATGGATTTGGTAGCACATTGATATGCTATGTTCATTTTGTAAAAATGTATTTTTTCTAGTTTGACCCTACAAATTCTTGTATAGAATTTTATGTTAGCCATATGGTTTGGCATGTATAAAGACCATATGTGGCTACATATTTGTATAAAGTTTCAAGGCTATCCGAGCTTCCTAGAGACCTTAATGCCACCTTGCAAGCTTCCAAATGTAGTCAAACTTGTACAAGTTAGATTCAGATGGGAGTTTTTTCTGCATATTCCTGAAGGAGATCTTTGGAAACATAGTCCTACAATGTTTCATCTTCATCAAAGACTTTTTGGAGGGTCAAAGAGCACAAAGTCCAGTTTTCAAGGTCACCGCAGTTTTCTAGAATAAGAAAATTGAAGGCTTGAATGTCTGCCACATGTCAAAATATGATTGAACCATGTTGTACGGTCAAGATGAGCTCATATTCAAGGGTGGAGATGCACTAAAGCATAAAGGAAGGAGGATCCACGAATTTTTTCCATAAAAGAAGACCTTTTTTACAATCAAAGATCAATAATGCAGCATTTCTCCAAAAATAGTGGCTTATCTTATCCGAATTGATGTCAGCACTGATCCGACGGTCCAGATCATCCCCAGATCCAATGGTGGAGAATGAGGGCGCCTAAATTTCACTCCTTTACACTAGATTTGATAGAAAGAACAATTCCAAGCCATTGATTTGATTAATCAAATGGTTGTAATCAAAAGTAGTGATCCTAGAGTTGAGAGTTGATTTCTCTAGATCCAAGGGCCCAAATTCATTCAAAAAACTATATAAACCCCCCTCCAAACTCCTAGAGCATCATTATTAGGCATCCATAGGGCTCATGCTAGCTTACGGTTTCCTTGAGACGATCACCCTCGGTTGAGCGAGTGAGGATCCAAGGTGAGCTAGTATGAGTATAGAACCTAGTTTTAAATTTAAGTTAGAACTCCAATTTAGGATAGGCTCTTGAAACCAGCATCTCTATCTTGACTCACCCTCGGTGGAGCGTGTGAGTGAGTTAGAGCTGATTTTAATGAGTCTTAGACTTCTTTAGTTAGACGTTACGAGCCTAGACAGACATAGGGTCACTGGAGTGGAACTCACCTTCTTACGTGTGACATTCGGTTGAACTGTCATGGTTTGAGGGTCGGAACCACCTTTGATCAGTAGACTGCTTAGCATGACGTACCACGACGATCTTTTACATGTAACTTAATTCAAATTCTTTTAATTCATGTCACTTGTCACTTGTCTCTTGTCACCTCTCTCAGTCTCTTAAGTATTTTTACATGTCTTCTATTTCTTCTATGTGTGAGAAGGCTCCGCAGTATTGTGTTGAACCAGTGAGGATGTTTCTTTGAGCTTGTGAGTAAAATCCATCATCATAATTCACTTGCATGCATATAATCCATACAAATCCATACATATTTATTAGTTTCTGAAAGTGTATAAGAAGCTCCAATATTGGACCATTCTTCCTTTCGAAACTGATTTATGTGTAAGGATTCCATCTATTCTCATCATGCATACATATCATCCAAAGAAGGCTATACATATGGATTAGAATTAGGAAGTGTTTAAGAAGCTCCTCCAATGGACCATTCTTCCTTCCAAATTTGATTCGTGTGTATGGTTCTCTTTCATTCTTATCATTCATGTCATCAATCTAACTTGCACACCTACATTCCCATTCCCATAATTATTTCAACATCTCTCTCTTCTCCATACTCAACATTAATTTCACCTTCACATCTTTAAACCTTCCAACATTCATTAGCTTCATACACCCTGTGTGTGCCACGACCGGACCCGATCCACCCGGATTGCGATCACCTCCACATTTGAACCCGAGGTGACACGCTTCGTGGCATTTGCTTCTGATCTTGTTGGGAGGTTGTGATCCATATCCTTTGTTTCATATTTTTCATCCTCATCATATCATCATCATCAGTCTTGAGTGTTGCACTGGATTTCTCACAGTATCGTGCACATCTTCGTCGTGAAGTAAACACATTTGTGAGAGATCTAGAGCATCGTACATCACTTGCTTATTCACATAAGATGGAGGAAGGATTCAAATCCCTTATTGTTGAGAAACAAGGCCAAAGAATAGTCTCTTCTATGTTGAGAGAGAAGGGAAAATTCAATGGCATCAACATCACAAGCTACTTAGATTTGTTTGAAGAGCAAGCTATGATTTTTGGTCTTCCTGAAGATCTTTTGATATCATTCTTTAAACGAATTGTTGATAGCTCTATCATAAACCGTGTCACTCAATATGATAGTCTTCCTTGGAGTGATTTTAGAAAGGAGATGCTCAAAGAATTCTATCTTGAAGATTATAGCCAACATAATCGAGATGGATTCTTACGATGGGTCAATTCTCCAAAGCCTAGTAGCTCTATTACTCACTTACAAAATGAGTATATTAGACGCTATGAACAACTTCTTGATGAGGATAAGATAACTTTGGAACCTGATCTTGTGATCAATTTTCTTAAGCTTCTTCATCCTGAAACTCGTAGGGAAGTTGAACGGCGATTAGAAGAACCAGATAAGCGCTATGGTCTTACTGACAATTGGCAAAAAGTGCGTAAAGTAGTAGAGGCTGTAGCCCATAGACATCAAAGACAATCCATGCTTTATGAGCAAACTAGTCTTCCTCAAGCTAGCCTTCCACAAACTAAGGAGCAAGTTAGAGAACAATCCCATGCTATGCTTTTTGACTCTACTCCTATTCCTCAAATGATGGAGCCTAATCAAGGTTTTAAAGGAGAGCCAAATAAAAGTGTAGTTGAACAATCTCAAGTGGATATTCTCACTAAGCAAATGGAAAGTCTTATTGCTACACAATCCAATTTGGCCAAGACTATAGATGCTTTACAATCTAATTACACCAAAACTTTCCAAAATCAAATGAACCCAATGACTTTTCAAGAGCCTAATCAACATGTTATAGCTACCAATCAAAATCCACAAGTAGCTCCTACTCAAGCATATCAAGTTCCTCCAATGCATAATCCTTCAATGCAAAATCCTCATCCTCATGTGCAAAATCCTCAAATGTATCAAAACATGTATCCTCAAGCTTCTCAAATAGCTTTTCAAAATCCTCAAAATCAAAATTTTCAAAATCATCAACCGTATAATATGGAAGCTCCTCTTGCACCTCAAGTACCACATGTTGTTCCCCAAGCTCCTCAAATACATCAATTGCATTTTCAAAATCCTAATTATCCTGTTCAAGCAATACCTTATCAACAAAATCCTCAATTTCAAAATTTCCCACCACAAGTTAATCAAAATCCTCAAAATCAAAATGGTTTTGTGCGTGGCCCTCGTAGGTGTCCTTGGTGTGATTCATTAGAGCACTTTTTGAGAGATTGTGAACTATTGAAGGATGCTAAGGAGCGATGACTAGTAATAGACATAGACAAGAAAATTTGTGACTATCGATCTAGGCTACCTTTGCAAGGAAATTATGGTAAGGGAGGAATGAAAAAACATTATGAAAATATAACCATAATGGACGTAGGAACTAGAGGAGTGAAACTAGAAGCTCTTGATGAACAACAAGTAGAATCAAGTAAACCCACAAAGGAAGGTGATTTTTCCATAGAGGCTTTAGTAAGAGCACGGGATGAGATTAGGAGAATAACGGCTTGGGAGTCACCGATAGAAGATCAATCTCTTATTTCTCACATATCCAATGTAGAAGAAAAACGAAAAAGAGATGAAGCTGAGCCTAGTGAAAGAAGAGTGACTCGAAAACAAACCTCAGAGGGAATAGAAACAATCATAGAGCAAGGAGAAACATCACAATCTAAAGATAAAAAACAAGAATCAGAACCCAATGAACAAAAACAAGAGGAGAAACAAAAAGGGAAGAAGACAAAGCAAAGAAAAACAGAACCAAAGCCTTTAGATAAACAAGAACAATCAAAACAAACTGAAGACCAAACACAAGAACATGAACAAAAACAAGACCCTGAGCAAAAACAAAAGAAACCAAAGAGAAAACCTAAAGCCATCTTGATTTCAGAAATTGAGAGAAAAATAGATCCTATGGAGATTTTAGATGACATTTTGCTTAAGAGTCAAGTGACTATGTCTTTAGAACAAGTTTTCTCTATTGCAAAGCCTGTTTTTAAAGATAACTTTATCGGCCTAATTAAAAGGAAGAGTTTCCACTTAATCTAGATACTGAGATGCAAGATTCTCTAGATCAAGATCAAGCTATGAATGAAGCCTTAAACTTTGATGAATCTGATGAAGAGGACTTTGATGATGATGAAGTAAATGTTAATAAAAATTTCTTAGGACCTATTCAACCTGACCATGAAAATCATGAAAACAATCCTGAAAGCCACTTTAAAAGAACATTTTGGTCTAGAGGTACATCAGAGATGCATGTTAAAATAGGAAATGATAAGAACACTATCACTGTAAATGCATTAGTAGATTCCGGCTCTGAAATCAATGTGATTTCAAGAGAAGTCTATGATAAGTTTCGATGGCCCATAGATAAAGATTGTGGATGGCGTATGAGAACTGCAGATAATGGTGTAGGTACCCTGTATGGAGCTTGTGCTAGTGTGCCCATATCCATAGGAGGAATCACAGAAGAGTTTCACTTTTTTATTCAAGATAATTGCTCCTATGAAGTTCTCTTAGGTCAACCCTTTATTTGTGAGAGTCGTATGGAAACTAAAGCCATGGATGATGGGTCTACCTATGCTAGATTTAAGTCTAAGGATGGAATGCAATCACTTCAAGTCATGACAGTAGGAGTGAATCATCCTAGGAATCGATTGTCAATTAGAAAGAAACCTATTGTTACTCAGGGTCACGAGCATGCTTCTAGTGATTGTGCACCTCGATTCATGTTTGGAGCTACATATGATCAAAATTTCGGATAGAATCCATTGTTGAGCGGGACAACAGTGGATATTGGTTTGACATCTCGCATCCAACCAACATGTACAATAGTTTGTCACTTTGTTTTCCACATTCTAGATTAGATTTTCTTCATAAGAGTCAATTGTCCAAGTCTTTTATCCAAAAATCCCAAAAAAATTATAAAAACAACAAAATCATGGAACATGATGAGAACATTGAGCATGTGATTGAGACATCTCATTGTTTCTCTACTCTTGAGGAGTTAGAGTTATGTCTTCAACAAAATTCTAATTCCCATATTATTCTTATTTCTTCCCTTGATGAGTATGCTCTAATCCAAGAGTATGCTCTCAATATTGACAAGTGCTCGAAATTTAACCAAACACATGATGCCTTAGTTGAAACAAAGTACAAAACTACAGACAAAAAAATCAAACCCATAGCTCAACCATTACCTCAAGGAAGTAATGAAAAAATTATTGATGTGAAAAATGATCCAATTCTTCGGGATAAGAAAAACATAGGACATACATTCACGGATGAGACAATCAAACAGGTGAAAATTGGTAGAGATGATGACTTTCTTTTGCCAACAGAGACAGATAAATTTGAGAGAGTCATACGTAGCCATGGAAAAGCCTTTACTATGTATCCTCATGAGATTGGTTGTGTAGATCCTAAGCTAGTTGCACCCATGATAATCTTTACTATTCCACATATTCCATGGAATCTTTGTCCTATACCTGTTCCAAAGGCTCACATACCTGAGCTAATGAAACTACTTAAGGAGAAGATAAACATGAGAATTTTAGAGCCATCTTTTGCACCTTACTCAAACAGATGGTTCACTGTGCCTAAAAAGAATGGGAAACTACGTTTTATTCAAGATCTCCAACCCGTCAATAAAGTCACCATAAGGAATGTAGGAACATGACCCATTGTAGATGAGTTTGCTGAATCATTTTCAGGACATTCTATCTATTCAATGGGTGATTTATATTCTGGATATAACCAATTCCAGTTAGCAATTGATAGTCGTGACATAACCACAATGAAAACTCCTTTAGGATTAGTGCGAATGTGTACTTTACCTCAAGGAGCGACTAATTCTGTGGCTCATATGATGAGTGCTATGAATATGGTCTTACATGACTTTATCCCTCATATAACTATGCCATTCATTGATGATAATCCAATTAAAGGGAGTGAGGAACGTGTAAAGGACATTACTTTAGATTCATCGGGATGTCGTAAATTTGTTCTTGACCATATCTCTGATTGTGAAAGAATATTTCAACGATTTGAAGAGGTAGGTCTCACATTTTCCATAGATTAATCTGTTTTTGGTGTCAACGAGGTACTTATTGTTGGACATTTATGTGGCCATTATGGTCGAAAGCCATACCCACAAAAAGTTGATGCCATTAGCAAGATTTCTGAAACATGTAACAACGTGAGTGAGGTATGTAGATTTCTTGGTGCTTGCATCTTTTATGTTATTTGGATCCCTCACTTTGCTCATGTTGCTGATTGTCTCTATGACTTGTTGAGGAAGAAACGAAAATTTATTTGGACTGACAAACACACTCAAGCTATGCGTAAATTGAAGAAATTATTGCTTAAAGCTCCCATCCTTAAGCGTGTAGACTATTCTGCTAACAAACGTATTATATTGACTGTTGATACTAGTCCTATTGGTATAGGTTGGGTCATAAGCCAAGATGATAGTGAAGGGAATAGATATGCAATTAGGTTTGGTGCCAAAATTCTACATGAAACACAACGAAAATATCCACAGATCAAACGAGAACTATGGGGTATGGTAACAGCTTTGAAAACAGACAAAGAATATTTCATTGGTGCAAATGTCAAAGTTGAGACTGATTGTTTGCCTCTCATTGGAATGATAGCCAATTGTTCATCTCCTGATATAGCCATGCTTAGATGGATCTCATATATTAAGTTCATAAATCCTGAGTTAGTTCATATTTCAGGTAAGTCAAACTCAGTTGCTGATATGTTATCGAGAGCTAGATTTGATGATGATCTTGAAAGTGATCTAATAAAGAATGTGAATTTAGTTGACTATGTTCCACATATATATGAGTATGAGAAATTTCATGAGTCTGAGTATGAAGATGAATGGAGAGACATAGGAAAGTATCTCAGTACACTACAACCATTACCTAGCTGGACTACGAATAGATTCCGTAACATTAGGAAACGAGCTTATAACTTTTTCCTATGTAATGGTTATCTTTGGAGACATGCTAAGGGTAAGGTTAAGAATCCACAACGAGTCCTAGGAAAGAGAGGTCTTCAACTGCAAGTAATGAAGGAAATGCATGAGACATTATGGGCAGGTCATAAAGGATTTTTTGGAACATATGAAAAAATTAGAAGTACCTATTATTGGCCTAGGATGTATGTTGACATTAGTAGCTATGTTTCTACATGTTCTACTTGTCAACTTCATTCATCAGTCAAACATAGAGATCCGTTGCATCCTACTTATCCACCTTGTATTCACTACAAGTGGGTAGTAGATCTTGTAACTATGCCTAAAGGTATCGACAAAATGCGTTACATTGTACTTGCATGAGAAGACTTAACTAATCATGTAGAGGGACGTGCACTACGATCTAAGACCACTTACAATGTTTGCAAATTCTTGCTTGAAGATGTCATAAGTCGCTTTGGGTACATAGAGAAAGTAGTTGCCGATCGTGGAGAGTTAAATGCGAGAGAAGCTAAAGAGTTCTTTGAGCGTCACGGTATTCGTTTGTCTCTCACTACTGCATATAATCCAGAGGCCAATGGTAAAATAGAGAGAGGGCATCCACCTATTGTGAAAGCCATATCTAAAGCATGTAACGGTGACATCAAACAATGGCCTAGATTCTTACCTTTTGCACTTTGGGCAGATAGAATGACATGCACACGTACTACTGGGTATATGCCTGCTGAACTTATGTACTGTCAAAAACCATTGTTTCCAATTCAATCTCATATTTTTGCATGGTGAAATTTGCCTTGGTCTGAAAACATGTCTACTGATGATTTTTTGAGTTTGCGTATTAAACAGTTAGAACAAGGTAAAGTAAGACTTGATGATGCTGTTGAAAAATTAAGAGAATCTAGAATGAAGAATAAGCATTAAACCGTAGGGATTTTTACCCATTTTTCTTGCTTATATGAGTACAAAAGCACATTAAATGTGCAATTAGGGTAAACCCTAATATGAGCACATATTGTCTTCATTAAAATTGACCTGCAACACTTTTAGAATGATTAATTCCCAACAAATCAACTGAACAATAGTGTTATATAAAAGGTTTAGAATTCACCAATAACATATTTTAATTTTCTTGGACATCAATTGGAAGGTGCAAATCTTCCCGACACCGTATGGTGGTAGCATTCACCTTTTTAAGGTTAATGCACACCCTTAATTTTCCATTCTTTTTCGTCACTACCACTAAAGGTGACACCCATTCCGTGTGTTCAATTTCATAAATGAAGCCCGCATCCAACAATTTATATATCTCCTCTTTAATCTTTGGTGAATAAACATCATTATCCGTGTATGGTCTTTGTTTGGAGGGTTTGGCTTCTGTTGTCATAGGGATTCTATGAGCACAAATAGAAGGATCTACACCTTTCAGATCCTTATATGTCCATGGAAATACATCTCTATACCCTCTTATGAGTTGTATTAGTTCTTCTTCTTCTGGCATGACATCTTATCCTATGAAGGTGCATCTCTCTTCCCCTTCTTCAATAGCTACTACAATCTTCTTGGTCTTCTCTTTATTTTTGTATGCTATCCCTGTTTGCGCTTCTCATTTTGGCATCTGAATAGCAATCTTTCTCTCCTCTACATCATATTTCTTGAAATGCTCAGGTACCTCGAATTGGTCTTGAGGTGTGCTATCTTCTTTCTCTTTTTCTATGTTTGGTTTGTCTATTACTGGTTGTAGCATGTCTTGAGTCACATCTAGACTGGTTTCACTCTCTTCCTCCCTTTTCCTTTCTTCCTCAAGAGGTTCTAGTTCCATTTCTATGCTCTCGTAATCTTCATTCCAATCTTTTTCAATTACTTCTCCTTCATGCGCTTCTTGGAGAATGGCAATGTATATACTCATCTATGCACTCATTCATAGTTATTACTTCTTCATTTACGCATACATCCAGGGTGGCTAAAGTCTCCATCCAACCATGGGGGTTCAAACTCTTCATCTAAGAATATTTGAGGCATGTAGGCGGGATCTTCTATAGGTCTAGATGTTCCTTGTCCTGGCTGCCATGTTTGTCTCCTTGCCTCTTCCATTTTAGCTGCCTTACACATCCATAGGTGAGTATCTTCGTTCATCCATGGTTGACTACTAGATCCTACACTATGAACGGATAAATTATCATCTTGTGTATCGGGTTCCATTGCAGAGGAGGGACATCTTGATATGTATAAATATGGATGTTTATCCTAGTTGTTGTTCCTCCATGCTGCAAGTACACTGCGTCTTTTCCCCAATCTTGCACTACCTTGAGCTGTCTCATGAAAGGCCTTCCCAGGATCATCTCATAATTTTTACCCTTTTCGAATTGACATATTGCTAAGGTGTGTTCAAATTTGTCTCCACAAGTGGTGAATACTACATTTTCCAATAATCATAATGGTCGTTCCGTGTGTCCATCTACCATTTGAATCTTCATTTTGGTAGGTTGTAAAGCTGGCTTTCCCCATTTTTCCCATATCTCGTTGGTAGCAATTCCTACTCCAGCTCTTGAATCTATTATGGCTTTTGTGGTATATCCACTATAAGTGATAGGGAGGCATGTGTTTCCTTCATCTCCCTCACTGAAATCTCAGACTTTGTCGACTAGGATTTTAACAATAGCTATTTCCTCTCGCAACTTGCTCTTGTCTGACTTTGTCTCTAACTGGCTGGTGATTTTCTTTCTCAATTGAGGCTTCGCTTTTAGGAGTTCTTCTAGAGTCAGAGTACATGGGATTTTTACTTTTTTAAGGTTTTGTCCTATGTTAGAGGTTTGAACTGATGGGTTTGCTCCTTTCTCCTTACTAGGGACACGATATAATTCAAAGTTACGTTCGTACTCTCCCATGTAGTTTGGTAATATGTTCACACTATGTTCCTCATCTTTGTTGTCATCTAGCTGAGATGATCTTCCTGAGTTTAATTCAGGAATTGACAATTCAAGCTCGCCTAATGCTTCTAACTCCTCAAAAGGTGGTTCAATTCCTTCTACTTTCTTCCATCTACCTTCTTGGACTCTTGCCCATAAGTCTCTAGGCCATTCCGTGTCTACCTCAAGGATTACAGATCCTTCTTCTTTACTTTCATGGCATTGTTCTTCATAGTCATCGTCTGTCTTTCCTTCCCTAGGGTGACTAGGGGTTACACATTCCTGAAATTCCTTTTCGGGAATCCTTGTGTTGGGTAGTGGTTGAATAGGTTTTTGTAAGGTTTGTTGAGCCACTTCAATTAACTTCTTACATATCTCCAATCTTTCTTTCTGTAAATCACCTCTTGGGTATTCTCTGTCGTGTTGCTCAATGGTTGGGCCTGCCTTTATTCGTGCTTGATATGCTTTAATCCACATGGCTAACTCTTCTGGCATTGGATCGGCTAAAACTGATCCCCCCTTTTGTTTTGGACGTTTTTCTGTCTCCTTGTTAGGGTTTCCTTTAGGCTCTTGTTCCTCGTCTTGGCTCTACTTGTTATTGTCATTCTCCAATTTTTGTTGCAGTCTCTTATCTTTTATCTTTTCTCTACGAGTCTTCCATCTTTGGGTTCGTTTAGACTTAGCACTTCTCTCAGACTCTTGAGAATCTACAACTACCTATGGTGTCGGGGTGTTCAAATCTTTGTCTTGGTTATCCTTTTTTTTGGATTTATTCGGGGTCTCTCTTGCTTTTTCCCTAGTTATTGCTTTCAATGGTATAGTGTACTCCTTATCACTCCCAGATGATTCTACCACTTCTATAACATTTATTTGTGTAGTGGGATTGATTTTATTTGGATTTTTAAGGCAATCCTTAAAAAGGTGTTCCTTGCCACAATAACTACAGTAACCTTCCCAAACTCTCTGCAGTGGTGGTGGGTTAGGCAATGTACACTCTCTGATAAAGTGATCACTTCCACATCTATAACATGGTCCTCTAGGGGCAGGTGATCTATTCATTGACCGTGGTGGGACTGGAGCTCTAGGAGCAGTGTACATTAGAGACACATAGTCTTGATCATATCCGTATGAGTTATCATAACCATCAAATCCATATGTATATGGTTCATAGGATTGTCCATACTCAGTCATAGTATTTTCATAGGTGGAATAACTTCCCTGACTAAGGTCATAAGATTGATCATAAGTCTCACTACTAGTCAATGGAGTGGCTGGTACTATGCCTCTTTCAGGATTCTCTCTGATTTGAGCGATTTTCACTGGGACAACATTCTGAGGGTGAGATGGTTGTTGTCCTAGCACTCGTTGAGGTTGATTGTATCCTTGATATGCATATGACCGTGGTGCAGGTGCTTGCTACTGGTATGAGGGGTATCTATAAGCTTCTCCTCCTTGATCTCTAGGGGGGTATCCGTAAGGCCTAAACGGTGGTGGTTGTGCAGGTCTCGGTGGTCGATTGTAAGGACAATTCTCCGTATTGTGATTTGTGTAGCTTTGCTCTATGCTACAGTAATGAGTTGGACCCTGGGCGGGTGGTCTGTTATAGGCATAAGGAGGTGGTGGGACTACTCCCCTATTGCACATGTGAGAAGGGTGGTCACCTCCACAGTGAATGCATCTCCTGAGCATAGGCACTCTCATAGGGTTGTTGGGATAATTTCTCTGTCCTTGAACATTCAACTTCTTAGCCACTAAATCAGCTGTCTCTTCTACACTGTTCGTGGGATTGGAGGTACTGCTAGCACTATCCTCACTCTTAACACTTCTATGGGGTATTTTTAAGTCTTCTGCTAGATTATCCTCCAGATCTATACACTCCTTTATACATTCTTGCAAACTTTGGACTCTCTTCACATATACTAATGATCTCAATGACCCATTCACCAATCCTTCCAGGAATAATGAGACCATTTTATTTTGAGTGGGCCTCTCTTCTACAGGACATCTATCTACATATTGCTTGAATCGTCTCGCTGCCAACCTCACTGATTCCATAGGTGACTGTTTGAAACTATGGTATAATGATGAAGAGTTGTTTTTTATTGCAGTCTTGGTGAATTCCTCAATCAATTATTGATATACTTGTTCCATGTTTTGAAAATTATTAGGATCGAAGGGCTGGAACCATGCTAGGGCCGTGTCTATAAGGGTTAGGCCAAATGATTCATATTGGATCAAGAAGTCTTCTACTTGTTCAGCTCTCACCACTTGCTTGAATTCAGCAATGTGATTATATGGCTCACCTGAACCATCATAATGGCTTCTCATGCATTTGGCCACTTGAATTAGTCTTAGTCTTCTTCCAGGTTCAGGCGGTCTTGGTGTGCATCTCCTCTGAGGCCATAATGGTTCGTCTTTAGACTAACTTGAGGTTTCAGAATAATGGGAATGAATACTAGGCTCGGCTACACTTCCTACAGATGATACCACACTCCTTCGGCTTCCTAGGACTCTTCCCGATCTCAAGTTCATTCACTAATAGCTCTATCTGAGTCTGGATAGACCTTGGCTCCAAGTGCCCTCCTCAAAATATGTAGATCTGTATGTATATTTATTATTATTATCATTATTATTATTATTATTATTATTATTATTATTATTATTATTATTATATTTGAAGTCTCCTGGATGGGATATCACTTAAACTCACTAGCACGACACATGAAACTTGCTACAGTGACATTGAGATGAGACGACATATTTTTTATGAGTGTCATGACACAGCTAGTGCGGGACACCTAGGAGTTAACAAGATTTATGAACTGCAGTTTTATTGGCCTAGACTTCATAAGGACACCCTAGAGTATGTGCCTAAGTGCACTAAATGCTAGGTCAATAAAGCTGAAAGGTTGAGGTTTGGAGGACTACTTCACCCATTGGACATTCCCAATGGGAAGTGGGACAGTATCTCCATGGATTTCATAGTTGGATTACCTACGAAATAGAGAGGGCATGACTCTGTTTGGGCAATTGTGGATAGGTTAACCAAAATGGCTAGGTTTATTCTGACACATACTACAATGAAGATGTAGGAAATAAATATTTCCTTACAATCCTCCATGTTGAATGCCTTCAACACCTGCGTCACATACTTTTGTTGCAAAATAAAGATCTTCCCTGGTTCTTGTCGGACTTCATGACCTAAGAAATAATGCATTAAGCCTAAATCCATCATTTTTGAATTTGAACTCAAGGCATCTTTCATTTGTTTAAGAAGTGCATTGTCATTTTCGGTAATCACAAGATCATCTACATAGAGTATAAGCACAATTTCCTTCCCTCCTATCTTTAAAACATACAAATTAGCATCAGCCTAGCACACCTTTTGAATCGTATATCCAAAAGTTGCCTACCTATCTACTAGTACCATGCTCTCGGGGCTTGTTTCAACCCATATAATACCTCTTTTAGCTTACATACTTTGTTCTCTAAATGGGAAGCCTCAAACTCTATGAATAAGATGCATATACCACCTCCTTGATGTCTCCATTCAAGAATGCTGATTCCACATCCATGTGGTATACTATCCATTTTTTTTGTGCAGCCACAACTAGCACTAGCCGAATAGTAGTCATAGTTGCTGTCGAGGCAATTCATTCACCAAAGTCAATGCCTTTGACTTGTGAATAACCCTATGCAACAAGTCTAGCCTTTTACTTCTTCAAAGTACCATCAACCTTGTATTTTAGCTTCCAGGTCCATTTGGTGCTGATGATCTTCCATTTTGGAGGTCACTCCACTAGCTCCCAAGTTCCATTCTTCATTAATTTCTTGTATTTTGTTTGCATATCAATTCTCCAATTCGAATATTGGAGTGCTTCTTCCACACATGTCGGCTCCCTGCTTGTTCGCCAATAATCTGAGCCATCAATGTTGAGTTCATAATATGGGCCTCTACTCATCCCTGTTCCTCTATTCTCTATGACCGCCTTGGACCATCCACAACTTTTTCAATCGACTGTGGGATGGGATTTGCAAAATCATAGAGTTGCCTCACCTAACATGGCAATGGCTTTTCCACTTGAGTGATAGCAGGTTGGTGGCTTTTTGTCTCATCATCTAAGGATGATGCTTCCTTCTCTTCTGTAGAAGGGCTAGCTATTGGGCCACGTTCGTAGTAAATTACTTCTTCATTTGATGATAAAGTGGAAGATCTCTTTTCCTCTTCCACGGCATGTGACTGCTCCTCCTTGAACACATTGTGAATCACTATGATCTTCTTTGCCTCTAGTTTATAAATCTTGTAAGATTTCTTCTCTTCACTATACCCTAAGAAGATACATTTGGTGCTTTTTGGTTGAATCTTGTTCCTATATTTATCTAGAATGTGTACATAACACTCACTCCCAAATACTTTGAAATGGGAAACATAAGGCTTTCTACTTGTGTAGGCCTCTTGTGAAGTCTTTCTATCAAGTGCCTTAGTGTAGATTTGATTCAAGATGTAAATAGCAATGTCAACTGCCTCTACCCAAAAATGATTGGGCAATCCTTTACCCTTCAACATGCACCTTGCCATCTCCATGATGGTTTGATTCCATTGTTCAACAACACCATTCTGTTGAGGGCTATGTGCCACTCTGAGTTCATGCTTGATTCCTTTACCCTTGCAGAAATCACCAAACTCTATTGATGTGAACCCACCACCACCATCCATCCTAAACTTCTTCATCTTCTTCCCAATTTTTGTTTCAACAAGTTGAAGCCATTCTTTAAAATTACCAAAAGCTTGAGCTCACGAAGAAAATACACCCACATCTTCTTGCTATAGTCATTGACGAGTAACATGAAGTAGGAAGATCCTCCCAAGGCTTGTGTAGGCATTCTTCCGCACAAGTCAGCATGCACCAACTCTAGAGGACCACTTGCTCTATTCTTGCTTACTTGTGGAAATGCCTTCCTCTACTGCTTGCCAGTCTTGCAAGCTTCACATGGTTTTTTCATCTCTGCAATCGAAGGTAGGTGAGCAACCATACCTTTCTAGTGCATCTCTTTCAATACCGAGTACCCAATGTGGCCGCATCTCTCATGCCAAAGATTATTGTGCCACACTTGTCGTGGTTGTAAGAGCAGACAACTCATACATGTTGTTCCTCTTAACTCTAGTCCCAACAACATTTTTGTTCCGGTCTAGAATCTTGACTTTTGTATTTTTGAAAGATACCTGATGACTCTGGTCAGTTATAGAAGCTATCGAAATTAAATTTTGTTTGATTTGTGGAACATATAGCACATTTGAAAGCTTTAAAGACATCGTACCTCTGCCATTAGCAGGACATCTTGCATTGTTGCCCACCTTTACCATGATGGGTTCCTCTAAAGGCTATAGGGAACTATAAAGGACTTTTCTTCTCATCATGTGGATGAGAGGCACCACTGTCCAATACCCATGAGTCATCTGTAGCTGAATCTTCAACTGAGGAACACATTTCCTCTATCATAGCAAACAACTCAAGCTCGATTTTGGCAGTGTTGGAAAACTCCTTGCCCTTACCACATTTCAAAGAGCCACTCTTTTCCTCTACATTCATAATGTGATATTCTTGGATTCTATGGCCTTTCTTTTTGCAATGGAAACACTTTCCCTTGAACTTCTTCTTGTCGTTCTTCTTTTTGTCTCCATCTTTGGAAGAATCAATTTTGCAACCTTTAGCATTTACCAGGAATGCAATTTCTCCTTTACTGCTGTCATTCCTTGCCTTGAGCCACTTCTCCTCCTCCATGAGTAAGGCATTGAATTCCTCAAAAGTTAGTGGTTGTGGTCTGATCTGGGTATTGCAAGAAGTTACAAGACCATCAAACTTTTGATGGACAAATTCAAAGACAATGCCAAGCTAGCTCCTCACTTGACTTTGGTACACCTCCTCCCACCATTTGATCCTATAGATTCATTATCTGAGTGATAAACACTTCAGTAGTCTCCCCATCATCAAACCTCTTTGCTGCTAGTAGTTTTGAATCCGTGTCTGATTCCGAGTTTCATATTGACTTTTAAATATGTTCCATACTTCATACAACTTTTTGGTGTGCTAAATAAGAGTCAGAACACTATCAGAAGAACTTGTAACTAGAGTATAGAGTACATCTGCATTCCTATGTTTCCAAGCACGCAAAAGATTAACATCATGAGGAATCATTCGATGAGGATCATTTGAGTCAGGTGTTCCGTAGGGCTCACAATCAGTCCCAAGTATAGTCTTGAGTAGCTCATAAGAGTCTAGGATAGAAGTAATCTTAAACTTACACAAGGTGTAATTAGTACCATAACATTTACCTTGTGTGAAGGTTGGTGGTCATATCCTCAATGTTTGCACGACCGACATCATTACTACTCCAGTTTGTGTTCCACATACCCCTACTGATGAGCCACCTTGATTCTCAATAGTAGATGATGAGACACTGCTTGAAATTTTCTCTTTTAATTCATTCAAAGACTTCTGTGACTTCGATGTTTTCCCTTTTGCAACACTCAAAACCTCCTAAGCTCTGATACCATGTAGGAAATAATCAAGAATAGTGATGGAGCAAATATGATATGTAGGTAGAGTAGTGAGAAGTAGAACACATTAACAAAAATATACACAAAAACAAAGATAGGAAACTCAGATTCTCTAATTGTCAACGATAATGTGTATACAACTATGATATTGTCCACCCATGCACTCCCACTTTGGAGCTTCAATGGCGATATAGACAAACTCTAGACAAAGGGCTTTATAGTGCCCACAACCATGATTTCATCATAGTAACCATGTCCCCTAATATAATGATTTAGGGATGATCATGGGGCTTGCGTGATGCTCTAATCTAGGCTTAACTATCAAGATCATCTTTAATTTGAAACATATTGAATTACCTAACTACCGAGCTGGGTAAACCACCAAACTGAGTCACTAGACTAGGTCACTGGACTAGACCACCGTAATGCCGGACTAGTTGGCTATCACACTATCATACCTCTGAAATTCCGGTGTGACCAAAGTATGTGCCCTGCCTAGCCTACTAACCAGACTCACATAGATCATCTAGTACTTTTTTTGGTCTCATGCAGACCTCGTTACAAATGTTCTACAAATGTTTGGACTCTTACAATGGCTTCTCTTGATAATGGGGGCCATACAACTTAGAGTACCATGGATCATTTGTGTTTACATGCAAGTGAAGTATTGAGTATATCTAATAGAAGATGCCTATGCTGGCCAGACTATTTGTACAGAGCCTATACCGGTTATATGGTCTTCCTTTAGACATAATTTTTTATCGGGATAGGCAGTTCACTAGCCACTTTTGGAGAGTAGTCTTCAAAAGGTTGGACATGAAACTTAGCATGAGTACGGCTGAGCATCCACAGTCGGATGGGCAAACAGAGAGTGTTAACCAAATCCTAGAGGATATGCTTTGAGCATATGTGAATGAAAGACAAACTAATTGGGAAGAGTACTTACCTATAGTAGAGTTTGCATATAAGTATCAAGCACTCTTCCACTAGGCATATTCCATTTATGCTTATGTATGGGTTTCAACCAAGAGCTCTTTATGTAGTATGATTGCAGAATGAGAAAGTTCAGGTGGCAAAGGACTTCTTGGAAGAGATGAATGATATGCTTATGCTTGCTAAGGAAAAAATTAGGAGAGCCTAGAGCCTATGCTAACCCTCAAAGGAGAGACATCAACTTTGAGGTAGGAGAGCAATTCTATGTTAGAGTTCCACATAGTTCTGAAACCATGAAGATGGGACCTTGTCCAAAACTATCTCCTAGGTATTGTGGACCATTCCCAATACTTAAGAGAATAGGGAAGATGGCTTACCAGCTCCAACTTTTAGAGAATAACCAGATCCATCTAGTATTTCATGTTAGCCATCTTAAGAAAAGGTTGAGTGAATCTGGCAACCTCATTCTAGATAGTGAGCGAGTAGAGCCTATTTTTGTTCAATCTATTCCACATGATCCTAAAAGCATACTATGCACTTGAGAGAAATGGAGGAGGAGTCACTTATATAAAGAGTGTCTAGTAAAGTGGAAAGATAGTGCTACATGGGAGTGGGTTAGCACCCCTCAGAATGGTCTCCTAACTTTAGAGAGTGATATGGGGAAACAACATGGAGATATGACTATGTACCTCGGATATATGGGGATAGTGGGAGTACTGTTCCATTGATTCTCTCTTTCTATTAGACCTTCCAATACCATTTTTTAGGACAAAACTGGAGTTAAGGGGAAGGAAATGTTACATGGAGTATTCTAGGGGAGAGGTGTGAATCACCTCTAAGCTCCATCTAGATGAGCTCACACATGGGTGCCATGTGGCACCCATGTGTAAGCCCATTTGGAGACACCTTAGTGTGGCATGTGAGAAGGAGAGTTTTAATGTAACTCGTACGTGCCTGGGCGGTCAAGGTTTATCAAATATCTCCATGCAGTTCTCATCATCATCTTTGAAGCTCGTGTCTCAATCCTTCCAAAGTGATGGAAATCATCAGGAATTAACTTAACACCCAGATGCCTCATTCAATAGCTTTTTCATGTTGCTTGATGGTTTGATGAAGTCTTTGCATGCTTCTTTGCTAGAAACCTCCCAAATATCACTCATATGCATCTACACTCTCTCTTGTAGAGCAATGTAGAGCACACTTTACAAATAAAACCGATCATGGTTGTATATACAAACATCTCCAGTGCTCTCTCTCTCTCTCTCTCTCTCTCTCTCCCCTTCTCTCATAGTGTCAATGGTATCCATGAGATGCTTTTTGCAATGGTGTCTAGCTTCTCATCATCTTCAATTTTGACAAATCATGGACCTTTTCTTTCTTTTTTTTGTCTTAGACATTGTTTTTTGTGTGTTTCTCCTTCACTTATACTTCACAGCATATGAGCTCCCATATATCCACGCTCAATAAACTTAGACCTTCCATATATACAGACCCTCAAGCAAAAAGCCCGCATGAGAGGCACACCCTCACTCCATTCCTCCTTCTTGCACATTGGTTCCATTGTTAGGTGTGTCCCATTCTTTTTGGGAATCTTAGCTTCTCTGATGCATTCTTTCTCTAGTGGATCTGATTCTACGCAACTCATTGAGTGTTGGACCACATTACATAGTAACATCTAAAATGAATTTGGCTACCTCACCCTCACCCTCACCCTCACCCTCACCCTCACCCTCACCCTTAGCTCTCATAATTGTTTCCTGTTTCTCGCTCTGTAAAGATACTTGCAATAGAAGGTTCATTTGGTTCTTGCTACTTACAACTTCATCATCAAAGAATCCATACGCTTTGAAAATTCTCAAACTTCCTCCACTCTTCATTGTAATTGATATAGTGTATTAAGCATAGGTCTTGCTTCTTTGAATTTGGGATGAATTGTATACTCCATGTTGTGCAATTCATTGACAACCCACCTCCATAATCGATCACTTACTCATGGGATAAGATGCTAAAAGATGCTCTATAGACAATGAGATGGAATAGGACATGAATGCTTGGGTAATGCTTTATTCACATATGTGCTAGTGAATGGAGGGAAATAAACATGATGAGCTATATGTTTCCATCACAAACACTATGAATAAATTTCAACATGATTAAATTCTGTAACAAACAAACAAATGTGATGAAAAAAAGAAAGATGAAAATGTTTCTAATCATGCTAAAAGAATGCTAATAGTTGTTAAAAGCACTCTTGTTGTAAAAGTGAGAATTCTCGTCCATGTGGGGTAAATAGAATTGCATGAGAATGAATTTAGACTTGGACAAAAGCATGGAGTATGGAACTCTCAGCTTGTACAACCTTAAAAAGTTGCATAAGGATGTTGATTCATCCCCCAATATTGGTATCACAAAATTTCAAATCATTTCGGACTCTTGAAAAAGGCCAAAGCAACCATTTGAAGCTAAATAAATTATTGAGAAAAGACCTATTCAAAAGAAGAAGCTACAAGAAGGTAATAATTTTGAACTTTCTCTAATTTATCACTCAGGGAAGATTAGGAAGCATATAAAATTTAAAAATGGATATTATGCTACCCAAATAGAGGAATTGAGAAAAGGTAATCACCAACCTTCGAGATTTTGGGTTAGCAATTTTCATATGGGCAATTATTAAATTTGTGGATTTGAGCCTAGGCCTCAATATGAAGTGCTATTCATTCAAGCACAAGGAAGGGAAGTGAGTGAGTGGATTGAATGAAATAGGAGAGTCATATTCATACTATCCCAACACATTCATAATAGCATGATCAGCCTCATCCAAGACTTTCACTCATCTAGCAAAGTGTGGGAGGCTTTCGAGAGATTATCTCCACCTCCACAAAGGCTTGAAAGAGTCAACTCAAGAATGAGCTGAAAATTTTAAGGAAGGCTTCAAATAGAGACATCATTTATTATATCCCCAAGGTAGAAAAGATTGCATATGCGTTAGGATCATGGGAAGCTCCACCAATGATGATGCATTAGTAGCTCATACACTAAATGGGCTAAGAGATCATGATGAATGGAGACCATTCACTACATCAATATCTGTAAGGCACTCATTACTATATTTTGGGCCATTAATGAAGGATGCTTTGTGGAATATCCAAGAAAAGGCTATAAGCTGATAACTATAGCAAAAAATGAAGGAAGACTATTCACCATGGAGGTAAGACCACCCTCATCACATATAGTTTATTTAACATTTTACAAGAAGAAAATATATCAACGGGATTTGTGGCACAAGAAGATTGAACACATAAACTTTCAAATGTTGGACATGGAAAGGATTAGTGTGCTAGGTGGTCTTCCAAATTTTCATTCTCAATTCATACAGCATTTGTGTGAAGCATGCCAATTCGGGAAGCAAGCAAGGATTCTATTCAAGAAGAGTACCCAAAGGAGAATATTTTCATTGGATGCCATTCAGTCAATGTATGGGAACCAAAAAAGTAGCCCTCATTGGTAGGGAATAGGTCTTGTGTCATTTTCATTGATCATCACACAAGAATGACATGGCTACATTGTATGAAGTCAAAGCTTGAAGTGTTTAATTGCTTTAAATTTTTCAAAGCACTTGTCAAAAAGAAGATGGGCAAGTACATAAAGATTCTTAGATCATATGGAGGGGGAGAATACATGGCTACATTGTATGTATTCAAAGGTTGAAGTGTTTAATCGCTTCATTTTTCAAAGCATTTGTTGAAAAGGAGATGGGCAAGTACATAAAGATTCTTAGATCATATGGAGGGGAGCATTCTTCAAGGAGTCTTATGATTTTCTAGGTCATAATGGAAAAGGAAATATGTGTGTAGGTATACACCCCAACAAAACAAGGTTGTTGAGAGAACAAATAGGCACATAGTTTAAGTGGTTAGATTGATGCTCAAAAAGATGAATGTGCCTAATTGTTATTTGGAAAATGCAACAAGTACAACCATCTACATCATGACTAGGTTCCCCACTTTATGTTTCCATGCTTCAAGTCCATATGAAGCATGATACATTGAGAAGCCCAATTTATCTTATCTCAAGTTTTTTGTTTTCGAATGTTATGTGCATGTGCCTTATGAATTGAGGCATAAACTCGAATCAAAAGTTGAGAGGTGTATATTCATTGGATATTCGAGTGATCAAAAGGGTTTTAAATTCTATCATTCGAAAAGGGGTCTAGAGATGTTATCTTTGATGAACTTCCACCTTGGTATGGCATGAAAGATTCATTGAAGGTCCAAGACATACATAATGATTAGAGAAGTCATTTACAAGACCAAGAAAGTGTGAATATTTTTGGTCCTTGAACTTCAAGGATATCATTAAACGGAAACCACACATCTCCATGGAAAGGGAGATTGAGAAGCAATCCTAGCTCAATTGAAGAAAACTCTACAAGAAGCAAAGTCAAGGAGAAAGGAGATTATCGAGTTGATCCATTGGTAGAGATGGATAGTTGCAGAGAAGGAGAATGTGAAAAGATAGAAGTTTTAGGTGTAAAGAGCTCAAAGCAATAAAAAAAAAGGCTCATTCCAACCCTCATGATCAAAGACGAAGAGAAAGATTATCTTTTTCTATGAAGGTATCTCTTCTCTAGGGCAATGATCCACATACTACCTGAAATGTCTTGCAACAAGTATAACACTCTTTGAACTAGAATTTGAAACTATAGATGAGAGAAGAAGTATCATGTCTAACTTCCTTCTTTGAGAAATTCATCTATGAATTCTTGCAACAATTTTTCAATGTTCCTAAAGCTTACCATATCTAGTGTTTGTAACCATTTAAGTTTAGTTCTTATCATTCTAAGTCTAAAGCCTCATAATAAGTGAAAAAATCATCCATTTTCTTGACATATGATACATGTTTAAACTTTGAAACATGATCATATGTGTCTTCCATTACATAGAAAACATTATCCATACACTCAACTTGAGACGGTCTCAGTAAATGAACTACTTGTGAGGAACATGGGACTGGGAATCTATCATCTACTTGCATACATGGATAGACAACAATCTCTCTCTATCATGTTATAGGTACCTCTTGGCCGCATAGCTCACATTTTTGGGGGGAATGTGAATGTGCATCCTCACTAATCCTTGCGTCTCATCTTCCTTTGAGTTTTAACTCTCATGATCTCTGGTATTGCATACATCACCTTTGAAGTTTGCCAATGGAAGAGTGGCTAACCTAGGTATGTGTATTTGTTCTTAATATTTTCATTGAATATTCAATTTGATGGCTCTTATCCTTTAGGTGTAGTGCCAAAACTTATCTCTAGATTCTTGTGCTTGAAAACCTTTTTGGGTTTTTTCCATGGTCTATTAATGTTGTATATGCCCACATAATTGAATCAAAATAATTGAAAGATATACTTCATTCAATGGATCATCATGTGGGATCATGTGCTTTCATAACTCTTGTGGTTTCCAACTTACCCCTAACTATAGATACTTGTTCTAGTTCAAGATCCTTGATGATAGGTTCTAGGATTTGAACTTGATTTTCCATTTCCAGAGAATCATGTAGATCATCCTCTCATACTATTAGAAGAAATAGTACTCTCAACATGTGGAGTTAAACTTAGGCATACGTTGACTATTTGTGAGTTTGGAAAGGTTTTGAAATATGGGATGATCTAAGAAAGAAATTTCATGTGCTAGCTCAAAGTGGTTCAAGATTGGGGATTTGATTCCTTATACTTGCAACACTTAAGTTATCATCGTATGAGGCATTTTACACATTACATACATGGTACCTTGTTTTTCTAATTATCTACCTCCTTTGACTTAAAAAATAGAAGAATCATGTGTTTCATTTGCTTGATATTTCGTAGTCTAATAATGTGCCTTTCTAGGCCATCTACTACACATTACACCTAATGGTTCATAAGGAGATCTCATGGAAGAGTGATGCACTGCCTGAATCTTAGCCATGGTTTCATTACTTTCCAATGGTGTAGGCTTGCTCTTTGAAATTTCCATGATTTCTAGATCACTCTCAATTTCGACTTAATGAATCTTTATCTTTTGATTGTCCTACCTAATTGCAAGTACACAAGTCTTGACTTTGTCTCTTGAATTTCAAAATTTGTTAACCCTCTCACATGATTATCTTATTCAACTTCAATCTCCTAGCAATTGATGTTTTTTGAGCTCAAAAGTAAGATTTCTTCAAGATCTATGGTTGAATTCTTTCAAGGCAAATGGCTAAAAATTTTCAATAATGATAGTAAAATAATTCTGGTGATTAAAGTGAATGTTAGAAACCCAAAAGGTCAATGATGCATATACATGTTTGAGGGCATAATGGTGAAAACTCAAAGGTCAATGATAGCTAAAATTCACAATGATGCCCCTTGGCTAAGAGACCACAATGCCCGGTGGGTGACATAATATTATGCCTATTGGTTAAAAGGTCCTAATTCCTGTTGTGTGAGAGGTTGGGGTGCCTCTTGGATGAGAGCTCCCAATTTCTCTTGGGTGAGTGGTAATGATACTTCTCAAATGGGAGGGTGTGATGCTTCTTGAGTGAGAGGTTAGAATGCCTCTTTGATATGGGGCTGTAATGCCTATCCGATGAAAGATTGTGATGCCTCTTGAATAAGAGGGCAAAATGCTTCTTGGATGAGAGGTCATGATGTCACTTGGATGGGAGTTCATGATGCCTATTGGATGAGAGATCAACATGCCTCAAGTGAGATTTTCATGCCTCTTTAACTAAGAATGACGGAAACCTTGACGTTAGGTGATGACACCACTTTAGATGATGGTTCGACACCCAAGATGGTGATGTCTATCCACAAAAGAAAACCTAATAGTCCCTCTCAAAGATATATGACATGAACCTCATAGAGATGATGCCTTGGTTCAAAACAAACAGATGATGTCCCTCTATATGTACAATATGATGTCATGATCTGGTTGAGGGATGAAAACAAAGTAGAAAATTAAAGTGAATAAAAGGAAAATAAAAAGAAAATAATAAGAGAGACTATTGCAAGATAGAAAAAGGAAAAACTAATTTAGAAACACTATTGCATCCTACAGAGAGAAATTTAGCTAACTACCCAATTGATTTTAGTCAAGTAGAAGACATGTGTTCAAAGAGGACAGCCCTCAAGATGAGTATTGCACTAGCAAAGAAGGCGATCTCAATTGTAAAAGTTCCATTATTGGATCTACTATCCCATAACCTATGAAAAGAATGGTAGTGGATCCAAAGGTTAGGTTGTCCTTGGGCTCTTATGGAAGGATTGCATCAAAGGGAAGCTTCCCTACTTCAATGGTATAGGCCCAAAGAAAAATGAATGAGTTGAAGGATTAAAAAAATTGGACTCACCCCAAACTAGAAATTACCATGCTCTCCTTATAATGTTCAAGGTCTCATTGACCCCTCTAGAAAGATGAATATAAACCGATGGATGAAGGGAAAAAATCCAAACCTATATTCATCTACCTCGAAGAAAGAAAGATAGTGAGGAATTCATGAGAAGGCTATGCAAAATTTCCCCATAGCATGTTTTAATTACTATCGGCCACCCATGTTGCCACACTGGTGCTGGCCTAAGGTACAAGCTGCAATGATTGTCATTATTTTAAGGCTCCACATTTAATTACCTCCATAGGTGGGTGCGTGTTAACATGGGATCTCAACCCTTCTCTATAATCCACATGTATACCACTAACTCAAAGCAAAAGAGGGAATAGAGACATGGAACTCCTTGTATTCCATGTCATCTCAAGTGATAAACATTAGAGACTTCAACATGGTGGACACGGATTGGGTTTGGTAAGAGAAGAAGGATAATTCTAATTATGAACTTGAAAAAGTCAAATGAGATCATCTAAAATCACACCAAGACTTGATTAAGTTCAAAGGACCCCCTTGATTCCGTCGATCCAACATTCACACTAGATTCAAGCTTCAGTAAGCTTGTCTTGATAGATTTTATGTGTCAAGCAACAGCATCAATAGCCTCGAGATTTCCATTCTTTCCCTTTTGCACAAACATCATCTTGTCATATCATTCTTCCTATTGTAACCTCTTATTTGCCCACTAGGGGCAAGAGGGCTCCTTAGTTCCATAGTGAGTCTACTATCTTTAGGTTGCCTTAAGTATTATAGGAAATCAAGAACCTCATAAGAAATTCTCCTTTTATTTAATTTATGGAATCTATCTTGTGAGTTAATAGGTTACATCCACTCGATGGTCAATAGGCACAAACATATTTCTCCAAATAGTTAGGATGTCCTTCATATGCATTTAAATCCCTTTCCATGAGTAAACCCTAGAAAATCAAGTATCCATAGAGGAAATCAATCATAGAAATGGCTGATTAAAGTTTATGAAACATGAAGTGATACCTCAATAAACACCCTTGTGAAGTAATTTTAATTAACAAGATAATGCAAAAACAAAAAATGCAAACAATTACGTGTCCATGCTTTGGGCCTTATTTATGGCTCCTTTCTCCATCCTTGCTTTGGTGTTGTAGCACTTCATGCAACACCCATAATGTGTATTTGGAAGCTTCCTAGCTGCCAAAGAAGTTGTAGGTTTATTAAAAAGAAATTCCTCCTGATAGCTAATTAAACACCATCTATTTCATGTCTATATAGACTTTTGGATTTTCATATGCATGAACAAAAGCATTGGCTATGTTTTTAATTGGCTTGGTGTATCTCGAACCTGATTTATACAAAAATATATATGGAACACCCTAATGGCCAGATCTGTCTAAGGGCATTGTAGCTCAAAACTAGTAAAGGTAGTGTATTCAGGCCATACACTCATTCCTTAAAAATGAACCTCATTTACTCAAGAATCCACATTTCATACCTTAGATAGTCATGAGTGTCAACACTTAGAACTGCTCGAGCACTTTCTCATTTCTTTAGCACATTTTTCCTGGCTTGTATATGTGTCCATCCTAAATGGCCGCTTATCTTTGTAGATTGCATACAAGTAAACCGATCTATGTTATGCTCTTGAGCTTCTTCTTCTTTGTTTACTGTTTGTGTGCATTCCCCCTTCCACGTCACCCTCTTGCATGCATTTCGTAGTCTTGATAAGAAAAATGTATTGTTATCTTCATACCTAGTGCTTCAAGCTTGGTAATCCTATCAATCTTTCGGATCCCGATTGCTCCTTCTCCATCTATGATGCTAGCAAAAGTTTATGCAATATAAGAACTATGAAGTACATGCTACCGTGTGCTGTACTACATAAGAGAAACACGGTTCTAGGTTGTCGCTAAGCGAAGGACCAAGACATGGATATTCCACTGTGGGCGAGTCGACCCATCTGCTGTGTTATGACGACAGAGGTGTACGCTCATGTACTTAAACTAATCCAGTCATTATTGAGGAGATTAAGGCCTAAAACCCTGGTTATTTTCGTGGAAAGTGATAGAGGGGGAAGCACAATAATCCAGTCCTTGTCGAGGAGACAAAAGGCCCAATATCCTGGTTGTCCTCTCGTAAAGTAATAGAGGAGGAAGCACAGCATCAAGGCGATTATGCGCTTTATAATTCCAGTAATTGCCAAGGATCAAGCCCAAGATGTTCATTGCTTTCATACACAGTGACAGAAAGAAACGCAGAGCGCAAGGGTATTACAACTTGTAGATCTACCTTCCTATTCTGTTTCACTTTCCGTCTACAATCAGCTTCCATCTTTTCCCCCAAGCTAGACGGGCACGCTAACGGTGTGGGGAGATGTGAGGAATGAGTAATTTTCTTCAAAGTGGTCGTCGCTGGAGCCAATATTATAGTACAAACATAGTTTGGGACTGTAAATACACCCACTGTAGAAACCTTCCTTCTCCTGGGAGAAACATCTCCGAATCATGGTGTAGCCACATTTTCCTTGGCCAGAGGTGCAATCTCGTCACCATCGGTCCCAGGTTTGCTGCCCTCTACATTTAAGCTTAGCAAGATCTCTTCCCACTTTTTGGCAGGCTCCTGATTGTGACAAAATACGATAATCACATTAGTTTAAAACAAACAGTATAATTGTAGAACAAGGAAACACATGAGCTTTGTTCTGTGTACTTCACAACAACCATGGTATGTAGTCCGTGTAAGCATCACTACCTTCCAAGATAGATCTTGTCCCATGCAAGTTTCCATCATCTCAAAGTAGCTGGGAGTTTCACAAATTTGCAGGGCATCTTCAATGGTGGCAGAGAGGCTCTTCACATCTGATGGATCGACTGCATCACACTGAAAAACCCCAACATCAATAACATATCCTTCGTTGTATGTCAAATATGGCATATAATTAGACTCACATCGATATTGAAGGGCTGGCTTGTCAAAAATCCAGTGACTCCGTGCTTTATAGTATCTACCAATCCACCAACTGGAGGGGCAATAGGAGGCTGGTGCAACACACAAAGACAAAAACGGGAAAATACTTCATGACTATACCTTGAAAAAAAGTAATTGAGAGAAACAAGAAATACTGATACACATGTGCATGGAAATCTGATGACTTAGCTCATATCACTAACCTTTCTATAACTCACTTACATTTTGAGGAACTGATTGCAAAATAATCGACATAGAGTGGAAGTAAGAAGAGTAGAAAGCATACTGTGCCATATCGCATAGCATAGAGCTGATTGAGACCACATGGTTCAAATCTACTAGGGATGACCATAAAATGTACAGCAGCGATAATCAAGTGTGCCAGGGCCGAATCAAATTTGCATACGGCGCTAACTTTGCCAGGAAACCTTGCTTCCAAATCTTTGAGTTCTGCCTCCAATGTTTTCTTACCAGTCCCCTGCAGCATACACAGGTTCACATTACATAATACAATGGATTTCTGAGAAAAAATAGGAAATCCAAAGAGATTCTTCTGCAATTGACTGATTGCAAACACTTACCAGGATTACCATCTGCACATCATGTTTCAGTATCTCTGGAACTGCTGCTGCAAGGATGTCAGAACCTTTCTGTTCCTCTAACCTACCTACAAACCCAAGGATCGGACACTGTTTATCTTCAAGCCCAACAAGGCTTCGCAGATTTTGGCGGAGAATCTCTTTAGCTGCCTTTGCCTGCAAAAAGAATCATATGGGACATCAACCACACAAATGGAAAATGCAGAACACAAAACATATTTTACATATATTACAAAACACATGCAAAGGATGCTGATATGAAACTACAGACTCATAAATCAACTGATGACAAAAACTATTAAGAAGTCTCCTAGGCCGCAAAGGTCAATTTCATTAATCAGCAATTTCCTATACCTCTAGTAGGCATCTGAAACCCGCATTCTGCCAGATGTAACATAACAATGATTGACTTTGCAAAGCTAAGTGTCTGGATTATACTACGTTCCTGAAAAACTCACTCACTGTGCAAAGGAACATCAAGATGGCCAATTCAGAGGGCACTAAGTATGAAAGCCGTGCAGACAGAAATAGGGAATACAAGGGAGAAAGAAAAATAGATTGATTTAAACATATTTGAGTGATATTGAAAAAAAAAAAGTTGACATTTTAGATATCTTTGAGTGATAATGAAAATTACTATGTACCTGTACATACTACATGGTATCTGTCAACATGAGGAAAGTCAGATATCCAAAGAGAAAGGAGGGAAATGACATAAAAGAGTGCAATCAGCTCTGGAAACAATGAGGAATGATGGGACTACTGTTTCCACAAGCATATCCACTAATACAGAATGTCTGCCAAAGGAAGCAGGAAAAAAAATGGTGAAGAAAAGGAGATGGGCAACACAATTAGGAAGCACATCTCCAGGAGTGAAAAATCAAGAAGGTAGGGATTCCAGAACTGTCCTTCACATTCTTTGGGCCACTTGAGTGGGTCATTCAGCAAGGCTCTAAATAATCATTATACAAGAGAAAGGGCAGCAGATCAAAGTAAAAGGCCTTTTCAGTGATGGCAATCACATACTAAGCCATCGGGCAGTACATATCATGACAATAGGCACAAAGAAGATACTCCCCCACTAATGTAAAGTAGGCTGGCGGCCAAGTGGGTCAAAGACTTAACAACTTAATCAATGGCCCAAACAATAATAAGTCCTTGACAATCCACTAGAAATACATTCTTATTATGATGAATGTGCAATCTCACACCCAGCTATGCAATCCTACCTTCATGCGAAATACAGATGCATACATTCCTCTCATTGTAACCTAGTCTGCATCGTGATTCCAAGATAAAGTGCAGATACTGAATAATTGATAAGGGGCTGCACATGATATTTACCCCCACACAATCTCTCAGCAGATACAAAAGCTTTTCTACCCATACCTACAAGATATTTGTGTGCATGATATTTGTGTTTCCACCATGTCTGCTTTTTTATGAGTTCATCACTCGTAAAAAAGCAAACATGGTGGAAACATATCCATTCCTGAACAACCACCACAAGATTCACTTACTACACATATACAGACTACCTATAGACTTACCGTTGTTACATCATAATTTACTTCAAGGAATTTGTCTGTGGATGGGTCCCACTCTTGTACATCCATTCCATTTGTAATACCAATGACACCCTTCTTCTCAACCTCCTTATTTAGCTCCACACCTGTATCCTCCCCAGCCGTAAGCTCCTTTGCATAATTGGGGCTCACAGTGATCAGAATATCTGACTCTGTAATTGCTGCTTTCATCCAGTTAATTTTCCAACCTTTCACAGGATAATCATACCTGTAAAAGATACTTAATCGATTACTGCTGGAGCGTTGCAAAGTAAATTGTGACATACAGCTAAAATGCTAACCCATCAAGGAAGGCGAATGAGCTCCTGAATGACTCTGGTAGGTTCAAACGGTCAAAATCCTCAGGAGGGAACCTTCCCTGGTAGGCCATGTTGTGTATACAAAATGCCACCTACAAAGAATGGATTTGCACGAGTACACTTCATAAATGGAGACATGAGGCTTCAGCATTAGGGACATACAAGCCAGTAGATTTACAAACATCTTCTTCTTAAAACAATGAAACTCGAAAACAAAGAGGCCTACAGGTATGCAATGATAAAAAATGTGCATTGAAATCTACAGTAGAACATACATGACGATTGGAAAACGATCTTAACTTAGGAAGTTAAACCAGATGTTCACATACCTTTGCGTTCTTGAAAAGTCCCCTAGACTTGTAGTACGCCTTAAGGTAGCACGGAACTAAAGCTGTATGCCAATCATTTGCTACGAAAATAACATCTTCCCCTGAGAGCACGCAAACAACACACAGAAGATCATTCTCAATCCATTTCAACACTCCTGCCGTGTCAAATACACAACGTACCATATGGCCCAGATCCAGTCGTGCCATTGTTCAAATTCAAGACACGCGCTGCTTCAATTGCCGCCTGAAATGCAATTAGGGACACTCCCTGCGTTACCCTCCATAAATTGATCTTCTTCTTAAATCATCTTTCAACAGTTCAATCATTGATAACTTTCAGATAACCGACATTCAACTTAGACAAAGATAACCTGTGCAAAGAGACTGAATCTCAGCTGGTTGTCTTCATAATCTTTCCCAGCAACAGGTCCATACAACTTCCCATTAGTCTTGCCCCAGACCTGTAAGAATAATAAATCAATGTTAGCTTATGTCCCTTCAACTCGGTAGCTGTAACTCCTCGAAACGTGGCTCCGCCTTAATCCGTATCAACTTCGAGACCTGCTGATACTTCAGGGAGATGGTGATCGAGATTCCTACCATGTGATAATACCCATTGAGCACACGAAAAGAAGTTCATTCACCTTATCCCCAGAGAGCAATAAATGACAAGTGCTAGAACACAGAGAAGCTGATTCCTCGTGAAGCCCCTTAAATACATAGTCAATTAAATGACGAGCCATACCTTGGCAAGAAAGTAAGGGTGATCAACAAACACCCGATCCACACCCCTCTTGTACGTGTGGAAATATCTGACTTCTTCCTCTTTGTCTCCGACAGGAAACTGCGAAATGACGTTCACAATGAACTTTACAAGCTCAGAAACTTTGAGCAAAAGGATAGCATGATGTCTATCCAACGGGGTACCCTGACAGCCCTGTAAAAATTTCAACGTACCTTGGCTGTAACGGAAGTATCCCATGCATCCTTGTACTGATCGTGCCTCACGCTGACTGTCATGACTCGATTACAGCGTGCCTGTACAAAAAAGAAAGAAAGCTCGTCAAGATCGCGCATTGGAGAGCATAGTTCCGAATGAGAAACGAATCCAGAACAGGGAAGTGTAGTTGCAAGGCAAGTGCAATGGACATAAGCGAAGCGGTTATGGGAGCAAATAGGACATACAAATCCGCATAAGATAGCACAACTGATAGAGAGAGAGAGGGGGGGGAGAGAAAATTATTCGACACCTACCGCAAGCGCGGGGGCTAAGCCGCCAATAACATCTGCGAGGCCGCCCGTCTTACTCCATGGAGCGCATTCGAACGCTATCAATATCACAGATAGGCCGTCACAGAGAGGAACCGTGGGAACGGGGGTGGCCGTAGGAGCGGGAGCAACGGTAGCGACTGCGTTGGTTATCCATCTAGCTGTGCGAGTTTCCCAGGCATGATTCAAATGCTGCTGATGGATCTTGTTAGAGTGAAGTGCAGACACACGCAAGCCGTCGAAGTGCAGCGCGTCCGGAGACAGTTGCTGGGGATGGAGACTAGACGCGCTGGGCGCGACAGAAGAAGAGCGAGTGCAGGAAGAAATGGAAGCGAGGTGTGCACAAGCTGCCATTGTATGTGAGAGTCTGTAGCAAGTGAGCAGCAGAGACGCGCAGTGGTTCAGCCCTCTGCAGACACGAGGGCTAACCAGCGGTGGAACAGGTCTGAGGTGCTCAAGAGAAGCGTCGATGTGAGTGCACTGGGATGCAAAGGCAAGAACACGTCGAGTAAATACTGTCGAGGCAGAAGAAAACGACGAATGAAATGCCCATGTGTGAGGTGGTCACGGCGAGCAGAGAGGGCGCCATGTAAGCATGGGATCACGGTGATCTCGCAGTAGCCATGGCCATGTAAGCACTCTCCCCTGTCATGGAGTCGCATATTCGGAATCTCTTGTCAATGTCTCAATGTTTGATAAAATATCCCTCACGAATAACAAAATGACGGCTGTAGAGTTGACCAATCATTTTTGACCATGTGGCTTTTACTAGAGGCGCACAAATAAAATGTCCCCACGCATGCTGATATGCTCTGATTTCCAATTCCCCATACTAATGGGATGTTCTTTTCTCATCTATGAGAGGCTGAGGGAGCTCCTGGTTTCTTCAGCCTTGGACTCTTGCTGCCACTAGAACCTCTATCAATTGCTCTTTCTTTTTTTTTTTTTTAAGAGTACAATGAATTGGAAATACACATTCACGCACCCAACCTCGTAAGATAGAGACACTCATCATGAGAGACTCATGAACATGTCCAGCCAAGACTTGAACTCAAGACTTACTCTCACAACTTCAAGACATTAATTACTAGGTTACGTGGGCTCGGACTCAATTGGTCTTTCTTTTCTTTTTTTTGTCATGTGCTTCACAAACCTTATGATTGATATGCTTCCTCCACAAGTCTCCTCACATAGCATGATTCATATGCTTCCTCCACAACTCCCCTCACATAGTATGGTTCATATGCTCTCTCCACAAGTCATGCCCAAGGGGAGAGAGAATCATAACAACAATGAACAATCAATTTGTGGGTGAGATGGGATGAGAATTGCCACTTGCCAGAGTGGTCTATGCCACCAAGGTCTATGAGCAAGCACCACCACATGCTTCACGCATTGCTTTCATGTGAATTAGGAACCTTGATATATTGATATGGAACCTTGTTGATCTTCAATTGAGGGGGTCAAGAGTGTTACTATTGAACATGATGATAGGTAGTATTTACAAAATCACCTATATATAGGGTTTTCTTAGAGAAAAAAGCATTATCAATCCCTTCTTATTTCAAACATCAAGAAGAAATATATGGGATATGAGAGTAATGATCCTTCCTGAGATGCTTATTTTCCTCATGGACCTACGCAAATGAGATCATGTGAATCTTTAGTAAAACTAAAATGAAATTGAGACATGGAAAATAAAATAAGATTTATAACTCTGTAGTCGCTTATTTTCCTCATGGACCTACGCAAATGAGATCATGTGAATCTTTAGTAAAACTAAAATGAAATTGAGACATGGAAAATAAAATAAGATTTATAACTCTGTAGTACCCAGTGGTTTGTTGGCCTATTCGGATGATCTAAGACCTACTAGCCAATTGGATGTATGTAGGCAGTTTACCGATTGGCGTAGCCTATGGGCAACTCATCTAGACTTCCGCCTTAAAGCAAATTGTATTTGCTTTTGAGTGTGTATAAAAATTTTTTTATCTCATATGGCCCTATGGTTGACCCTTCCCATGTTCTTGCCTAGTGGGCCATTGGGCTCTGTAATCTCGATCATGTTGGGCATCTTACCCCTTCTTTGTGAAACATAGGGTATCCGAGAGGTACTAAGCCTACCTTCACTTATAATTTCAATTAATTCAAGCTTATATGAGAAATTAGGTCTCGGCCAAACTTCCTTTAAAAAAAGAGGTAGGCTTAATAGATCCTCAAAATAGGATACAATATGCGTTATAACTCTCAAAAATCCACCTTGAGCTAGAATTAAAACTTGAAGTCCAATTAAAACTTGAAGTCCCATTTCGGTAGCACTAATTGATAAAATAGGATTTGAGTTGAAAAGTGACTTGAAATTGCTTAGCATAATTGATTTTGAGTTTAGTTAGCCATGAGGTGATACTAAAATAAACATTCATGAGTTAAAACTCTGAGCATACACACAAAACATGGTGTATCCTCTTAAATGGAAGTGTTGTAGGGTTTTAAACCTACAACAACTCTAACACAAAGCTTAGTAGTGGTTCACACAACCAACAATTGCTAGAGAGAGAGAGAGAGATTTAGTCTAAAAGCCACAAAAACTACAAATGCAATTCTCAGAACTCGATGATGTTGGAGTTGGAGGTCTACGAAAGCACACAAACATCACAAGGAAGAAGAAGAAGCTTGGGGAACGACACACAATACTGAATGTATTACCACTAGAATGTACAAAGATAAGTAACCTGTTAAGGTTATAGGCATATATACAAGCCGACAGTGAACAAGCAGCTGGCACTCATGTATAAGGAAGTGCCAAGCTATGTGGAATCAATCCACAAAAGGAAGTAAGCCCAAAGCTTTGCGAAAAGCTTCAAACTTCTCCCGAGGCAGAGCATTCGTGAAAAGGTCTGCAATGTTCTCCTGTGTGGGCACATATGCCAAGTTGATCTCTCTAGCAGAGAACCTCTACCTGACATAATGATAATGCACCTCAATGTGCTTAGTGCGAGCATGGAACACAGGGCTCCTCGCAACTGCCAATGTGCTCTGACTCTCAGTGAAGACGATGGTGGCAGAAAACTGACCAACACCCAAATCAACCATAAGGCATCTGAGCCACACACACTCAACAGTCGCTGTGAAAGCTTCCCTATACTTAGCCTCACAACTGGAAGTGGCCATAGTAGGATGCTTCTTGCTCAACCAAGATATACATGAGCTACCAAGCATGAGGCAAAAGCCACTAGTGAACACATGAGTGTCATAGCAACCAGCCTAGTCACAATAAAAGCATGTAAATATGGCAGTAGTGATCCCCCCTTGGGATAAAACAATCCAAGTAGTTGGGTACCACTCAAGTAGCGAAAGATGTGCTTAACTGCCTGGCAATGCTTGACTCCTAGGCAATGCATAAACTTGCTCATTTGTGAGACAACAAATTGAATATCTGGTCGAGCAATGCATAAGTAAATCAAGCATCCAATAGTCTACTGATAAAGAACAACATCAAATGCATCTCCATAATCATGAAGAATCAATCATAACCTATCTCCATAGGAGTGGTCATCAAGACCAAAATGATGCAATAATGTGTCAATATATTTCGTTTGACACAAAGCCATTCCACCATCAACATGCATAAACTGAATGCCCAAATAATGATGCGAATGTCCCAAATCAAACATATCAAATGAGGCATGCAAATTAGCCTTAAAATAAGCAATATGCTTCTCATGAGGACCAGTGAGCAGCATGTCATCAACATACACAACAATGATCAGAAGTACATCATTAGCACGCTTAACATTAAGGTGCTTTTAGTTGGACTGTTCTCAAAACCATGTGCAATCAGATAAGCATGTATCTTTTCATACCAAGCACATGGTGCTTGCTTTAAACTATATAATGCCTTCTTTGACCTGCACACCTGGTTTGCATGCCCTTTTTGCACAAAGCCACGGGGCTGAAAAACATACACTTCTTCATGCAAGTCACCATTCAGAAATGCAGTTTTATTGTCCAACTGATGTACATTCCAACCATGATGAGCTGTAAGTGCATAGATCCCATGAACAGTAGTCATATGGCATGTAGGTGCAAAGGTTTCATCAAAATCAATGCCTCTTTCTTGCACAAAATCCTTTGCAACAAGCCTAGCCTTATATTTGTCAACTGTTCCATCAGGCTTATGCTTCGGCTTGTAAACCCACTTAGTGCCAATGGCCTTGTTGCCAAGAGGAAAATCACATGAAGAACACGTACCATTTTTCATGATAGCATCATATTTAGATTGCATTGCAGCCATCCAATGTTCAGAATTTTGTGCTTCATCAAACGGAATAGGTTCAGTCTCATCACACAGACTAGAGGCAGCCATAGCATAGCAATCTAATGCAAAAGAGGCATTATAAGAGCCTGGATATGATAGAGGTGCATCTAATTTGTTGTCACGCAAAGTCTGCACTAGCCTATTTGGCATAGTTTTTGCATCCTCAATATCATCTCTCTCATCAACAAGTGCATCATGTAAATCTACATAAAAAATGGAATGGTCTACATCATCACATGAAACATGTAAAGGCTACAAAGTTGCCTCATTAGGACTAGCACTAGACTCTCCACCTGTAAAAAGAGGTAACAATGTATCATACATGTCTTTGGAGCTAACAAATGTCTCCTTCGTACATGAAAGTAAGGGCTGAATAACATCTTCCATAGAGACAACATCACGGCTAACTAGAATACGTCTAGTTTGTGGATGATACAAACGATAGACTTTGCTTTCAGAATTGTACCCAACAAAAATATATTTCACTACTTTATCATCCAATTTTCTGCGATGTTGTTTAGGCACTAATGCATATGCCACACAACCAAAAACACGTAGATGAGCAACAAATGGCTTACGACCATGCCAAGCCTCATATGGAGTGATAGACTGCAACACTTTAGTGGGACATCTGTTGAGTACATATGCTGCACACATAACAACCTCAAACCAAAAATTATGTGGTAAAGCCTGACTCTTGACCATACACCGCACCTCTCCATGAGTGACCTATTCTTTTGTTCAGCAACTCCATTCTATTGAGGTGTATACGACACTGTACACTGATGTTTTATCCCACATTCAGCCAGAAATGCATTAAAGTCAGAAGACATACATTTCCCCCCTTCATCAGAACAGAGGGTGCCCATTTTACATGTGGACAATTTTCAGCCAAAACTAAAAACTATTTGAAGCACATAAACACTTCGGACTTTGCTTTCAATGGATATACCCATGCATGCGTGTAAAAATCATCAATGAAAGTCACAAAGTAAAGATAGTTTCCAAAAGAGGGTTTCTGCATAGGACCACATACATCACTATGAACAAGATGCAATTTCTATGTAGCTCGAATAGAACCATTTTTTGGGAATGAGGAACGCTATATTTCACCCAAAATACAGCCTTCACATACATGTTTACCAGGTGCCTCAAGTTTGGGCAAAGAGGACACCATTTCAGATTTCTATAGGCATAGCAAACTAGCAAAATTCAGATGACCAAAGCATGCATGCCAAAGCTTTGCATCTGACATAGTCTGAGAATCATGTACTGCACATGCTGAGTCATTCACAGATTTTTCATAATCTATGAGCTTATACAACCCACAAGATAAAATGCTAGAAGCAATAATCATGTCGCCATTTGATAGATCATGAACTTTACATCTGTCATCAACAAATTTCACAACCAAGCCAATCTTGGCTAAAGCCAAAACTGATAACAGATTCTTCTTGATCCTTGCCCAAATAAAGCATCTGACAAAGTGAAAGAACTACCATCAGTAGTAGTCATAATGATCTTACCAACTCCCATAACAGGATAAGAGGAGTTATTGGTGCATGTAATAGTATTCCCTATAGGGGTAGGCTTGATTGAAGGGAAGAAACTATGCTGCGAGGTAATATCTTAAGTCACCCCACTATCAAAGTACCAAACATCTGAGTCTATTGCAGACATGCACTGCTCATGAGAAGACGAGTCAAAACTGCAAACAATAGTAAACACCCATTCTTCATCCTGCACAAGATTAGCACACTCTATTTTTTGTGTAGATGCCTCTGCAACAACCATTCCGGCCTCTTTCTTCTTTGCCTCTTCAACAGCCAGTTTTGGACAACTCTTAATGACATGATCATTTGCTTTATAGTATTTGCAAAACAATTTCTACTTTTTTTATTTCTTCTCATCTTTGTCTTCCTTCTTTGATTGTGTAGAATTAGCAAATTTCTACTTACTAGTAGAAGAGCTCCATTTTCCTTTGCCCTTCTGACTAGCTAGGAAAGCTTGATCTACAACATGCATAATAGACGTGTTCTGCCTAGATTAATCTTCCTACAACAAAACATAAATTCAAATGTCAAGGCATTTGGATTGCCTTTCATCATCAAACAAAGAGTAGAAGCAAAACTCTGATATGGGTCGGGAAGACCATTCATAACAGTGTGCACAAGTGAACTATCAGAAAGGACTTCATCAACAAAAATCAATTGTTCCTTCATATCCTTGATCTTTGTCAGAAAACTGTCCATAGAATCACCTTCATTCATGTGCTCACTCTCCAACTGTTTTTAGAGGTAAGAAACATGAGCCTCATTCCGAGCTTGATACAATGTGATAAGTGTATCTAAAGCATCCTTAGCTATTCTGCAAGAGCGAATGTGAGGAATAATGGCATGTTTGATAGACAAAGCTATCAATGCATGTGCTTGAGCATCTCTGCCATCCCAACAAATTTGTTTTGCAGTAGGTGCAATAGAAATTGCATCATGAACAGGAATCTGTAGAATACCATCATCTTCAACACCATCTTCATTAGCTCCAGCACCTATATTTGCAGTACTTGTATTCACAGGTGTAATAGGACGTTTTTCGACACCCTACACAATATTCCATAGTCCTTTTGCGACCAATACATGATGCATCATATAATCCCATAATGGGTAATTCGTACCATCCAACTTATCCTCAACAACCAACATACGAAATACATCACTGCTTTTAGCCATGGCCACTTACTAAAATACCATGATGCATAAAAATGAATGTATCTAAAAAAGTTGAACAGAACTACCCTGATGAGTTCTGCTAAACTTGTAGCAGACTTCAAGATGCTTATACCCATGAACCAAAACCTGTATATATCTTTGGCACAAAAAGACAAAATAGCTTGCACACCAAATTTTGTGCGATTTTGAGACTCCAACCGGAGAGGTGTAGACGATGCCCTAGATGAAGTGGAGACCTGCTTTGATACCAATTGTTGGAGTTAGACATCTGCAGAAGCACACGAACAACACAAGGAAGAAGAAGAAGCTTGGAGCACAATACACAATACTGAATGTATTACCACTAGAATGTACAAAGGTAAGTAACCCATTAAGTTTATAGGCATATATACAAGCCAGGGGGAAAAAACCTCCTAAAGAGGGAAGAAAGTGCCCCGACGGCCCTAGTGTGTTCACACACATCACTACCTAAATCTATCAACAGATGAATTCTCCCATTTTAATCAGAAGTGACTTGATATTCAAAGATGATGGCAATGACTCTACTTGGTAAAAATTCGCAACTCGCACATAGAGAATTCACATCTAAAAATGCCACCCAACCATGCAAATATTCCATATATCTTCATCTCTCTCCACACACTATAAGCACCATTTTGCTCCGCACATGGGTGTCACATGGCACTAATATGTGATCCCACATGTGCTCCCTTCTAAGGGATGATTCACACACCCTTCTTCTATACTCAATATATGACATTTCTACTGGAGACCTTTAATTCTCCAAATGTCTGATCTATCTTGATTTAATAACTCCTCTATATCAAGAATAAAGCAAGCTTTACACAAACTTTACATTGACTTTCAAGTTCATTAAGAAATACTTCTCTGTGTGAAGTTTTCTTCAACTTCAACAAGTTTGCTTTAGAAATAGACTTCAATCTCTACACATGACTTCAATTTTAATCATTCAAATGATGCACACACATTTGTGCTACCTTTGCACAATCATAATGATCATTAGTTCTTCAAAAGAACCATTATATCTTTAATTTGATCATTGAGATCAAATATATATCAGAAACTACCTTCCAAAAATGGAGACTTTGACATGGTCAACTTCATAAGCTGATTTCTCTCAAAGTATAAGCCGTTTTGCTAAATGCTTTTAGCCAAAGCTTCCTTATCCTCTAACTTAAATTTTGAATGCTGATAATATAAAAAAAATTTACATTGAGCATTGAGATCTAAGCAAATCTTTGAGCAGCAAAATGCGCGATTATGAGAACTTCACTTGCAAACTTCTATATATGAATGTTCCTATTTATCATACACACAACCTGAAGAGAATTAGATCATCAAACTTTGGTCATAGCTTGATTAGCTTCTGAATTAGATGCATACAAAAGATTTCCTGATCCACATGATGAGGCTGAGAGAATTCTAAGATAGACTAGTCACTAATCTCATGAAAAGACTCTCTGCGCATCTATCTCTAAAGAACTTGAATTCTATTGACTATATTCTCATCTCTAATTCATTTTCCTATGTATACCACAACTATACACGAGTGTATATGTACATAATCAAAGTATTTTTTAAGTATTTTCCAAAACTAATGGACATAAGTATGTAGAACATCTCTTCCTAAATCTTCACTTGACCATGCTTTAAGCTTAACTCTTTTCTTCATTTCTTCACTCCTAAGATTCATGTAATCATCAATTGGTGATTGTCTTGCTCCAATAGCTCCCCCTCAATCATCAATTATGATTACATGCATCTTCTTTATGCCTTCCATCTCTTTAAACCTTTGTAACTTGGGTCCATCCAAGCTTTTTGTCAGCATATCTACCACTTGCTCTTTTGTTGGTGTATAAATGACTTCAATTTCTTTATCGAGCACCTTTTCTCTTAAGAAATGATATTGAATCTCTATGTGTTTATTTATGGCATGAAAAATAGGATTAGCTACTAAATACAATGAACTCATGTTATCTCCAAATATGATTGGAATACTTTGATCAATTCGTAGACTTTTCAACAAAGTCTTCAACCAAATTACTTCTTTTGTAGCTTCCACCATTCCTTTGTACTCAGCTTCTCTAGATGACAAAGCAATTGTATGTTGCTTCTTTGAACACCAAGAAATTAGCTTATCTCCAACATAACACAGGTAACCATGAGTAGATCTTCTATCATCTGAATTACCTACCCAATCTGCATCACTAAACACTTTATTTCTAGTATCAGAAGTAAATACATAATACAAACCTTCATTCAGAGTCCCTTTGATATAGCTTAGCACTCTTTGCGCTGTAATCCAATGAGTTTGCTTTGGGAAATGCATAAATTGTGATAAGACACCAACTACATATGAAAGATCTGGTCTTGTCAAGGTAGCATAGATTAGACTACCTACCAAACTCTGATATGTCTTCATGCCCTTGAACTCTTCTCCTCCATACCTGCTCAATTTGTGATTGACCTCCAAAGGTGTGGTTGAAGGCTTGCAATTCTCCATGTCAAACTTCATCAAAAGATTCTTCAAATATCTTTCTTGTGTAACATATACTCCATGTTGAGTATACATAATCTCCATTCCTAGGAAATAAGACAAATTTCCCAAATCACTTATCTTGAATTCCTTTTCCATTTGCTTCTTGAGCTCCTTGATTCCTTGAGCATGTGTACCTGTGACAATAATATCATCAACATAAATGCAAACATAAATGTATCCATCTTCATTTGCTTTCACTAGAAAACTACTATCTACCTTTGAAGCTTGGTATCCAAGTTCATTCAAGAACTTGATAAGTCAATAATTCCATGCCCTTGGAGCTTGCTTCAAGCCATACAAAGCTCTCTTAAGCTTACAAACATAATCTGATCCATTTGACTCTTTGAAACCCTCTAGTTGCTCCATATACACTTCATCTACAATATATCCATTCAAAAATGCATTCTTTACATCTAATTGAGATAACTTCCAACCTTTACATGTAGCAATAGCAATTAGAGTTATGATTGTAGACATCTTAGCCACTGGACTAAAGGTTCCATCATAGTCCACTCTGTTGGTGCAAATCACAAGCCTACACATTTGGCTTGTAGCCCATACACATATGAACTTCCATAGGAACAATTGCTAGTAGATACTTACCACTTTACCTTTGTAAAAAAGTTAGTTTTGACTTGGGAATCTTTGTAATCACCAACCAAGAAAAACTCGTGGAATAGCTAGAAGTTGATTGAGGCAATATCTCTTAGAATGAAGGTTCACTTTTTAGAGAGAGCCAAAAATTGAATTCAAATTCAAATTTAATTACAACACTTATATAAACTCTCTTGGAAAAGTCACGGTAGGAGTCGTCATATCCCGAGCTCTTCATTGCCATTTTGTATGTGTGTAAGGCCTACACTATAGCCTACAACTTTCTTCATCATAAGGCTATGATTACCAAGCCTATGACATTGTACAACATTGTTCATTAATACATTATACTTACATTGTTCATCTATGACATCTTTGTTATAATCATCTTCTACTGTCAACTTGTACTGAGCATATCTCACTCAGTTCTCCACCAAATTCAATGATCTATAGCTTTTTGGAATCAACTTGAGGTTATCTACATGCTGACAAAGTTTGAAGAAATTCTATTCAGTAGATTGAGAGAAATCGGCATCAAAGAACTCACTGCTTAATACCTGCAACAATCCTAAAAAATAAGGGGTAATGATAATTTTGCTAAATTGATTTCTCTAAGCATAGTTAACAATTTCAAGTGATTCCACTTGGAATCATTAGATTACTAAGCTAATTAGATATCCCTAAAAGGAATTTTCCCAATTCCTACTATACTGGTTGTACTGAGCATTACAAGCAGCAGGTGTATGATCCAAAATAGAAAGTTTTCTTGGATTCTTCAATTGAGAAGTAGTCTGTTTTGATCAAATCTTTTCATACATCATTTTCAAAGTACATAGACACTTTTATGGTATCATTGGAAAGCTAAGAGGGTCCACTTATCAAGTCTGAAGCATCAAAGGCCTGGTACTAATCAGGATTTGGCAGTACCTACTCATCACTTGAAGTGTCCATCCATCTTCCCAACACACTCCATGTGTTTGGGCATATCCTTTGACCACAAGTCTAGCCTTGTATCTAGACACTTTTCCATCTGCAAACCTCTTTGTCTTATACACCCACTAGCATCCAATTACCTTTTGATTTCTTGGTCTTGGCACCAATTCCCATGTCTCATTCTCAAGTAGAGCATCATACTCTTCTTGCATTGCTTTTTCCCAATTTTGTTTACCTTTTGCTTCATCATAGGTTGATGGATCTTCATCTGTATTCACAATGTAAGAATAATCTTTGGTTTACAAGAAAGAAGTATTATAGCTATACTTGATAGATTGTTTTCTTTCTCTTGATGACCTTCTAATTTCTACACTCCTTGAAGTCTCTACTTCATTTTCTTCTAGATCGAACCTTGGCCTATCTTCATCATTATCCTGCATTTCATTTCTACAATCATCATCATCATTATCTTCTTCATATACCTTCATCTTTGACTTTCCTTTCCTTTTTATTTCTTCAAGATATGTGCATACATTGTTTTGGCCTTGTAAACCATGTGCTTTTCTCATCAAATGTGACATCTCTTGAAACAAGAAATTGTTTTGTAGATGGACTCCACAACTTGTATCCCATCTGTCTATCATCATACCCAATGAACACATACTTTTCTGCTTTAGGTTCTAGCTTATGTCTCAATTGAGATGGAACATAAGCATATGCCAAACATCCAAATATTTTTCAATGATCAAGAGTAGGTTTCTTACCCCACCATGCTTCATAAGGAGTCATCCCTCTAAAGCTTTGCAAGGCAACCTATTCACAAGATAAGTTGCAGTATTAATTGCTTCTACCCACATGTAATTAGGGAACTTCTTCTCCTTCATCATTGATCTTGCAAACTCGACAAGAGTTCTATTTCTTCTTTCTGCAACTCCATATTGTTGTGGGGAGTACCTACAAGTCACTTCTCTTTTTATACCTACATTCCACATACAATCATCAAATTCCTTAGAAAAATATTCTCCCCCTCCATCTAATCTCAATCTCTTAAGCTTTTGTCTTGTAATTCTTTCTACATAAGCATGGTAGTGTTTAAATGTCTCAAACACTTATGATTTATCCTTGATTACATACAGAGTAATCCACCTAGTTGCATCATCAACAAACAACACATAATACCTTGATCCATTTATGCTATAATCCTTTGAAGGATCCCACACAACTGTATGAACCAATTCAAGCATATTTGAATACCTGTATCCTTGCTTGTTGTATGTTACCTTGTTGACAAGCCTCACATCTGTATATCATATATTGACCTTCAATGTTTGGTAGAACAAGCACTGCACCATTATTTGTCATCTCTTTTATCCCTCTTTCATTGAAATGTCCTAACCTCTTATGCCATAGGTCCAATTCAGACATATTTTGACTTCCATAAGTGAATAATGTATTTCCCATATTACCTTGGACTTTGAGAGTGAATAACCTTCCTTCCTTTTTCCCTATAATAATGCTTTTATATCCTTGACTTGGATCTTCAACATAAACACCATCATTTGTAAATCTGACTTCATATCCCTTCTCAACAATTTGCGCTACCCTTATTAGATTTTTAGGAATTGTTGGAACATAAAGTACCTTGCTTAGAAGTGTGCTTCCACTCTTTGTCTTCACCGATCCAATGCTTTCAGCTTTGTGTTTGGTGTTGTCTCTTATTTGAACTATATGCCCATTCACTCCGGCTTCGATATCAGTGATTAAGGAAATATTGCCACTTAGATGATTGCTACATCCTGAGTCAATATAAAACACCATTTTATCTTTGTTAATTACTTCATGTGTTGCATTCAAGATGAGAGTCAAGTCTTCCTTCTGATCTGAAGGATAATTCTAATAAGTGTTGTTGTAGGACTGAGTTTGGAAACTCCTTCCACCTCCTCTAGCAAATGACATCCTACCACCTCTTCCTCTGAAATTACCTCTTTGATTTCTGCCTCCTCTTCCTCGTGGACTGAAATTCTGATTATAACTTCCACCATTTTTATTATTATACCAGCAATCATTTGCCAAATTATTTGTTCTTCCACAAATCCAATAAGCTTTAGCATTTTCTTTATTCTTACCTTCTCTAACTTTACCTCTGAAATTCATCTTCCCTTTTGTGAAGTTCACTTGACTTGAATATCCCTCTTCGGCATTTGATTGCTTGCCTTTAGCATTCTTCTTCTTGTCTTTTGAATACATTGCTTGACTTGAGCTTCTGTCATTCTTTCCTTTAATGTCATGCTCAAATGTTAGCATATGTCCTATCAATTGATTAAGATCAGGAGTAAAATGATCTAATGATAATTATGTAGACAATATAAAAGGCTTCCACTTTTCATCTCCTCTTAGACCTATGAGTATTTGCCTTACCAACTTGTCTTCTTCAATATCTTCATCTACTGCTCCCAAACTATTTGCAATGTCCTTCATCCTTGTAACATAATCAGAGATTGACTAAGAACCTTTCTTCTTGAAAGTTGTAAACTCAGCCCATAGTGAAGCCTTCCTGGATTTGGTTGTGTTTTGAAAGTGTTCTTCCAAGGAATTCCATACAACTGCTTCACTTTCTAATACTCTAATGTGTGGTAGAAGATAATCATTTAAAGCCATGTAAATGATGCTCCTAGCTTGAACATCTTTCTTCATCCAATTCTTCAAATCTGCAAGTTCTTCTCTTGTAATGGATCCTTAAACTCTAGCTTTTCTTCTTCTCTTGTAATGAATGTCATCAAATCTTTGCTCATGAGGTGTGCCTCCATCCTCATAGACCATGCTGGATAGTTCTCTCTATGTAGCTTGTCAATCTGCAAGCTTTCTCCCATCTCTTGACTTCTATATCTGCAATTACTAAGATTTATGAAGATACAATGTACCTTTGATATCTTCAATTCACAAGATATTTGATGTCTGCAACAATTGGGGTTCTCCTTGCTTCTTCTTCACCTTGATTTGGACTTTCTGCTCTGATACCACTGCTAGAGACCTTTAATTCTCCAAATGTCTGATCTATCTTGATTTAAGAAATCCTCTATATCAAGAATAAACCAAACTTTACACAAACTTTATAGAAACTTTACATTAACTTTCAAGTTCATTAAGAAATACTTCTCTGTGTGAAGTTTTCTTTAGCTTCAACAAGTCTGCTTCAGAAATAGACTTCAATCTCTACACATGACTTCAATTTTAATCATTCAAATGATGCACACACATTTTTGCTATCTTTATGCAATCATAATGATCATTAGTTCTTCAAAAGAACCATTAGATCCTTAATTTGATCACTGAGATCAAATATACATTAGAAACTACCTTCCAAAAATGGACTTTGACATGGTCAAATTCATAAGCTGATTTCTCTCAAAGTATAACCCATTTTGCTAAATTCTTTTAGCCAAAGCTTCCTCTTCTAACTTAAATTTTGAATGCTCAAACATAAAAAACTTTACACTGAGCATTGAGATCTAAGGAAATCTTTGAGCAGCAAAATGTGCGATTCTGAGAACTTCACTTGCAGACTTCTACATATGAATGTTCCTACTTGTCATACACACAACCTAAAGAGAATTAGGTCATCAAACTTTGGTCATACTTTGGTTATCTTTTGAATTAGATGTGTACAAAAGATTTCCTGATCCACATGATCAAGCTGAGAGAATTCTAAGATAGACTAGTCGCTAATCTCACGAGAAGACTCTCTGCACATCTATCTCTAAAGAACTTGAATTCTATTGACTATATTCTCATCTCTACTTCATTTTCCTATGTATGTCACGACTATACACAAGTGTATATATACATGTAAGTATGAACTCATCATTACATCAAAGTATTTTTAAGTATTTTCCAAACTAATGTACATAAGTATGTAGAACATCTCTTCCTAAATCTTCACTTGACTTCATGCTTTAAGCTCAACTCTTTTCTTCATTTCTTCACTCCGAAGCTTCATGTAATCATCAATTGGTGATTGTCTTTCTCCAACAATTTCCTTCCCCTTGAGTCTATTTTTGTCCTCAAAATTGGTGTTAGAGGGTACTAATGAAAGAGAGAAAGACTATAGGATAGATACTCCCACTGAAGCCCATGTATCCAATGTACGTGGTCATATCTATGTGGTATTTTCCCATTTCCTTCCCCTAAGAAGACACTTGGGAAGGCAAAGAAAAGGTGGGAAACCATCTCTAAAGGTATGCTAATCTGCTCCCCTATAGCACTATTTTCTGAGGTATCTTTCCACTTTACTAGGCACTCTTGACATAGGTGACTTCTCGTCTGTTTCTCTTGAGTGTTGTCACATAATCCTAGTAGGAGATGGTTGAACCATGCCTTAAGAGAGGGGATTAAGAAGTAATCCTAAACCATGGCTTTTGAGGCAATCGGTTAGCCCATCACACTCCTAGCAAGGAGGTTGTGAGTTCAATTCCCAACATTGGTATCAAAGCCAAGTTGAGGAACTTGGGCAAAGAAGGAGGTAAGAAGCCTCAAATCATGGGCACTTGGGAAGTGCTTGACTGGAAACAAGTTTGAAACTGGCCAAGAAGGAAGGCACACGGGTATGTGGGCACCACAGAGGGTTGAGTAGGTCCAAAATAGGTTCATGCACTAGAATTCAAGGCTAGTGAAGGTGTTGAAACATGGAAAGGGGCCCAAATTAAATTGAACTCACAACCTCCTGGCTAGGAGTATGATGGGCTATCCACTAGCCCCAACAGCCATGGATGAGGATTACTTCCTAATCCTCTCTCTTAAGGTATGGTTCAACCATCCTCTACTAGGATTATGTGACATTCCTTTCCCCTTAATCCATTAAGATGGTGTGACATTCCTTTCCCCTTAGCTTGAACCCAATTTGGACCTATCCCACCCTTTCTTGGGTGCCCAAATGCCCATGTGCCTTCATCTAAGGCCAGTTTCACACTCACCAAGGACAAGTGCTTTTTCCAAGTGCCCACCAAATGAGGTGCCTTACCTCCATCTAGCCCAAGTTCCTCAACTAGGCTCTGATACCAATGGTAGGAATTGAACTCACAACCTCCTAGCTAAGAGTACGATGGGCTAACCACTAGCCCCAAAAGCCATGGATGAAGATTACTTCCTAATCCTCTCTCTTAAGGTACGATTCAACCATCTCTTGCTAGGATTATATGACAAAATTCCACCATCGAAGAATATATGCCCAAGGTATGTATCCTCTATTTTGAAAAATTCCCACTTTGATTCCTTAGAAAATGGTGAATTTTCATGTAACACTTGGAATACTTTCCTTAGGTGCCCCAAGTGTTCCTTTTCTTATCTGTTATAGATTATAATATCATCCAAAAAGGTCTATTATAAATTGCCCTAGATATGGCCATAAAACACTATTCATGAGCTTCATGGAAGAGGTGGGAGCATTGGTAGTGCCCATATCTTGTCCTAAAAGCAAAAACATCCTCTACCCTAATCCTGATATGATGATAGTCTCATAAATCCATCTTTTTTACATTAAATGGGAACATTGGTGATGCCCAAGGTGAATTACTAAGTCTAATGAAGTAGTCTTTTTTACTAGGGCTAGATTCTATACTGACCCCCAAAGGAGAGAAATCAACTTTGAGGTAGGAGAGAAAGTCTATCTAAGAGTTCCCTCTAGATTTGAAACCATGAAAATGGGACCTTGTCCAAAACTATCTCCTAGGTATTGTGGACCATTCACAATACCAAAGAGGAAATTAAAGATGGCTTACCCATTGTAACTTAGCGAGAGTAGCTAGGTCCATCTAGTATTTCATGTCAACTAGCTTAAGAAGAGACCCGGTGTATCTAATAACCTCATTCCAGATAGTGACATGGTATGACATGAGGTTCAGGTAGGTTCAGATGGATTCCAATGTTGGGAATTGAACTCACAACCTCTCAATTAGGAGTCTGATGGCCTAACCTCTTTCCTTGGAAGCCATGGTTGAGGATTACTTCCTAATCCTCACTCTTAAGGCATGAAATTCCTTCCTACTAGGATTATGTGACATTCCTTCCATCAAATTGAGCATTGTCCTCAATCCTCACTGTAAAAATCATGCACATGGCTACTTTGGAGATACCTTGAGCTTGTTCTTACTTGTATTTTGAGGGAATTCTTGACTCTACATGAGATTATATATCTCATACTCTCCATACACATAATTTTCCCTCAAAAGCTTTGCCCAAAGCCCATCCTTTCTTTTGCCAAAGATGGAGTGTTACTAAGATTAACACCTAGAAACAATAAAAAAGTCTCATACCTTAGTATCTCTCATAGCTCGTCTTGTAATACTTGCACCTCCAATGCTTCTTGGGCATACAATGCTCCTCCAAATATCTTCAACATGCACCTCAGTCATAGCGTATGTATTGTCAACTATAGAACTCTAGCAGTGGATGTACAAGAAAAGAGATATTTTAAGAGGCTTTTCATGGAATAATGCATACATGCATGAAGTGTCATATACCTACTACCATAGGGAATCAGAAAATCCAGGTAAAACTATATTAAGAGTGGATTTAAAGCTTGCTAAAATCTCCCATCTAACTTTTTCAAGAAAGTTAAAATCTTATACCTTCTCTGAAATCTTGAGGTTATTTCTTTGGGACTTCTTCACCATATTCATTTAGCTTGTTTACATTCTCATTAAAAATATGCAATGATCCTCTCTTGTCTATGTATGTTTCTCCTTCTAGTTTCACCACTAGGTCGTGTACAAATGCAGCCTTAGTATTAGTTTTGAATTTCAGAACAATACATCCCCATGGGTCTTTGAACAATTCTGCTCCATGCCATTTGGTCTTTTGAAAATCAAAGGATTATCATAATCACCTTCAATTTTGGACAAAAACACCATCTCATCATATAGATCTTGCATTTGCATATCTATAAAAATCAACATTTTCTCATTTTCACTTTCTAAATAAATATGGGTGTCAAACGAGTTCCTAGGTCAAAGATCAAACAAAGTTACACTAGCTTTTGAAGATATCTTACTTCTCTCCATCACCCTTGTGTTTGGTTATTGATACATGATTTTAGTTTGCCTATAATGTGCCCAAATTATAGAATCATATGTTACACTTATGTGTTCCTCGAGTAGCTTTGATGTGAACCTTTTCCCTATACATGGGCTACCCTAGTGCTCACTAGATGTTTTTTCCCCATGTTACCACATACATGATTCACTCATATATGGTGGTACTTTATACATAGGGATATTATTCAGCTCTTACTTCAGTTCACTTCATTGTTAATAGGGAGAGCTATTCCAACTATTCATCTTCTCCGTGTGTCTTGTTATGTTTGTGTTCATTGTGTGTGCTTCTTGTGTGTCTCTTGCACTTCTACACACACCCAATAGTGGTATCAGAGTAGGTTCAGCTCCTTTTCAAGTTTCAATTTTTTGCATCACGATGCGTGTGCTTTTTCCACTAGAACCATCAACTTTAGAGCATAGAAGAGTGAATTTCAGTAGCCGAGACACATTTCCACTAGTTACGCTAAGGTTTTATCCCCATTTTCAAGTCATTCATGCAATCAAAATTACCATTAGAGTGATGATTTGTGAGCTAAAATTTCAGCATTCATTGAAGTAAAGATTTTATCACATTCTTGTTCTTTAGTGAAATGGCAGGCAGTAATAACACACCGTTTGGTTGCAAAAGGAAATCCCAATATGTATGCATTTTGATGAGGTTGTGTCTCTTCTTTTGCTAGAAGAGCAATCTAGAGTGAATAGGAGTGGTTTGATTGAGGGAACACAAACCCTTGCTATCTCACAAAAAGGGAAAAGCAAGTATGTTTCAGCTTTGGGTTCATCAAAACCAAAGATTCAACCTTCCTCTTCCACTCATTCCTTTAATGATGCTGATTTCCAAAAGAAGAAGACACATCTATTGCTGAAAATTCAGCAACTGCAAAGAATGATGAAGCCAACATGGCTCAAGATTTTTGGGCATGTGTTGTTGCATGTAATTAGGATGCATCTTTGCATTCCAAATGTATGGTTGTGAGTGAGGCTGATTCGGATTGGTTCTTTGATAGTGGTGCTTCGAAGCACATAACTTCATGCAAAAGGTTTTTTGCATATCTAAAAGATGCATCCAAGGGAGGACATGTGGTGTGTGCAAAAAATGCCTCTTATCCTATCATTGGAGTAGGAGAAATTCAGCTTAAGACTGCAAATGGAGGTCTGCAAATGGAGATGTGATTCTCTCAAAAAATGCATTGTATGTACCCGATATAAAGAAGAACTTAATTTCAGTTCCATTGAGTGCCAAAGTTGGACTTCATGTACACTTTGTTGATGATAAGTGTATGGTTCATGATTTCAGCAATGATGATATTATCATGATATCCGGTACATTATGTAATGGTTTGTATCACTTGGATACATACAAGAGGATTGTCTCAAAAGCCTTGATTGCTCATACTTCTTTCATGGCTGAAATGGAGCTTTGACATGCTCGTTTTGGTCATTTGAACTTCAATAGTTTGCTTTACTTGCAAAAGAAGGATATGGTTATTGGTTTGCCAACACTTGAATCCATTGAAAAGCATGCATGTGAAGGTTGGATTCTTGGAAAAATGCATCGTGCTTCTTTTCCAAAAGATAGTCATACACACACTGCAAGAAAATATAGCTTGTTCATAGTGATGTATGTGGTCTTGTCAAGACTCCATCTTTTGGGAAGCATGCATATTTTGTTACCTTCATTGATGATGCTATGCATCATACATGGGTGTATCCTATGAAAACAAAGAATGAGGTATTTTCTTGCTTCAAAGCATTTTTAGCTATGGCTACAAATTTTTCTTCAAACAAACTTTTGACTCTATGCATGGATCGTGGTGATGAATACATGTCACATGAGTTTAATGCTTTTTTTCATGAAAGAGGTGTTTCACACCAATGTAAGATGACATATACACCTCAACAAAATGGTGTTGCTGATCAGAAAAATAGAACTCTCCTTGAAATGACACGATGTATGGTTAAATGAAAGCACCTTCCTGATAAGTTTTGGATGGAAGCAGTCATGTGTGAAAACTATGTGTTGAATCATTGCCCTACAAAAGCATTGAGATTCATTACTCCTTATGAGACTTGGAATGGATATAAGCCTATGGTTAGTCATATGCACGTGTTTTGTTGTTTGACATATGCTCTTGTGCCATCACAACAACGTCACAAACTTGATGACACGGAAAAGAAATGTATATTTGTTGGTTGTAGTGCTCAAAGTAAGGGATGACGTTTGTATGATCCATTAATAGACACAATTATTCTGAGTTGAGATGTGCTATTTGCTGAAAATTCAATTTTCCCTCTGCTTGAATGCAAAAAAAAAGCCAAGAGTTAGCTCACAAGATAGATAGTGTTCAATACAACCATGCCTTTGTTCCAAGATTGTGTGCTTGACTATGGACATGTAGACCAATCAATTGAGGCTCAAAGGGCTGAAAAATTCCAACAAAATAGAGCTTAAAATGCAAAGAGTTTCTAGCCACATATGGATGAACATTTGCACCAAAATATGACTGAAAATGAGCATGAAATTCAACCCACACATGATATACATGTTAATGATGTATTATATAATGAAGGCATGTCTATCAAGAGTGCACAAACTATGCCAAAGTGGCTGAAAAAAACTTTGCAGGATAGCAAATTGGGTGCACCTTTACTTGGTAGAACAAGATCAAGCTCTCACCATGCATCAAGTAATTTTTTGGATTATTCTCTTATTGCAAAAACATGTAATGAGAAGCCACTTAATTTTGAAGATGCATGTGAGGATCCACAATCGATGAGCGATATGCAATAAAAAATGGAATCCATACATAGGACTGGTACTTGGGAGTTATGTGAATCGGAAAAAGGAAAAAATGCCATCAGTACAAAGTGGGTTTACAAGATTAAGAGAAAGTTCGATGGTAGCATTGATTGCTACAAAGCTAGATTGTTTGCCAAAGGATATGTGCAACAATATGGCATTGACTATGAGGAAACTTTTGCACCTACTTCACGCATGACTACCATTTGTATCATGCTTGCATTGGTTGCTCATTGAGGTTGGAAAGTACATCAATTGAACATAAAAACAACTTTCTTGAATGATGATTTGCAAGAAGAGTTCTATGTGAAGAAACCTCTTGGATTTGCCATGAAAGGGAAAGAGCATATGGTTTTTTGCTTGCATAGAGACTTGTATGGTCTCAAGCAAGCTCCATGTGCATGGTATGAAAAAATCAATAAGCACTTGATTGCTCTTGGCTTCACATGTAGTCCAATTGAAAGCACACTCTATGTATGCAAAGATGGGGCTAAACTTACAGTGCTTGTTCTTTATGTGGATGATGTAATCTTGATTGGGTCATGTGATGTAAAACTTGACATTCTTACAGCTGATTTGCAACATACTTTTGATGTCACTTATCTTGGTCTTTTGAGCTACTATCTTGGCATCTAGATTGTATTTGTTGAGGGGGGAATTGTTATGCATCAAGCAAAGTATCTTGAAAAACTAATTCAATGTTTTGGCTTTGGGGATTGTAAGCCAGTTTCCACACTAGTTGAGACAGGATTTAGGTTCTCAATTGAGGATTCCAATGATGCATTTGACACTTCTCTTTATCAGCAAGTTGTGGGATGTCTTATATATGCATGCACACAAGGCCGGATGTACGGTATGCAATTTCCCAATTGAGCCAATTCATGCATATCCCTGGCACTAAACATTGGCAAGCAATGAAACATGTGTTTAGATATCTTAGAGGCACTTTGAGCTTAGGTCTCTTTTATGGAAGCGATATTTAACCATCCTTGCATGCTTTTACAGATAGTGATCGGGCTGATTGTTATGATACTCATGTGTCCACTAGTGGTAATTACATTTTCCCTGGAAAATCATGCATATCTTGGTTGAGTAAGAAGAAACCTAAAGTGGCAACATCGAGTTGCGAGGTTGAGTAAAAGGTAGTTTTCACAGCTACAGTGGAGTGTATATGACCGAGATGCCTAGTGATGGATCTCTGCATGGAGATTGATGCTGCTTTGGTATTCTCACTAATAGTCAAAGTGCATTGGGTGTTGCATGAAACCCATTGTTTCATGCACAAACCAAACATATTGAGGTACATTATCACTATGTGAGAGAGCCCTTTCATGCAGGAGATATTGATTTGGTATATGTGCCTACACAAGATAATGTGGCAGACATATTCACCAAAGCTCTTCCATAGGAAAAGTTTGAAGCTTTTTGCAAAGCTTTAGGCTTATTACCTTGTGGGGGCTGATCTGTCACTCCCTGTATGTGTTCAGATCATTCGCTCTAGGGGGGTTTGTTACACTTACATGTTCCTCGAGTAGCTTTTATGTAAACCTTTTCCCTATACATGGGCATTTTTTACTCTAGTGTTGGCTAGAGGTTTTTTCCTCATGTTACCACATACATGATTCACTCATATGTGGTGGTACTTTGTACTTAGAGATATTATTCATCTCTTACTTCAGTTCAGTTCATTGTCAATAGAGAGAGCTATTCCAACCATTCGTCTTCTCCATGTGTCTTCCTACATTTGTGCTTCTTGTGTGTGCTTCTTGTGTGTCTTTCACACTTCTACACACACCCAACATCATAAAGATTCCCCATAAATGTGCCTGTATTTCACATTGTGTACACCCATAAGGACTTAATGCAGTTGCCAACCTATGATTCTTCAAAAGCACACATGCATGGTCATTATTTTGTCATATTAAATATTGAAATTTCTGAAATGGTTGTGTTACTAGCTTGTTCACCTTAGATTATTCCTTTAGAGAGTAGACTCCTTCTTTAAGATTCTTGGTTGCAAGAGAGGATAATTAAATAAATTCACTTCACACCTAGTATGTATGTATGTACTACTTTGTATGCACCATCGAGTCCACTTTCGGACAAAAAGTTGCTCTTAAATCTTTACAAGTCGATTTCTTATGTTACTCATGGTGGTATTTCACGTTGATAGTTACACATACAGCGGCTCACTTTGGTGATCACTAGATGAAGCTGAAATCAGCATAATCAAGATTGCTTCTTAATGTATGGGGGACACCCATTGGACATGCTCAATCTCATATATGAATCTTGGTTATATTTATCTATATCCTCTTTGATTTTATCTGAATATACATCATTGCAAGTGGAAGGTCTTTATTTGCATTTGCTGCCATAGGGATTCTATGGGCACATATCTGAAGGTCAAAACATTTCAGATCTCTATATGACCAAGCAAAAACATCTCGATATAAATGGAACAACTCTTTTGGTTGAGTCTCTTCAATATTTGATATATCACTTGCAATGTAAGTGCACTTTTCTTCTTCCATACAGTTACAAGGAAATGATAACAAAGACTTGAATATATAAAACTCTCATTTTCTAGAAAATTTAAAGGGATTCTACAGTGGTGTATAATCTAAAAATGGGTAAACTGTTGGAGATCGAGGTCTATGGAAGCACATGAACAACACAAGGAAGAAGAAGATGCTTGGAGCAAAACACACTACTGAATGCATTACCAAGTGAGTGTAGAGAGGTAAGTGACCTCTTAGGGTTCTAGGCATATATACAAACTGAGGGAAGAAAACCTCCTAAAGAGGGAAAAAAATTCCCCAAGTTTCCTAAGAGTGTTCACACACATCACTACTGAAATATATCAACAAATTCCCCCTAGGAGTGGTGAACAAGGGCTTGCACTCACATATAAGGAAGTGCCAAGCTGGGTGGGAAGAAATCAATCCACGAAGGGAGTAAGCCCAAAACTTTGCAAAGAGCTTCAAACTTCTCTGTAGGCAGAGCTTTGTGAAAAGGTGTGCAACATTATCATATGTGGGAACATAAGCCACACTGATCTCTCTAGTAGAGAACCTCTCACTAACATAATGATAATGCACTTGAATGTGTTTTGTGTGAGCATGGAACATATTATCCTCGCAACTGATAATGCACTCTCACTATCAGTAAAGATGATGGTGGCAAAAGATTGCCCAACACCCAAATCAACCAAAAGGCATCTAAGACACACTCAACAATTGCTATGAAAACTTCCCTATACTCAACCTCAAAACTATAATTGGCCACAATAGGATGCTTCGTTTTCAAACAAGATATGCATGAGGTACCAATCGTGAAGAAAAAACCACTTGTGGACACACAACTATCATAGCAAGCAATCCAGTTTGAGTCAAACAAGCATGTAATATGGTGGTAATGATCCACTCTTGGGAGAGAAAAATCCAAGTAGATGGTCACCACTCAAATATAAAAATATGTGCTTAATTGTATGCTAATGCTTGATACTTGCATAAACTTGCTCATCTAAGAGACATCAAACTGAATATCAAGCCGAGTTATGAATATCAAGCCGAGTTATTCATAAGTAAATCAAGCATCCAACATCCTCTAGATAGGGAACAACATCAAATGCATCTCTATTATCATGAAGACTCAATCATAAGCCTGTTTCCATGGGAGTGGCAATAGCTTTGCAATCTTTAAAGCCAAAATGCTTCAATACTGTGTCAATGTATTCAATTTCACACAAAGATATTCCCTTATCAACTTGAATAATTTGAATGCCCTAATAATGATGCAAATTCCCCAAATATGGCATCTCAAAAGGGGCATGCAAATCATCCTTAAATTTATCAATATGCTTCTCATCAGAACCAGTGAGTAGCATAACGTTAAAATATACAACAATGATCAGAAGTACATCATTTGCATGCTTAACATATAAGGTGTTCTCTATTGGACTAGTCTCAAAAACATATGATAGCAAGTAGGCATATATCTTCTCATATGAAGCATCATAGTCTGATTACATAGCAACCATCCATTTTTTTTGAATTTTTTGCTTCATCAAAAGAAACAGGCTAACTCTCATCACAAAGACTAGAGATATCCATTGCATAAAAAGGCTGATGCAAAGGAAGCACTATTAGAGCATGAATGAGTATGATATGACAAAGGTGCATCTAATTTGCTATCTCTTAAAGTTGCACCAATCATTTAGGCATATTGCTTTCCTCTTGTATGTCAAGCCTCTCATCAACAAGTACATCATGTAAATTTGCATTAGAAATGGAATGATTTGCATCATCATCATTTGGACCCTTTAAAGGTTGAAAATTTGCATCATTTGGACCAAAACTTGATTTTCCACTTGTAAAAAGAGGAAACAAAGTATCATACACATCCCTCAAGCTAAATAATATCTCCTTGGTACATGAAAGTAAGGGCTGAATTTCATCTTCCATAAAGAAAAAATCAAGGCTGGCCAAAATGCATTTAATGTGGATGATACAAATGATAGGCTTTACTTTCATAATTTTACCCAACAAAAATACATTTTGCTACTTTATCATCCTATTTTCTGCATAGTTATTCAGGAACTTATGCATATACCAGACAACCAAAGATATACAGATGAAAAACATGGCTTGTGGCCATGCCAAAATTCATATGGAGTGATAGACTACAATGCTTTGGTGGGGCACCTGGTAAGTACATATGTTGCACACATAAAAGCCTCAAGCCAGAAGCTGTGTGGTAAAGCCTAACTTTTGATCATACACCTCACCATTTCCATGAGAAACCTATTATATATTTACAAATGAGGTATATAGGGCACTGTACATTTATGTTTTATTCCACGCTTAGCCTAAAATGCATTAAACTTAGAAAACATGTATCCCCCCCTCCATCAGAATGGAAGGTGCCCATTTTGCATGCTGACATATTTTTAATTATAACCAAGAATTGTTCCGAGCACATAAAAACTTTGGACTTTGATTTTAGTGGATAAACCCATGCATGCCCAGAGAATTCACACAAATTATAAGTAGTTCCCAAATGAAGGTGTCTGCATAGGAACATCGATATCACTATGAAAAAGTTGCAATTTATGAGTACCTCTAACAAGACCATCTTTTGGGAAGGAAGAGAATTGCATTTTGCCCAAAATAGAGCATTCAAAGACATGTGTAGAAGCCATTTCAAGTTCGGGTAGAGAGGACACCATTTTAGATTTATGCATGTGAAGCAAACTAGCAAAATTCAGATGACCAAAGCATGCTTTCCAAAGGTTTGCATCCAAGATAGCCTGATAATCATGAATTGCACATGCAGAATCATTCATGGATTTTTCATACTTTGTGAGCTTATACATTACCATTTGAAGGAACATGAACTTACATCTGTCATGAACAAATTTGACAACCAAGCCAATCTTGGCTAATGTTGAAACTAAAAACATATTTTCCTTGATAATTGGCACATATAAGGTATTTAACAATGTGATAGAACCATCATTAGCAATAGTCAAAATCATATTTCCAACTCTTACTATAGGATAAGAGGACTTTTTAGCACATGTGATAGTATTCACTGTAGGGGTAGGCTCAAGTGAAGTGAAGAAATTGCACTTCAAGGTAATATGTTCTGTTGCAGCACTATCAAATTACCAAAAATCTGAGTCTATTGCACACATACATTGCTCATGAGAAGATGGTTCATAGATGCAAAATATAATAAATGCCCATTCTTCATTATATAAGGGATTAGTAGGCTCTATTTTAGGTCTAGAGGCCTCTGCAACAACCATTCTATCCTCTTTCTTCTTTACCTCCTTTGCAGCTAGTTTAGGAAAACTCTTTATGACATGATCATTTTCCTTACAGTACTTGCAAAACTATTTTTGCTTTTCTATTTTCTTCTTTGCATCCTCTGCAACAACTGTTCTATACTCTTTCTTCTTTGCCTCCTTAGCACCTAGTTTAAGACAAATCTTTATGAAATGATCATTTGCCTTATATATTTGAGTCAAAGAAAAAAAAAAGGCTAGAATGGTTGTTGTAGAGTCTTCTACACCTAAAACAGAGTCTCCTAATCTTGTGCAAAATGAAGAGTGGGCGTTTACTACTGTATCCAGTTATGGCCAGATGTTTGTAGCGCATGTCTGTAATAGATCAGATGTTTGGCGCTCTAATAACCTCATAGTGTAGTTTCTTCAGTTCACTTGAGCCTACCCCTACAAGGAATACTATCACATGTGATAACAAATCCTTTTATCCTATAATGGAAGTTGGAAAGTGTTGATATATTTAGGTAGTGATGTGTGTGAACACACTAGGACCGCCGGGGCACTTTTTTCCCTCTTTAGGAGGTTTTTTTCCCCCGTCTTGTATATACGCCTATTGCCCTAATGGGCTACTTATCTTTGTACATTCTCTAGTAATACATTCAGTATTGTGTGTTGTGCTCCAAGCTTCTTCTTCTTCCTTGTGTTGTTCGCGTGCTTCCGCAGACGTCTAACTCCAACAATTGGTATCAGAGCAGGTCGTCGCTTCATCTAGGGCGCCATCGACACTCCTCCATTTGCAGTCTCAGAATTGCACGAATTTTGGTAAGCATACCCAGCGTGTTTCCGAGATCAAAATGGCTTCGCTCTGTGGTGCCAAAATCGCGATCTGAGCTCGTTTTGGCCTCCGAACGCAGTATCGCAGCGCTTGTGCAGGCTATTTCATCTTTTTGTGCCAAAGGTATATACCAGTTTCTGTTCGCCAGTTTAAGCGTCTTGAAGTCTGCTACAGGTCTAACAGAATTTGTCTGGGTAGTTTTGTTCAATTTTTTGAGATACAGTCAATTTTCTGCATCAAGGTATTTTAGTCACTGGCCATGGCTGAAAGCAGTGATGTATTCCGTATGTTGGCTGTTGAGGATAAGTTGGATGGTACCAACTACCCATTATGGGCTTATATGATGCGACATGTTTTGGTTGCAAAAGGATTGTGGAACATTGTGCAGGGTGTTGAAAGACGTCCTATTACACCTGTAACGACAGGTACTACAAATACAGGTGCTGGAGCTGATGAAGATGGTGTCGAAGATGATATTGTGCAGATTCCTGTTCGTGCTGCTGTTTCTGTTGCACCTACTGCAGAGCAGATTCGTTGGGATGGCAGAGATGCCCAGGCACATGCATTGAGAGCTTTGTCTGTCAAACACACCATTATTCCTCATATTCACTCTTGCAGAACAGCTAGGGATGCTTGGGATACACTTACCACATTGTACCAAGCTACCCGAATGAGGCTCGTGTTTCTTACCTCCGAAAATAGTTGGAGAGTGAGCACATGAATGAAGGTGATTCAATGGATAATTTCCTAACAAAGATCAAAGACTCGAAGGAACAATTGATTTCTACTGATGAGGTTATACCAGATAGCTCACTTGTGCAGACCGTTCTGAATGGTCTTCCTAATTCATATCAGAGTTTTGCTTCTACTCTTCGGTTGATGATGAAAGGCAATCCAAATGCCTTATCATTTGAGGAGTTAGTCTCTCATCTGTTGCAGGAAGATCAGTCCAGGCAGAACAGGGTCATTATGCATGTTGCAGATCAAGCTTTCTTGGCTAGTCAGAAGGGCAAAGGAAAATGGAGCTCTTCTACTAGTAAGCAGAAATCTGCAAATGCTGCACATTCGAAGAACCAAGATAAAGATGAGAAGAAATCAGAAAAGCAGAAATTGTTTTGCAAGTAATGTAAAGGGAATGATCATATCATAAAGAACTGTCCAAAACTGGCTGCAAAAGAGGCAAAGAAAAAGGAGACTGGAATGGTTGTTGCAGAAGCCTCTACACCAAAAACAGAGTCTGCTAATCTTGTGCAGGAAGAAGAATGGGTGTTTACTACTGTTTGCAGTTTTGACCCATCTTCTCATGAGCAGTGCATGTCTGCAGTGGACTCAGATGTTTACTTTGACAGTGGGGCGACCAAACATATTACCTCGCAGCGCAGTTTCTTCTCTTCACTTGAGCCTGCCCCTACAGGGAATACTATCACATGCGCCAACAACTCCTCTTATCTTGTTATGGGAGTTGGTAAGATCATTCTGACTACTGCTAATGGTAGTTCTTTCACCTTGTCAGATGCCTTATTTGTGCTAGGGATCAAGAAGAATCTGTTATCAATTTCTGCATTAGCCAAGATTGGCTTGGTTGTGAAATTCGTTGATGACAGGTGTACAGTTCATTCTATTTCTGATGCAGATTTACATGATGCACTTGTTGATGAGAGAGCTGATATTGACCAGGCAAAAACTATGCCAAAATGGCTGGTGCAAACTTTGCGTGACAGCAAATTAGATGCACCTTTGTCATATCGTACTCGTTCAGGCTCTCATAGTGCCTCCTTTGCATTAGATTGCTATGCTATGGCTGCGTCTAGTCTCTATGATGAGAATGAGCCTATTTCTTTTGATGAAGCACAGAATTCAGAAAATTGGATGGCTGCCATGCAATCTGAATATGATGCTATAATGAAGAATGGTACATAGTCTTTATGTGACTTGCCTCCTGGCAAGAAGGCCATTGGCACTAAGTGGGTATACAAGCTGAAGCGTAAACCTGATGGTACAATTGACAGGTATAAGGCTAGGCTTGTTGCAAAGGGTTATGCATAGGAAAGAGGCATTGATTTTGATGAGACCTTTGCACCTACATGCCGTATGACTACTGTTCGGAGCATTTGTGCACTTGCAGCCCATCATGGTTGGAATGTACATCAGTTGGACATCAAAACATCATTTTTGAATGGTGACTTGCATGAAGAAGTGTATGTTTTTCAGCCCCATGGCTTTGTGCAGAAAGGGCATGAAAACCAGGTGTGCAGGTTAAAGAAGACATTATATGGTTTAAAGCAAGCACCACGTGCTTGGTATGAGAAGATACATGCCTATCTGGTTGCACATGGTTTTGTGAATAGTCCAACTGAAAGCACCTTATATGTTAAGCGTGCTTATGATGTGCTTCTGATCATTGTTGTCTATGTTGATGACATGCTGCTCACTGGTCCTATTGAGAAGCATATTGCTGATTTCAAGGCTGATTTGCATGCCTCATTTGAGATGTCTAATTTGGGGTATTTGCATCACTATTTGGGCATTCAGTTTATGCAAGTTGATGGTGGAATGGCTTTGTGTCAAACGAAATATATTGACACATTATTGCAGCGTTTTGGCCTTGAAGACTATAAGCCTATTGCCACTCATATGGAGACAGGTTTACGATTGAGTCTTCATGATGCTGGAGATGCATTTGATGCTGTTCTTTATCAGCAGGCTGTTGGATGCTTGATTTACTTATGCATTACTCGACAAGATATTCAATTTGCTATCTCACAGATGAGCAGGTTTATGCATTGCCCAGGAGTCACGCATTGGAAGGCGGTTAAGCGCATCTTTTGCTACTTGAGTGGTACTCGGCTACTTGGGTTGTTTTATCCCAAGGGGGGATCACTACCGCCAGATTTGCATGCTTTTTCTGACTCAGATTGGGCTGGTTGCTATGACACTCGTGTGTCCACCAGTGGTTTTTGCTTCATGCTTGGTAGCTCATGTATATCTTGGTTGAGCAAGAAGCAGCCTACTGTGGCCACTTCGAGTTGTGAGGCTGAGTATAGGGCAGCTTTCATAGCGACTGTTGAGTGTGTGTGGCTCAGACGCCTTATGGCTGATTTGGGTGTTGGCCAGTCTTCTGCCACCACCATCTTCACTGACAGTCAGAGTGCATTGGCAGTTGCGAGGAACCCTGTGTTCCATGCTCGCACTAAGCACATTGAGGTGCATTATCACTATGTCAGGGAGAGGTTCTCTGCTGGGGAGATCAGCTTGGCATATGTGCCCATGCAGGAAAACATTGCAGACCTTTTCACGAAGGCTCTGCCTAGGGAGAAGTTTGAAGCTTTCCGCAAAGCTTTGGGCTTACTTCCTTTTGTGGAGTGATTTCCACATAGCTTGGCACTTCCTTATACATGAGTGCCAGCTCCTTGTTCACCGCATCACTCCCAGGGGGGATTTGTTGATATATTTAGGTAGTGATGTGTGTGAACACACTAGGACCGTCGGGGCACTTTTTTCCCTCTTTAGGAGGTTTTTTTCCCCCGGCTTGTATATACGCCTATTGCCCTAATGGGCTACTTATCTTTGTACATTCTCTAGTAATACATTCAGTATTGTGTGTTGTGCTCCAAGCTTCTTCTTCTTCCTTGTGCTGTTCGCGTGCTTTCGCAGACGTCTAACTCCAACAGAAAGATCATTCTGACTACTATTGATGGTAGTTCTTTCACATTCTCAGGTGCTTTGTATGTGCCAGGGATCAAGAAAAATATGTTGTGAGTTTCAGCATTAGCCAAGATTGGCTTGGTTGTCAAATTCATTGATGATAGATGTACAGTTCATGATCTTTCAAATGGTGATGTGATTATTGCTTCTGTGATTTTATGTCGTGGGTTGTATAAGCTCATAGACTATGCAAAATCTATCAATGATTCAACACGTGTAGTTCAAGATAGTAAGGCTATCTCAGATGCAAAGCTTTGTGTTGGTAGCAACTAGGGCAATCAAGGCCTTACAAGACAAGGAACCCAACGAAGGAAGTCAGAGCAGAGAGAAGGAACAAGTAGGCAAAGCAGTCAAACGCAGATCCGACAAGTAGACCACATAGTTTCTCATGAAGGAATATTTCCCAAACAATGATTTTAGTCACTTCACACCATTGTAAATACCATTTTCCATTATTCCTACTCTATTTTCTGCAAGCTGAGGAGTCCTTGAGCTTGAGGACTATTAGAAGTATCTATGTACCAATGTTCATAATTTTTATACTTTGTTTGAGCCCTCAAATAATGCCTAGAACCTAATTTTTAAGTAGGCCGGACACTAGTTCTGGACAGGGCCAAAGCTAGTCAAAAACTATAAAAAGAGCTAGAGAGCTCATTTTTTAGGTTAGTTTGTTAGAGTTTTGAGTTATTCTAAGAGACTTTTTGAATAATAGAAAGAAGTCTATTGTTCCTCTCTTTGTTCTTGCCTTGTGTGTGCGTGTGTGTATATGTGTGCATGCTAATGTGCTTCTCACTTATGCACTTGCGCCATCACTTGCTCATAGTCATCATACTAGTCCTCACGTCTCCATGGATTGATATTTATGAGGTGGATCTCCTCACATTGGTACTTTCCATTGTGATAAAGTGACACCAAATTTGGTGCTATTGTTGGGGAGAGAGCTTCGAGGCTGAGTGTGTGATGGTAAGGCATAGAGTTGTGATGTTGAGTCATAGGTAATTTCTAAAGTTGGCAAAAAAGTTGACCCTTTGGCAAAACTAAGTGCATATTCACAATCTAAAGTCCTTGAACATCACAAATCCATAAAAAAATAAAAAAAATTTGCATTTTTTCTATCCATCGCTATTGACTGCATCAATCATGATTGACAATGTCTATCACGATGGACATCCTATCCATTGCGATTGACACACCCCAACAGACACCTCTGTCCATCATGAGAAATGGTATCCATCACGATGAACATCCTTGTCCATCGCGATCGACATAATTTTGATGATTGACAGCTAAATTCAGCGAGAAACTAGTCCATCGCGATGTATAGAGACCGGATCGACAAGAGAAAATGCGAAAAGGCAAAAAAATTCAATCCATCACCATTGACAGACCACGATGGGCTGCCTGATCATCGTGATTGACAGGTGTCCATCGCGACGGACACCCCTATCCATGGTGCCTGATAGAAAAATCAGGATTGACACCCCAAATCGACGAGAAAGCTATCCATCATGAGGTATAAGCCACGATTGACAAAAAATAAGGTAAAAAACCCGAGAAAGTATGTCCATCGGGATCGACACCCATCCATCGTGACCGACCCATCAATCGCGATCGACTTTGTCCATTGCAATTGACACCATCAATCACGATTGACTTTGTCCATCATGATAAACAAGCCATGATGGAAAAATCTGTCCATTGCGATTGACAACCCTGTTGATTGTGATTGATGATCAATTTCGACTAATTTTTATGGTTTTTTACTTTTCAAATTTTGACCAGTTTTGAGCATGAAATTCAAATGATTGGAGCATACTAAGGCCCCCAAGCATATAATCCGAGATTTCTTGTTTGCCTGTTAGCCTGTTTTAACCCCATTTTGAACCCCAGAACCCTGAACTATCATAACTTCTTCATAGAAACTCCGTTCCTAGCGATCTTGGGCTCATTGGAGTTATAGATATGGTATTTTGAAGTTGACCTTCCAAAGGGGTGAGAAAGTTGAGGGATCTCTAAGGCAATTTTCATAAAAACAAATCAAAATTGGGTCTTTTTATTACATGAATGGACATGGTTTGTTAAGCCAATTAAATTGAAATATTGAGCTAACTTTGGAACTTTTACAGGTCCATTGAGAGCATTGAAGGGTGTCCAGAGTACGAGCATACTACAAGCTTGAGAACGGGGTTCTTGAGCACTCAAGAGCAAGGGATAAGAAGCTTGAGATTGGATCATTCTCTACCCCCTCTATCCATTTCTAGCTTAGGCTAAGTATGGATAGAGGTATTGATTAATTAGGGCTACCTTAAGCATGATCAAGTTCAAGAACATTAATTACTCAAGTGCAAGCATAAATAGATTGGTTTTGTGACAAACACTAAAGTAAAAGGACATAAATTGAGCGATGAAATCTCAAGTACAATAACATTCAAGCCTTCCTCATGACAAAAAGTATCAGACAAGACTTGACATCCTAAGGAAAATAAAATGAACAAGGGACTAATACAAAAGAACTCTGCAATGAGGTTGTACTGGGACAAGTGGGATAACCATCAAGGCTTATGAACCTTAGGTTAGGAAGATATCTAGGGAGAGATAGACAAAGCCTCAGATCATCTGAAGCTAGTGTCAATCATACCGCTAGGTCTTGGGCCCAACAATTGAGTGACTACCCATATGTTCTAAGTTCGAAAATGAGTGACTCTGAGATGTCATATAACATGGAGAGACTTGTATGTCACGAGGAAGGAGATAAGGAAGAGAGCTCACACACACACACACTCTCACAATCAAAGAGAAGCACACACTCAGATTGAGGCAAGGAAGAATGATCTTCTTCTTCTTCTTCTTCTTCCTCTTCTTCTTCTTCTTCTTCTTCTTCTTCTATTACATAAAAAGGAATGTACAAAAATGACCTAAAAACAAGAATACAACAAGTGCAATATATAAAGATCAGTACATAAGGAAAAAAACTAATGTCTGGGAATGAGCGAGCTTGCAAGAAACAAATGTGCCATCACTCTTGGTAGATAAATCTAATAAAGCTCAATGAAGTATCCCTGACATATATTGGCATGGCCACTATACATGTCCGAGAAACAAAAAATTGATACATGTCATCCTGGATCATCACATGTTGAGCTTGATATCTCAACACTCCCCCTCAAGCTCAATGCCATGTCCTCTAATCCAAGCATCTTCCGAAACTTCTTCAGCTTCTCTGCTCCAAGTGATTTAGTGAAAAATATCAGCAACCTGCTCATCTGTTCTCACATAAACAAGATCAATATCACTTGCTAATACCTTCTCTTTGATGAAGTGATAATGTACCTTGATATGTTTTGTTCTAGCATGAAAAATAGGGTTTTGTGCTAACGGTATGCTGCTAAGATTATCACAATAGATGGTGATAGGCTTTTGCGCTTCCACACCTAAATTTGCAAGTAGCATCTCCAACCATGATGGCTCACATGCTGCCATTACAACACCTCTATACTCAGCCTCTGTACTCAACAAAGAAATAGTGGGTTGCTTCATACTGCTCCATGTAATAGCTGCACTCCCAAGTGAGAATAGAAAGCCACTAGTAGATCTTCTATCTGGAATGCTACCAGCCCAATCTGCATCGATGCATCCATGAATATGCAAATCTACACCAGCTTCATAAAACAATGCATAATCCAAAGTAGCACTCACATAACGTAGAGTGCACCTTAGAGCATCCAAATGTGGCTTCCTGGGAACCTACATAAATTGACTTTCAAGTCCAACAATGTGGCTTAGATCAGGCCTCGTAATTGTGAGATATATCAAACTTCCCACAATTTTCCTGTACATAGTAGCATTTTCCAATGCTTCACCTAATGTAGTATCTAACTTCAAATTATGATCTGATGGCATAGAAATTGGCTTACAATCAGCCATACCATACTTTTGCAGCATATTCAAGGCATATTGCCTTTGTGACATCCATATACCTATTTTTGTATGTATAAACTCAATGCCAAAGAAATAGCGCATCGCACCAAGATCTTTCATGTCAAATTCCTGCATAAGAAATTGCTTTACCTCTTTAATGATTTCTTCATTATCACCACCTACAATCAAGTCATCAACATAAATAGGCACAATTGTGATGCCATCATCACCCTTCCTTGCATATGGTGAATGATGTTGGTGCAAGACAATCACCAATTGATGTTTTGACATGGAAATGAAGTCAAGGAATTGAGAAGAGAACAAGTTTTGAAGCATGAAGGAAGGACACATTCAGAATTTGGAAGATATGTACACATATGTACATTAGTTCAGATATAGGACACTTATACTTTTGATTAGTCATAAGTTTGTAAATATTTGCCTATAAATACTTTGGAAAATGTCGGGGCAAGTATGAGAGAGTATGAGAATAGTGTATTGAAAAGTTGTAAGAGTCATTAGACCTCCTAGGAGTGAGTTGAAGTTTCTCTCATCACTCAGTTGTAATTTTCTGAGAAATAGAAGAAAAGTTGCGCCCGATGTTTCTGTGTTTTCTCCTTCTATGGTAGATCTTTTGTGAAATGCTTTTGTACAAGTCTAAGTCTATAGTTGATTGACCTCTGTACAAAGTTTTAGCTTTCAATTGTGATCAGGCTGTGAGAATTATGTATAGGAACATTCATATGTGAAGAAGTGTTCACTGGTTCTTGAAACAGGCGCAAAATTTGATCTTAATGTTTTGGTCAGTTCTCCCTCCACAGTTTAAAGTTTTAAGCAAGCAAGCACTCAATCTTTAAGTTAGAAGATAAGCTACTCGTGGCTAAAAGCATTTGCTTAAACGGGTTCTAGATTGAGAGAACCATGTGTTAAAAGTTAGGGGTGTCTGAATCGACTTCTCAGAAGTGCAGATTTAGACATAGGTAACTTGTTAAGTAGATTTCTCAAGATCTACTGAGTTTTTTGAGGTAATTCAACTTGGAGAAGGTGCGCAATCTTTAGGCGACACCTTGTGCAAAGTTTCATCAAAAACTTTACACAGTTACTCAACCAATGAGTGAATTATGTGCAGCAGACTTTTTGAGTAATCTCCTTCTTCACAGTTTGTTCAAGAATTTGATAATTGGTCATTGATCCTTTAAATTGGTGAAGGTTTTGACTTACTCTTGATATAGAGGTGTTCTAACTTCGAGAGTAGGTTGTTCTTTTGGAGTTTAACACACTCCATCAGTGGTATCAGAGCAGGAAGCATTAGAATTGAAGAAAGGAGGATCCTGACTGCTGCAGCTACAAATAATTCAACATCTGAAGGTTCAAAAGGTGAAAGCTTGGAGGCAAAGCTTGAGAAGGAGGCTATACAACATCAAGGAAGACAAAAGGAGTGTCATTCGAAGTAAAGGTAACCTTATACTTTATAAAGCTTGAAGGATTCAATACACAGGTGGAGAAAGGATGGGAGATTCTCTTCAGATAGAGAAATTGGATAGAGAAAACTATCCTGCATGGTCAATGAGGATGGAAGCTCATCTAATGAGCAAAGATTTGATAGCTTACATTACAGGTGAAGAAGAAAAGCCACAGTTCAGAGATCCTAGTGTTCCAACTAGGGAAGAATTATCAGATTTGAAGAATTGGATGAAGAGAGATGCTCAAGCTAGGAGCATTATCTATATGGCAGTCAATGACTACTTGCTACCTCACGTTAGAGGTCTTGAAAGTGCAAGTGACATTTGGAATGCTTTAGAGGAGCATTTCCAAAACACCACAAAGTCAAGGAAGGCATCCTTGTGGGCAGAATTCATCACATTCAAGAAGAAGGCCTCTCAATCCATCTCAAATTATGTAACAAGGATGAAAGACATTGCAAATGCATTAGGAGCTGTTGATGAAGACATTGAGGAGGATAAGTTGGTAAGGCAAATACTCACAGGTTTGAGAGGTGATGACAAATGGAAGCCATTCATTTTGTCCACTGAGTTATCACTTGATCATTTCACTCCTGATTTAAATCAGTTGCTAGGTCATATGCTAACCTTTGAGCAGGATGTCAAAGGAGAAAGTGACAAAAGTACAGGTCATGCAATGTACTCTAAAGACAAGAAGAAAAATAACAAAGGAAAGCAACAATCAGGTGAAGATGAAGGCACAACTAGTCAAGCCAACTTCCTAAGAGGAAGAGGTGGTGGCAAAGGTAGAGGAAGAGGCAGGAGTAACAAAGATGGAGTCAAAGCTTGCTGGATTTGTGGTAAGACAAATCATTTAGCTAATGATTGTTGGCATAATACTCAGAGTAATGGTGGATACAAGCAGAACTATAATTCAAGAGGAAGAGGTGGCAGAAATCAAAGAGGTAATTTCAGAGGTAGAGGTAGTAGGGGTTATTTTGGAAGAAATGCAGGTAGAGGATTCCAAAGTCAACAATACAACAATACCTACTACAACTATGCTTCAGATCAGAAGGAGGATTCAACATTGATAATGAATGCAACTTTTGAAAGGCAAAGTGAAGACCAAAGAGTCTTCTACATTGACTCAGGATGTAGCAATCACCTGAGTGGTAACATAGCATTGATGACTGATTTGGAGAATAAGGTGTCTAATCATGTTGTTCAAACAGGTGACAATACAAAGCACAATGTGAAGTCAATTGGATCAGTGAAGGCCAAGGATGGTAGCACCTTATTGAGTAAGGTCTTGTATGTTCCTACAATCCCTAAGAATCTGATAAGTGTAGGACAAATTGTTGAAAAAGGTTATGAAGTTAGATTCACTAATGAAGGAGTGATTGTGGAAGACCCTAGCAATGGGTATAAACAAGTTGTTTCAGGGAAGAAAGAAGGAAGGTTGTTCACATTGAAGATTCAAGGTAATGTTGGTCATGCCTTGTTCACTTATGGAGGACATAAGATCTCTGAGTTAGATCTTTGGCACAAGAGGCTTGGACATTTCAATGAAAGAGGTATCAAAGATATGATTAACAATGGTTCAGTGCTTGGATTGCCTAATGTTGCAGGTCAACATATGACATACAGATGTGAGGCATGTCAATTAGGTAAGGCTCATAAGCAATCTTATTCCAAGCATGGTTTTATGTATTCAGAGAAGCTTGAATTGGTACACACAGATGTGTGGGGACCATCAAAAGATTTCAGTATCAATGGATCAAGGTATTATGTGATTTATGTTGATGATGCTACTAGGTGGATCACTATCTATGTGATCAAAGATAAGTCAGAGGTGTTTAATACATTTAAACACTACCATATGTATGCAGAGAGAATTATAGGTCATAAGTTGAAAAGACTAAGGTCAGATGGAGGGGGAGAGTATTTCTCTAATGAATTCAGTGATTACTTGTGGAATGCAGGTATAAAGAGGGAGATAACTTGCAGGTACTCTCCTCAACAAAATGGTGTAGCAAAAAGGAGGAATAGAACTCTTGTTGAGTTTGCAAGGTCCATGATGAAGGAGAAGAATTGCCCAAATTATTTGTGGGCTGAGGCTAAATACAGCTACTTATCTGGTCAATAGGTTACCATGTAAAGCCTTGCAGGGTATGACACCTTATGAAGCTTGGTGGGGTAAGAGACCTACCTTGGATCATTGCAAAGTATTTGGGTGTTTGGCATATGCATATGTGCCATCACAATTAAGGCACAAATTGGAGCCTAAAGCTGAAAAATATGTATTCATTGGTTATGATGATAAGCAGATGGGATATAGGTTGTGGAGTCCATCCACAAAGCAATTCATTGTGTCTAAAGATGTTACATTTGATGAGCAAGGTACTTGGTATGCAGGTACAATCAACATTAATGCAGGTAATGAAGAAGATGTAAACCAAAAGAAAGGTAAATCAAATGTTCAAATACTTGATGAAGAGGAGAATAATGAAGTGCAGGTTGAAGTTGAAGAAATGCCTAGATTTGATCCTGAGTGTGATGAACCAGAAACCTCAAGGAGTGGAGAACTCAGAAGGTTAACAAGACACAAGTGGCAACCTACAAGGTATAGCTATGACACTTCTTTTTTGGCTACAAAAGATTATGCTTACATGATAAAGGCAGATGAAGACCCTTCTACATATGAAGAGGCAAAAGGTAAGGAAAATTGGGAGAAAGCTATGCAGGAAGAATATGATGCATTGATGGAGAATCAGACTTGGGAATTGGTTCCTAAACCAAATAGCCAGAAGATCATTGGATGCAAGTGGGTCTACAAGACTAAGAGATTTGCAGATGGGAATGTGTCTAGGTACAAAGCTAGACTTGTTGTGAAAGGGTTTGCTCAAACATATGGTGTTGACTATGATGAGACCTATAGTCCTGTGGCAAAGATGACAACCATCAGGACTCTCATAGCTATTGGTGCATGTAAATGTTGGAAATTATGTCAATTAGATGTGAAGAATGCTTTTTTGAATGGTTATATTTCAGATGATGTTTTCATGGAGCAACCTCAAGGATTCAGAGATGGAAGATATCCAGATTATGTGTGCAAGCTCAAGAGAGCTTTGTATGGCTTGAAGCAGGCCCCAAGGGCATGGAACTATAGACTTGTAAAGTTCTTGAAAGAACTTGGATTTCAAGTATCAAAAGCAGATAGTAGCTTACTTGTTAAAGCAAGTGATGATGGGTTCATATACATGTGCATATATGTTGATGATATAATTCTTACAGGCACAGATGAGAAAGGCATTCAAGGCCTAAAGAAGCAAATGGAGAAAGAGTTCAAAATCAAGAAAGGTATTTGAAGAGCTTGTTAATCAAGTTTAAAATGAATGATTGTAGGGTAGCACCTACTCCAATGGAGGTGAATCACAAATTGAGCAGACATGGTGGAGAAGAGTTCAAGGATATGAAGCTCTATCAGAGTTTGGTGGGTAGCTTGATTTTTGCTACATTAACAAGGCCTGATTTATCATATGCAGTTGGAGTTTTGTCTCAATTCATGCATTGCCCTAGGAAGGAACATTGGATTGCAGGTCAAAGAGTGTTGAGGTACATTAAGGGTACACTCAAAGAAGGTTTGTATTATGGTTTTACATCAGATACAAATATCAAAATATATAGTGATGCAGATTGGGCAGGTAATCCAGATGATAGAAAGTCAACTTATGGATACATGTGTTATGTGGGAGATAAGTTAATCTCTTGGTGTTCAAAGAAGCAACATACATTTGCCTTGTCATCTACAGAAGCTGAGTACAAAGGCATGGTTGAAGCTGCAAAGGAAGTGTTATGGCTTAAGACTCTGATGAAGAGTTTTGACACTATACAGAGCATACCTATCATTTATGGAGATAACATGAGTTCATTGTATCTAGCTGCTAATCCTGTTTTTCATGCCAGGACCAAACATATTGAGATTCAGTATCACTTTCTAAGAGAGAAGGTGATGGATAAAGAGATTGAAGTTATACATACTTCAACAAAAGATCAGATAGCTGATATGCTAACCAAAAGCTTGGATGGACCAAAGCTACAGAGATTCAAAGACATGGAAGGCATAAAAAGAGTGGAGAAAACCTCAATTGATGATTGAGGGGGAGCTGTTGGTGCAGGACAATCACCAATTGATGTTTTGACATGGAAATGAAGTCAAGGAATTGAGAAGAGAACAAGTTGTGAAGCATGAAGGAAGGACACATTCAGAATTTGGAACATATGTACACATATGTACATTAGTTCAGATATAGGACACTTATACTTTTGATTAGTCATAAGTTCGTAAATATTTGCCTATAAATACTTTGGAAAATGTCGGGGCAAGTATGAGAGAGTATGAGAATAGTGTATTGAAAAGTTGTAAGAGTCATTAGACCTCCTAGGAGTGAGTTGAAGTTTCTCTCATCACTCAGTTGTAATTTTCTGAGAAATAGAAGAAAAGTTGCGCCCGATGTTTCTGTGTTTTCTCCTTCTGCGGTAGATCTTTTGTGAAATGCTTTTGTACAAGTCTAAGTCTATAGTTGATTGACCTCTGTACAAAGTTTTAGCTTTCAATTGTGATCAGGCTGTGAGAATTATGTATAGGAACATTCATATGTGAAGAAGTGTTCACTGGTTCCTGAAACAGGCGCAAAATTTGATCTCAATGTTTTGGTTAGTTCTCCCTCCACAGTTTAAAGTTTTGAGCAAGCAAGCACTCAATCTTTAAGTTAGAAGATAAGCTACTCGTGGCTAAAAGCATTTGCTTAAATGGATTCTAGATTGAGAGAACCATGTGTTAAAAGTTAGGGGTGTCTGAATCGACTTCTCAGAAGTGCAGATTTAGACATAGGTAACTTGTTAAGTAGATTTCTCAAGATCTACTGAGTCTTTTGAGGTAATTCAACTTGGAGAAGGTGCGCAATCTTTAGGCGACACCTTATGCAAAGTTTCATCCAAAACTTTACACAGTTACTCAACCAATGAGTGAATTATGTGCAGCTGACTTTTTGAGTAATCTCCTTCTTCACAGTTTGTTCAAGAATTTGATAATTGGTCATTGATCCTTTAAATTGGTGAAGGTTTTGACTTACTCTTGATATAGAGGTGTTCTAACTTCGAGAGTAGGTTGTTCTTTTGGAGTTTAACACACTCCATCAAATGATCTGCATCACACATAGAAAACCCAATGGTGGTTAAGTAATCAGCAATTCTTTCATGCCATGCACGAGGCACTTGCTTCAGCCCATTTAAAGCCTTTTGCAACCTGCAAACATATTCTCGATGCTTTGAATCTTCATATTCTTGTGGCTGGTCCATGTATACTTCTTCCTGTAACTCACTATGTAGAAAAGCATTCTTCACATCCATCTGATGCAAAATCCATCCTTTTCTTGTAGCTAATGCAATAAGTGTTCTGACAATAGAAATTTTAGCTATAGGGCTGAATGTTTCCTCATAATCAATGCCATAAGTTTGTGCATATCCTTTTGGGACCAATCATGTTTTGTACCTGCTTATGCTACCATCAACATTGTGCTTTACCTTGTAAACCCACTTGTAGCCTATGGGTTTCTTTCCTTGTGGCAATGGGACCAGCTTCCATATATCGTTTCCATAAAGTGAAGCCATCTCCTCATCCATAACTTTTTCCCAATTTGCATCTCCAATTGCATCTTCAAAACAAGAAGGTTTAGGATCTTGTATTACCTTGGTCATCTAGGCACAATGACGAGCCATATAACAGTCATACATCAATCATTGCACTGAATTCTGCATCCTCCTAGATATTCTTGGTCTTGGGTCACTTCTCCTTGTATCATCTGCATGTGCTTTTCTTACTGCTGGAGTCTTCACAGAGGGCAATCCAAGTTCCTCATCAAGACTCTTTTCTGAACCGCTTGAATCTCCATCAACATCTTCAAAACCTGCAGATGTTTTACTACCAACAGAACGCTTTTCTTTACCTTTCTTGGATGTATTGATGAATTTTCTAGAATAAAACTTCCATGCAATCTTCCATTCCATGGATTTGAGTTGGAATTATTGCTTGGTGATGCATCCGGTCCACTCAAAACTTGAGATTTTGCACTTGATTTTTCAACATTTTCTTTGTCATTTGGTTCAAGACTCAATCCTTCTTTGGCATTTGCATAGAAGCTTGACATTTCATCAAATACCACATCTCTGCTCACCTTCACCTGTCGTGTGAGTGGGTTATAACATTTATATCCCTTTTGCTCAAGGGAGTATCCAATGAAGACACATTTTTCTGCTTTTGGATCAAGCTTCGTCCTCAGCTCATCTGGAACATGTACATATGCAATACAACCAAAAACTTTCATATGTGACAAGTTTGGCTTTTTGCTTGTGAAATTTTCTTTAGGTCTAACTTGATGTACAACAGTATTTGGAGTTCTATTCATAATGTATACACTCGTATGCATAGCTTCTGCCCAAGAACAATGAGGCATATTCTTTTTAGCCATCAAGGCTCTTGCTATTTTTGTAATATTTCTATTTTTACGTTCAACAACACCATTCTGTTGTGGTGTGTATTTGCATGGAAACTGATATCGAATTCCATGACTTTTAAGAAAGTTTCTGAACTCATTTGATATGTATTCACCTCCTCCATCAGACCTTAATGTTTGAATATACTTTCCTTTCTGCTTTTCCACCATAACTTTAAAATTTTGGAAGTGAGTGAACACCTCACTCTTCTCTTTCATGAAATATACCCACACTTTCCATGTATGGTCATCAATGAAAGTAACATAAAACCTGTAACCGCCCATAGATGTGGTCTTTGCAAGACCCCACACATCTGTATGTACTATTTCTAGCACATTCTCACGAACATGCTTATCATGTGGAAACAATGATCTTGACCGTTTACCAAATTGACATGCGACACATAGCTTTTTCATCTATGCAACCTTGAGATTTGGTAGTCCATGGACAATCTCCTTTGACTGCATTGATTTGAGCCTTTGCAAGTTTGCATGTCCAATTCGTTTGTGCCACATCTCTATATGAGCAATAAATCTTGCACCTTTTTCAAACATGGCTGCATTCATTTTAGGAATTTTCACATTTAAGGTGAGCATCCTACCCACTTTGTTTCCTTTGGAAATCAATCTTCCATCCCGTTTGTATTCTTCTACGTATAACCCATTAGCATTGAACCTGACTTGTAATCTTTAGTCAACCATTTGTCCAGCAGAAACCAGATTCTTTGTTATATTTGGAACATGCAGCACATTAACAAGGTGTTTTACCTTCCCATCCTCCATAGACAATGCTATATTTCTTGTATGCTCGATAGGGTGTGATGTGTCATCACCTGTTTCAATATAACCAAGAACTGACAATTTCTACAAAGTACTAAACCATTCCGCATGATTGGTTATGTGATTTGAAGCACCTGAATCAACATACCAGACATTATCATTCTATTTTGAAACACCAACATACATCGTATTCATAATGTGATGTTGAATCATAAACAACTTCTTAGAATCATCTGCACTTGTGGATGGACAGTTGTTTTGTTGCCTTTTTTTATTTTGATTCTTCAACCTACAATCACATTCAAAGTGTCCATGTTTATCACAATTCCAACATCCTTTACTATCATTACCTGAATCATTTCTTTGGAAATTTCTACAGCCTCTTTGGCTCCCCCTATCTTAAAACTTTATCTTCCTCCTGCATGATTCTATTGTTGACTTTGGTCTTGGTTACTGTTTCCTCTTTCACTTCCGAGACCTCTACCTCTACCTCTTCCTCTACTAGAGTAGAATACCTGCTTAGAACTAGATTTTACTTGGGACTTTGAATCCTCACCAAGATTATTTTCTTCAATAATCAGCATAGATACTAGATCAACAAAATTTGGAATATTTTCCCTAGTGTGTATAGATGTTCTGAACTGCTTATATGTAGCTCCTACACCACGAAGTCACACTTCCAACTTATCATCATCATTTACATTCACGCCAATAGATGCAAGTGACTCACATATGCTTTTGATTTTTAGGGTGTAATCACTTACCGACATGCTCTTCTTTTCCAATGTATGCAGCTCGTTCTTGAGTTGCAATTCCCGTGCCTTTGTATTGGTCTCATACAATGTGACCAAACTATTCCAAGCCTCTTTCAAAGTCTTGGCATTTTGTATGTGCCCAATCATGCTATCCTGTATGCTAACAAATAGCCAATACATTATCTTTTGTGCTCCTTGATTCCATTCCTCATATGCTCTCAACTATTATGTAGTCTGATTCCTCTCTGCTAACCGCGGAGCATTTTCCTTCTCTCCTTTTATGTACTTCCAGTAGCCTTTTCCCATCTGGAAATTCTTCATTCTAAACCTTCAAGCATGGAAGTTGTTCTTGTCTAGCTTATCACTCATAAACTGACTCATTTCATCCGTGTTTGCCATTTCTGCAACAATTCACAACACTGCAAAACACTACAAGAAGCACTTCTGCTTGAACACTATCACACTATGACGTGAGAGTTTGATCTCAGAGAAACATAGTTTTCGTGTACTAGCAATACACAGAATGGCTTGAAATTCTGGATCTGGAATATACGAGTGTTGCCAAATAGGATGCAAGTTAGAATTTTGCAAATTGACCTGGTTTTTCTATGGATCCCACCTTGCGGGCTCGAAACAGAGGTCGAGATGGCTCCAAAACCCTAATCTGACAAAAACAAGTGATCCTAAAGGGATACTCTTGAAAATATTTTGAGTTCTTCTAACTTCACACCAATTTTCATAGCAATCTGAGGTTGTCTATGAATCGTGCTTTCTCCATGCCTTCTCGCGGCGGATCAGCCCATTGGACCAGAACATCCAGTAGTCAAATTTGAAAATGGTGCATACATAGATTAAAAAGGAACAATGTATGTGGTCACCACCCACCCAGATAGGACAGATGAATTCGGCAATGTAATCTCAGAGCCAGAAATAGGTGACATAGAGCAAGGGAACTTAGGAAGAGAACCAAAAACCCCTCGAGGCAAATCAATCCTGACTAGAATAATCACTCCAGAGTGGGTTCCCCAAGACAATAAGAGCATAGATCTTCTCTTAAACTGAGAGACAGATGAGGCTTTTTGGAGGTATAAACCTGACCAACCTAATGAAGTGGGAATGCTTACCATATATGAATTCAAAGATCCTGATAGCCCAAGCAAAGTGACCTACTTAGATAATACTTTGGAGAGGGTATTTGTGGTCTCAGAGCATGGCAGGCATACCTACACTTGGAAGGGTGAATTTATTTTTGCCCAACCAAGATCCAATGTTTCTTATGGTCACCAAGGAGCTGGGACATCCCAAGCTCATGGAACGGAGTAGAGATAGACCCAAAGTAAGCTTCACTAACCCACTAGGAAGAGAAAGAACAAGAATAGAGATGGATAGAATGGAAAATGAAAAACATAGAGATGCAACGAATCGAAGAAATGCAGATGAATTCCCTCTACCAAGGCCTAGGGAACACACTAGGACCCTGAGACCCACACCACTGGTCAAGTCTATGAAGAATTATTTTGATGGTACAGGAGACCCATATGATTATGTGGCAGAATTTAGGCAAGTTTTGAGAGCTGAGCAAATTGATGACTTGTTCACTTAGTACAATGCTTTTGGTCTAACACTAAAAAAGATTGCCTTAATGTGGTTGCAATCACTAGACCAAAGACAATTTAGGAACATAGACCAACTTCTAGAAGCTTTCATCATGGAATTTTCTAAGAGTGGCATAAGGCACAACACTTCCTCATTGATCCATAGCTTTAAACAAGTGGCTTCATTCCTAGATGGATTGTTAAGTACCAAATTGAGATCTTATGTGTACTTAAAGGACCCTAGATCCATAGAGGAGTATATATGCATGTGCATAGACATTGAGGATAATCTAGGGGAGAAGTTAGAGCTTTCAAAAATCTACAAAGATTCAGATAGCTCTACTAGCCTCACTTCCAAACAATCCACATCTATTGAAGAACTTGCAGAGAAGGTAGCTCAAAAACTAGGAGTCTCTAGTAAATAGATACCTAGATTTGCCCTAGTGAAATGATGCTACACCTGTGGAGGTGATCATATGTCTAATGTGTGCCCAATTATGGCCCAAACCCAAGCAAACATGAACAGTCGATACTGCACCATAGAACAGAGATACACTAATCACACAACAAAATGCTGCCCATATAACAAGCAAGTGGTTAGGCAAACTTATCCACATCCACATCCACAACAAGGAAGATACTAGAACCAATACCCATCACAACAGTATGCTAGGCCTAAGAAACCCTACCAGCCACCATACCAAGCTCAACAAAAGCCTCAACTAGAATAGTACAACAACCTCCACCTCCATCCAATGTGATCCTAGCGAAATATGCAACTGTAGAAGAAAATCTGAAAAGAGCCTTAGTGCCAGTCTCACCATTGCTTTCAGAAAGTGACTTGAATGATCACAGTTTTGCCTCGACTCATATCGATAGCCCATAGGCTTACTATATGCAGTCACCTGAGCATAATGAAACATACTATTACAAAGACCCTAGTGAATCTAGGAGAGAGCCTGAATACACTAATGTCATGTACGCAAATCCTAATTCTAGGCCCCAACCTAGACATAACAGACCCCAAGCACCTAGCGGACCATGCTATAGATGTCAAGGTGATCACTTCATTCCTGATTGTCCTATACCTACATCGATGCGACCCCAATCAATAACAATTCAAGGTTTTTGTCAAGATTGTGGGAAGGAGCACCTGTTACGAGATCGTCCTAAGAACCCAAGCAATGTACCAAAGATCACTCCTATCAATGTGATTGGGTTAGTGATAGATTCTACTAGAAGTGTGACTTCCCCTGCCCTAGTGCATGTAGTCACCAAAGCTCATGCATTATAGTAAGGCCAAGGCTTAGGACATGAAAAGAGTTGAGAAGTTAGTGAGACTGAAAGTATAACCAAGAAAAGGACAAGAGCTTGGAAAGATAGCAGGGAGAGAATGAAAAGACAATGGTCTAAGAAAATGAGAGAACTTGAGGAACCCAAGTCACTCTCTTGTTCAATTTCTTCCATACTAGGTTTGCACTCGTTAATAACCAAATCACACATAAGTGGCTCTATAGTGAAGTTTGAAATGTCATAGCCATCTTCATCAAGTGTGGTGTCCATTGTTCTTCATTGATGGGTACATCCATTGTCGCTAGGGTTTATGCCCAACCATGAGGTTCAAAATCTTCATCTCGAAATACTAGAGGTGCATAGGCTTCAACTACAATCAAGTTTCTATTTGAGAACGTATTTACAAGATATAGTTTGCCTATAGAATTGGTAAGTGATAGAGGCACACACTTCTTGAATGAAGTCATTGAACATCTGCTCCAAGAATTCTTGGTAGTACATAAGAAATTGGCTCCCTATCACCCACAAGCTAACGGAGAAGCTGAGAGCACAAATAAGATTCTATGTCATAAGTTGATAAAATTGGTGAATAATAAATGCTCTAATTGGGACAAACAGCTACACCATGATGTTTGGGCTTACAGAATTTCCTATAAAATGGTGCTCCAAGCCACACCCTTTCAGATGGTATTTGGCCAAAATGCAATGCTACCATTAGACTTCTTGATACCTACATTGTAAGTAGCATAAGAGCATCAATGGACAGGCCATGAGCTCTCCTCTAGAATCTTTGATCCGGAATGGCTAGGAGAAACAAGACTGAGAGTAGCAGTAGAAATCTATGTGGCAAAGAAAAGACAAAAGCATACTTTGATGCACACATCAAAGATAAAGGATCGAAAGAAGGTGACCTAGTCTTGGTGTACACACTAAAAAAACACACACGAAAGTTGGAGAAGAGAGGTTATGGACCTATGATAATCAATATGATCTCAACTAGTGGAGCAGTTGAATTACCTACTCTAGAAGGCGATGTCCTCCCTAGTTACATCAGTGGATGTAGAGTCAAGTTAGATCAAGAACCCCTCACAGAGGATATGCTAAATCAACTCAATACTGCAAAGAAACATAAGGAAGAACAAAAGCTAGTGCGAGAAGAAGCACATGTAGAAGCCTTAGAATGCATCTGACGAATGAAATTGAGAAGACAAGGTAGACACAAGCCTAGTTCAGATGCTTATGAAGCTCCAAGATATCACATGGCCATGTGTGAAGCATCAGGCTTACGGTCCAATAGAATAGTTGACCGACATCCTTTTGTGACCCTAGAGGTAGGACAAGGAGAAAGTGCAAGGACTGTAAGAGTATTGATTGACTTAGGTGCAACCACTAGTGCAGTTAGACTTTCTTATTGTTAAGAATTGCAATTAAGTGTCAATCCTATAGAAGCATATCTCATAGGATTGGGAGGTGTGGAAACCCCTTGCATGGGCAAGGTGGAGCTTCCCATCAACATTCAAGATGTTCTTATGAAAGTGAAGGTACTAGTGTGTCAAGATGACGACCTCATGAAACCTCTTATCTGGGATCAAGACTGGATCTACAATCATGCAGTCAACCTAAACCTAAGAACTGGACTTCTTTTGGTTTGGGTAAATCAGAACCACATCACCATAGAGTTAGAAAATCAAGCACTCATGGAACTAGGAAAGGCACCAACTCCTGGTCCTTACAAGAGTACACATGAAGATAAAGATGTTGTTCTTGTCCAAAACTTTGTGATGCAGAAGAAGGTTGTTCTCAACAAAGGAGTCAAGGATCTGGTGGAACTCCCTTGTTTCTTAAAAGTGATAGAAACACCACCAAAGTGCAAGAAGCAGAGGAAACATAAGTTCTATACTCATAGTCAAAGGAGAGCGTGAAGCAAGAGGACTCAGATGGAGAAGCAGATTTGGATCTGCAAGGGTGAACAACCCCCTACCTGGGAGATGGTATCCCAACAATGCACCCAACCAATTATTCCAACAAGGACTACAAAGAAGGAGTATTTGAGAAATCTCCCAACATGGACCATTTCTATGTGGGTCCCAAAGCGGTTGATGAAGGTTGACCCCAATGCATGACAAATCTGGGTGCCTGAGACCTACTTACATGTTGGAATAACTTTACATAAGCTCACAACTCTGAAGTTCCGATCACAATCATTCACATCATGCACTTTAGAACACACATCTGCATTCCAACACTCCACAGGTGTGATCACACCTAGGTCTATTTGGAAATGGGTACCCAAGAAGTCCCAAATCCAAGCAGATGTATGTCAGAAACATGTAAAGGTCACCATTGCCAAAAGATCTAAGCCCATGCTAAAAATTTGGAGAATAAAACCTTGTATCAAACCACCCGACCCAAGTTTGTAGATGCATGCACACGAGAATAGATGCATTCCGAGTACAATGCACATCTAGAGTATGCATCTAGTGACAAACCACTAACTTACTAACTCACACTCACAAGTCGTAAGAAACGTTTCACTCACTAATGCCCTAACCACATAGGAAGCGTGTTGGTATTGTAGAGGGAACACACTATTATCATGTTTTTGATGTAATGCTAATATGATTGTCTTCTTCTAGCAGATAGCATCACATACTTCAAGCAATATAATGGTTGATGTAGCAAGAACCAACTCTCAAGCAAGGACCAGTCAGCAGGTGGTTGATATATAGATCTTACCAATCATGCCTAAAACAACTGAAAGACCATAGGAATTGCAAGCTATTCAGATTATACCAATACAAGACTCCCCAAGCAGCCATATGATGCATGTCAGTAAAGCTTCCCATTGGCTTAGTGAAGTTGCGAGACCTTTGGGAGAAGGATCATACCTCTAAGAGTCAGAGTTGGAATTCAATGAAAAGCAAGGCAAGTACCATTTCTTTACGAGGGAATTTGAAAAGTTACAAAAGGTAGAAGCACTACGCCCTATATGGGAGAAAGCAGGATTGGACAAATACTTCGATGCTCAGCTCCAAAGCCCAACTTCATGAGATGCTACTATCTTGTCAATACCTTGACTCGGAGCAAGCAATCCCAAGGTTCGAGCACGCTTGTGCTCCCATCTCTAACATGGGGCAATGAGCTAAAGAGGTTCAAGTTAACCAAGAACTTAGTGCAAAAGGCCCTAGATATGGGAGGAATGCACATCCCCATAGAAAAGGAGGTCCTAGTGCCTGACAACATGAAAAATAGGAGCCTCACCAAGCTTAAGGAAATGGTGGCCATGACACCCAATATTCCATTACACCTTCGAATGTGCATGCAACAATTTGCTTTGCCCAACCAAGATAGATTTACCATGCCACCCAAGAAGATGTGGTTCAGTTTGTATCTGGCAGAGACACAGAACCTCACCATCAACCTACCCCACTGGATCATCAATCAGATACACTTGACTCACAAGAGATGGCCATGTAAATCAGCCTTGTATGGATGTTGCACTTTGACAAGAATCATTAACAAATGTTTAGCTTACAACATTCCTATTCAAAGGCCCTAATGTGGAACAGAGTGCAACACTTCAAAGGCCAAACATCAACTAGACCCCCTTCCAAGAGGATGAGAGGAGATATACAAGTACCTTGTGCTCAACCCCGTGGAGCAACACTAACATCAGACATCACTCCTCCACCATGAGGGTATGACCATTTACACTGCAACTCCCAAGACAAAGTTTTGAAGGACCCAATCTGATATTTTTGCCAGTTCCCACATACCTTGAATTTCTCGGAGGAGCACCCTTAGAAGAACTCACCGATGAGGACTTTGGGCAAATTTTAAGAGAAGTGAATTGAGGTAGAAGAGGAAGCACAAGTGGAAGGTGCTCAATCGCATACAACAACATCACAAGTGCCCATTACTATAGTTGATGTGGATGAAGAAGATGATGAAGAGGACAAGGAAGATGAAGAATATGAAGAAGATGAGGAAGGACATGAAGAAAGACATCACGATGAGCAGCAAGTAGTACTCGAACTTGTCGGTGCTCTGGCATACATTGCCCATTTACAGAGACTATATGACACTATCCGAGCAGTGTAAGAAAGGCACAAACTTTCATTCACATCAGACCAAGACCTGATCGAACAAATGTTAGCAAACTAAGGAGTGGACCCACAATTCATCACTACCCTCCAACTACTATCCTTTTCTTTGATTACCAACCCTCTGTATATGTCCCCATCTTTGCCTGTCGAACCCATCATCGAACACCCCCTTATACCTAGCATAAATGGAATCCCAAGTCCAACCCAAGGTAGTTTAGGTTTCCCCGCATTCCCATATTCACATGTTTCCCTTCCTCGTGATCTGTACTTCCCACATGCCTCCTCCATCTTTCCCTACCCATGAATTGCAACCATTTCTCCACCCCATTACATCTCGTTCATGGAGGATTTCATTCACGTCCACAACACGCAAATGTTAGGACAACAAGCACTCACAACCACTTCACTATACACAGACACCACACTCACTTCATCTACCATACCCACATACATGGTAGCACCTGCACGCACCGCACTATCTGACCCCATGGACATTTCACCACCCACAATACCTCCCCCTCCCCCTACAATTCCACCATCACCCACTCCCCTACCCCCCACCTCACCACTCACCACCTTGTTTGTAGACACAACATCCACAACTCATGTTCCCAATCCCATTCTCTCTAACTCCTCCACCCCATCTCATAATGTAAATAATTCATTCAATATGTTAATTCAGTGTGCATATCAAATACAACAAGAGTATCAATGATTGGAAGAGCGTAGTGCTACCTTTCAGACAAATTCATAGAGGATACAAGTAAGAGTCACTACACTGGAAGCCGACAATCAAACACTTATGGCAGAGTACACCACCTTACAATAGGCTCATACTGAATTGGAGTCCACGATATCTATTGTGGATGATCAAGCAGTCAAAGATTTGGAAAACGTGCTCCAATCGCAGATGCTCACAAATGCTAGACTAAGACACAATCTAGGTCTACTGCGGAAGCATATGGCGGTGGCCTTGGAAGAGAGCGCATGAGAGGGATCATATAGAGGAGGCAAAAAATATGCATAAATGGTTTATGAAATCATTGCAAGATAACATACTAGATGCACTCTATCATATCATACTCATTCACATTCTCATAGTGCTTCTTTTAGCATCAGATTGCTATGCAATGGCTCCCATTAGTTTTTGTGATGAGAACCAACCTATTTCTTTTAATGAAGTGGAAAATTCCGAAAATTGGATGGCTTCTATGCAATAAAAATATGATGCTATTATGAAGAATGGTACATGGTCTTTATGTGATTTGCCTCCAGATAAAAAGGCCACTAAATGGGTATACAAGCTGAAGTGTAAGCTTGATGGAACAAGTGATAGATATAAGGCTGGGCTTTTTGCATCCACATGTCGAATGACTACCATTCATAGCATCTATGCACTTGAATCCCATCATGATTGGAATGTATAACAGTTGGACATTAAAGCTACATTTTTGAATGGTGACTTACATGAAGAAGTGTATGTTTTTTAGCCCCATGGTCTTGTACAGAAAGGGCATGAAAACATAGTGTGCAGATTGAAAAAGGTATTATATGGTTTGAAGCAAGCATCATGTGCTTGGTATAAAAAGTTGCATGCCTACTTGTTTGCACATGATTTTGAGGACAATCCAACTAAGAGAACCTTATATGTTAAGCATGCAAATGATGTGTTTTTTATCATTGTTATGTATGTTGATGACATGTTGCTCGCTGATCCTAATGAGAAGCATATTGCTCATTTTAAGGCTGATTTACATGCCTCATTTGAGATGTTACATTTGGAGCATTTGCATCATTATTTGGGCATTCATTTTATGCATTGATGGTGGAATAGGTCTATGTCAAAAAAAATATATTGATACATTATTGCCTTGAATATTGAAAATCTACTGCCACTCCTATGGAACGAGGTCTATGGTTGAGTTTTCGTCATGCTAGAGATGCATTTGATGTTGCTCGCTATCGATAGCCTATTGGATGCATGGTTTGCTTATGCATAACTTGACCTGATATTCAGTTTGCTATCTCACAAATGAGCACATTTATACATTACCCAAGTGTCAAGCATTGGTAGGCAGTTAAGCACATATTTTGCTACTTGAGTGGTATCCGACTACTTGGATTGTTTTATCCCAAGGGGGGATCACTATAGCCAGATTTACATGCTTTTTCTGACTTTGAATGGGCTAGTTGCTATGACACTCGTATGTCCACTAGTGGTTTTCGCTTCATGCTTGGTAGCTCATGCATATCTTGCTTAAGCAAGAAGCATCCTACTATGGCCACTTCTAGTTGTGAGGCTGAGTATAGGGCAACTTTCATAGTGATTGTTGAGTGTGTGTGGTTCAGATGCCTTTTGGCTGATTTGGGTGTTGGTCAGTCTTCTACAACCACCATCTTCACCAATAGTCCGAGTGCATTGGTAGTTCCAAGCAACCATGTATTCCATGCTCACACAAAGCATATTAAGTTGCATTATCATTATGCCAAGGAGAGCTTCTCTACTAGAGAAATCTGTTTGGCATACATGCCCACATAGAATAACATTGTAGATCTTTTCACAGAGGCTCCACCTCGATAGAAGTTTGAAGCTTTCCGCAAAGCTTTGGTCTTACTTCCTTTTGTGGATTGATCTCTTTCCACATAGCATGGCATTTCCTTATATAGCTCACTCATTCGTGGACATTAGGATTTTCCATTATGTACTATTCTATATATATTTCACTTGTTGTATTGTTGCTTTAGGTCATTCTTGTAGATTCCTTTTATGCAATAGAAGAAGAAGAAGAAGAAGAAGAAGAAGAAGAAGAAGAAGAAGGAGAAGAAGATCATTCTTGTTTGAATCAATCTATGTGTGTGCTCCTCCTTGATTTTGAGGATGTTTGTATGAGCTCTCTTCCTTATCTCCTTCCTCATGACATGGTATCAGAGCCAATGTGGCTGTAGAGAGCTCGTGGAGAAGGCCGACGATGATGAGTATGTGAGAAGGCATGCAGAAAGCACGATTCACAAACGACCTTAGATTGCTACAAAAATTGGCATGAAGATGGAAGGCATCTCGACCTTCATTTTGAGCCTACAAGATGGGGCCCACAAAAAAAACCAGGTTAGCTTGCAAAATTCTAACTTTTGTCCTATTAAAAAACACTCATATATTCCAGATCCAAAATTTCAAGTGATTTTGTGTACTTTTCATACACAAAAACTGTGTTTTTATGAGATGGAATTGTCACGTCATAGTGCGATAGTGTTCAAGTAGAAGTGTTGCTTGTAGTGTTTTGCAGTGTTGTGAATTATTGCAAAAATGGCAAACCCAAGTGGAATGAGTCAGCTTATGAGCGACAAGCTAGAACAAAAATGCTCCACAATTGGAGGAATCAAACTATGGACCAGTCAAGAGCATATGAGGAATGGAATCAAGGAGCACAAAAGGTAATGTATTGGCTATCTGTTAGCATATAGGATAGCATGATTCGACACATATAGGATGCCAAGACTCTGAAAGAGGCTTGGAACAATTTGGTCACTTTGTATAAAACCAATAAAAGGCATGGAAATTGCAACTCAAGAAGGACCTGCATAGATTGGAGAAAAAGGGCATATCATTAAGTGACTACACCCCCAAAGTCAAAAGCATATGTGAGTCACTTGCATCTATTCGCATAAATATAGATGATGATGATGATGATGACAAGGTAGAAGTGTGCCTCCGTGGTCTAGGAGCTACATATAAGCAGTTCAAAACTTCTATACAGACCAGGGAAAATATTCCGAATTTTGCTGATCTTGTGTCCATGTTGATTATTGAAGAAAAGAATCTTGGTGAGGATTTGAACTCCCAAGGAAAACCTAGTTTTGAGTAGGTATTCTACTTTGGCAGAGGAAGAGGTAGAGGTAGAGGTTTTGGAAGTCGAAGAGGACACAATAACCAAGACCAAAGTCAACAAAAAAATAATGCAGGAGGTAGAGGATAGTTTCAAGGTGGGGGGAGCCAAAGAGGCCATAGAAATTTCCAAAGAAATGATTCAAGTAATGAGAATAAAGGATGCTGGGATTGTGGTAGAACTAGACACTTTGAAGGTGATTGCAAGTTGAAGAATCAAAATTACAAAAGGTAGCAAAACAACTATGCACCACAAGTGTAGATGATTCTGAGAAGCTATTCATGTTCAACATCTTATGATGAATATGATGTCTGCTAGTGTTTTGAAATCGAATGGTAATGTCTGGTATGTTGATTCAAGTGCTTCAAATCACATGACCAGCCATGCGGAATGGTTTAGTAGTTTGCAAAAATTACAAGTTCATGGATATGTTGAAACAAGTGATGACACATCACACCCTATCGAGCATATAGGAAACATAGCATTATCTATGGAGGAAGGGAAGATAAAACATCTTGTTGATGTGCTACATGTTCCAAATATAACAAAGAATCTGGTTTCTATTGGACAAACGGTTGGCCAGGGATTACAAGTCACGTTCAATGTTGATGGGTTATATGTAGAAGAGTAGAAAGAGGATGGACGATTGGTTGCCAAAGGAAACAAAGTGAGTAGTGTTGATATATTTAGGTAGTGATGTGTGTGAACTCTCTAGACCGTCGGGACACTTTTTTCCCTCTTTAGGAGGTTTTTTTCCCCCGGCTTGCATATATGCCTATTGCCCTAATGGGATACTTATCTTTGTACATTCTCTAGTAATACATTCAGTATTGTGTGTTGTGCTTCAAGCTTCTTCTTCTTCCTTGTGCTGTTCACGTGCTTCCGCAGACGTCTAACTCCAACAATTGGTATCAGAGCAGGTGTGTACTTGGGCCAAGAAGACTCAAGGACTTGTGCCAATGAGACTGTACCTCAATTGCCACACAAGTGCGTATAGTGGGTACTTAACACACATCTAATTGTCAATCCGAAGGAACGACGTACCAAGTGTATGAAGAGGTGTGCACACGTGACAGGAAATGAAGTGGTCTAGCTAGCATGCATGAGAAAAGACTACTACCTCTCACACTCACTGAAATACTGAAAGTGTTTGCCGCAAGCCTCTTACAGCAGTTTTCAGAAATTCGAGGATTTCTCCCAGCTCCGAATTCCGAATATAGGCAATAGGGTACTCGTTTCGAAGCTCTCGCCGAGACGCATCTACTGGAAGTGGTTTCACTCGATTCTGACCACTCTGCTTCAAGTTATGACAAAAACAGTGAATGATGGGAGACACCAACACCCGCGCCACAACTCCTCCTAGCTCGCACACGCACTACAGCAGCTCAAAACCAAGGGGAAAGGGTAGACAACAGTCCTACACATGCATTTCAAGCATAACACACACATACAAGAGCGAAATGAAGATCAAAATCAGCATGAAAGAGGCAAACTCGAAAATCTGTAGAGCTCCTTCTTCACAATGGCAAAAAGTCCTTACAAAGAGTCACAAAGTGACTTATATACTAGTGCCCTAAGTTTGGTCCTTTCACACAAGAGACGGGCACTTTATTCACTAAAAGACTAATTTCTCTACTAATTTACATGGGTAAGCTTCTAATCTTCTGTGGGGATGCATCTATAGGACTCCTCTAGTGCATTTACAACGGAAAATATATACAAGAGTGGTTATAATACAAAAGTTATGTGTCCAAATCGGAAAAATTTTGGGGCCCTTCATTTTCTCTGCCTAGTGCTCTTCTGTGCTCTGCAACACTCTCCCCCTCTTCGTCTCTGTCTTCCCTTGACAGGTTTTAGCTTTTCGTCGGCTGTTTGCTTCGTTTCTCCGCACGCATCTCTTGGTCAGTTTTGTCTGTAGTTAAACAGACATGCAGCTTTGATGGCCTGTTCTTGATTCAAGCTCTACTACACTAGAGCCTGCTGCATTTGTCTTGCCTGTTGATTTGGGTTGCCCCGCACGCCACCAGTGACTAGGAATGTGCTGTTCTTAGTCACCCTCTTCAACTTTTCAGCCTCTACCCCTTTCTAACTTTTGGTCCTCTGATTTGTCCTGGTTGCACACATCTGACCCTGTTGTATTGCTTTGAGCCTGTTTGCTTTTCCTTGGTGTGTGTGCCCCTGCGGGGCTCCGTGTAGAGATGGGTAATGCGCCCCTGCGGGGCTTCTTGCAGAGATATGTCTTCAACTATCATTGTTTTATTCTTTATTGAGTTGCTTTTGACTTTGATCTTCTTCTTCTTCTTTTTTTGCTTGATTCCCCTTCCACACGTTCCTCCTCCTGAACTCTGTCGTCCCCGACAGGCTTTTTGTGGCGACGTGTGTAGGTTTGGATGGCGTGTTGCTCTCTTTGATTGAGCAGATTAGCGTGACATAGCATGAACTCCTTCCATTGCTGAGACTTTACTCCATCCTCTGGCGCCTGTCTATGATCAGCAAATAAACTTGTTTCATAGGCCACCAGTCTTGCATTCAAATTGGAAGTCATTTTAACAAAAATTTCTGAATCTATTTCAAAGAAACCGGTAAAAAATGCTTCTTCAAAAGTCTGCATATATGTAGATGGAAAGAACATGAGACGAGAATAATATGCCATAATAGTTAGTCTGCTCGGGATAGTGGATAAATAAAAAACGAGTGCTTCCGATCCTTGAGTAATTCCGATGAAATTCAAAAATGTATATTTGGCATGTTGGAACACTTTTAGCACTGTTAGTAGCATACTGAATATTTTGTTAGTCATTTTGACGGCTAAGTCCGGAATTGAAGCGTATCGGGCAATCCAAAATTCCATTGTTTTTATCATGTACTCCTCCGTCGGTAAGTAGTTATGTGGCGGACTAGGTAACAAGGGGTAATTGAGCCACTGATTATTGATGCTACCCTGGCGCTGACCTTCCCAAAATTGCATCCAGGCTCTTCGACGAGGTAGGGGGCAAAACGAAGGATTTACTTGAAGTTCATAAGGTGATGCCTCCCACTGTACCCTCAGTGTTGGATTCTTTTCGAGAAACTTTCTTCGCCATATTGGATCCGCTCTCTCGAACTCCTCTTGAGTGTAATTGAAAGTGTCATGCCTGAATTGAAGGTGGTGGTCTGGATCTTTATTCGTTGCAGACTTTATATAATAGCGAGTTTGTTCTTTAAGTAGTCCGTATGGTACATTAAAGGGCTTCAAAATTTGTTCTAATTGTTTATTTTCTATTTGAGCTTCTTTCATGATCTTGATGATCTGATCTTCAAATTCTGCCGTAAGTTGGGACACCAGTAGTGCCCTTTCTGGTCTGCTCAGTTCTGCAATTTCCCGAGTGTTAGGTTCAATGTGAACCTCCTTTTCCTCCTTTACCGGTGAATGATAAGAGGGGGAAGAGAGAGGACGTACCTCAGTCTCCACAGTAGCCTCTGCGGAAGTTGGAACTACTGGTGTCCCCTCTTTTCCTATTTGTCCTAGCCGTTCCTGAAGTTCCTTAATACATTCATTCTTTTGTTTGAGTTCTTCAGTGGCCTTCGCAATCATATCTTTGTGTTTGAGAAGTTCTTGTACTACAATGTCCATGTGATCTGTATCTTCTTTACATTGTCGCAGATAGTCATTCTCAGCTTTCTTCCATTTGGCTCTCAAGGCAGCCGTGTCATCCATGTATCTTTTTTCCCATTCGGCAATTGTGTCTTGCTCCTTTTTGAGCTGATCTTCATACATAATCACTTTCTCTTCTAATCCCTTGATGTCCCTTTCCGGTTGTGCTTGCACTTTGACTGGCTGATCACTTAAAAGAGCGTCCATAAGCTCTTTGTTCCGTTGTCTTAACGCCTCTGCTTCATCCATGTACCCTTTAATCTGAGATTCCAGAATTTTGCTTCTTGATGCCATTCGTGCCTTTTCAGCCTCATTTGCTTGTAGTTTTTTGGTGACTTCTTGGAGTTGTTCTTTTAATTGCTCATTCTCTGTCTCTAGCAGGCTGTATTTGTTTCTGATTTCTTTCAGTTCAGTTTCTTTTTCTACTACCTGTTCTTTTACTGTCTCTAACTCAGTAGAGAGATTCTTACCCCATTTTTGAAGTTTGATTTTTTCCTGCATGGCTTGGTCATAATCTTCATCAGCATCAACCATAAGTTGCTGTGTATCTAGGGCAGTTCTGATCATGTCCTGCACCACGGGCTTGAGCTTAGCTATATCCACATTCAGCCATGTCTTTGGTATGCTTGGGGTTTCTCCGGTTTGTACATCTTTTCCCTTTTCGATGTGGATCGTTTCATTGTGTGGTTGTCGGAGCTGTAGTTGTACTTGTGATTCGTCTTCATCTTTATTCACATCAATAGTTTTAGTGGCACTTCCCTGAAATGTTACATCCATGGGGGATGGTTCTGCCACAACCCTTATTGGAGTAAAGGGTTCTTCGTCTTCTTTTTGTTCTTCCTGAAACTCCTGCTTTGGTGTCTTCAAGTGTATTTTTCGGACAGGTGTGGCCTCCTTGATTTGGATGTTGGAGGTTTCATTAAATTTCATACAATGCATACCTTCTTGTTCAGCATTCTTGCTTGATATACTTCGTTCCCCATGTGTGGCTTGGTTCTTCGTTATGAGACCCCCTTGCTTTTCATTATAGTCCACGTCATTGAGTTCTGCCCATTGTCCATCATCTTTTGATTGGCTTGGAATATCGACATTTAGTATGAGTTTTCTGGTTCTTCTTGTTGCTCTGACACAGAACTAGAATTATCCAAGCCGATCTCCCGATATCTGTGGACTTTTGTGAGCTTGCTTCTCGGGTCTGTTGCTTGTTGTGACTGTTGATAGTGATGACCCTGGACCGGTAAGTTGACTTGTCCTTCTGTATATCGATGGGTCTCTTCCAGAGCATCTGTCAAGTCTTTTGCCATTATTTCTTTCCTTCCTTCAATAGTAGTTTTTGGGAGTACATGGATCCTCTTGGTAGTTGGTGTGTCCTCTTCATGTAGCTGGGCTTCCCGGAGTCTTTTGGTGCCTCTCATTCTAGGTTGAGAGCTTGTTTCTGCCACTTCCACAATATTTGCTCCTTTCTTTTTCTTAGGAACGGTCGCAACTTTGGCATATTGAGCCAGGACGGTTGATGATGGCATCTCTTGTAAATGTTCCCTCATTCCTAAAGCGTGGTAGATGAGGATGGTTAGTGCCACACTGCCATTTAGGAACTTTTTATTCTTCCATTGCTTCTTGGCCTCGAACAATCTCTCTTGAACATATGGAGTCAAATTGATTTGATTCCCAATTTGCTTGATGGCATGGGAGAGTAGTTGGACAATAAGTTTCTGTGGTGCCGTGTATCGGTGCATATTCGGGAAACAGAAGTGTTGGTGGATCAATCTGACCTCATCCTCTATGTCCACTCGGTTGATGTCGGTGAAGGTTCTGGTCTTTGCACCTTTACTTTCTTCCTTCACTATTGTGACCCCATCCTTCTCCCATCCAAAGGCTTCCTTGATTAACTCATGTGTGAATTGAATAATCACCCATTCGCCTTCCATTACTCGAGCTTCTGGTACCAAGGGATCATGTAGTGCTGGCTGTAGTGTATTCATGACTTGAGTGCATCGTTGAAAATCAGGCTTATAGATTGGCAGTTCAAAATATTTATGTATGCCTGCTTTCTTCATGGTTTCTTCAACAGAAGGGAGTGTATGTTGCACTCGAAAATCCTGGGACATTATAGGAAACTGATGATCTGTGTCCATGATTTTAATCGTTGCAAGGAACAGGTAGTCCCCCGCAGGCTGGTCTTCGCGGAACCAGTGTCCCTTGGCTTTTGTGATACTCTGGGGAGGAAAATCCATCACTTCCTCTTGTACGGTTTCTTCAGAATCTTCGGAAGCCATCTGCACTTGTATGTAAAAGTGCATTAGCGTCACATAACTGTATACAATGATGTAGTGCATTGCAGTGATTATTGTCGTCGTCACTCCGTCTCCCCATTAATCCATGAGTGAGATCTCTTACCACACATTTTTTCAATTTGGTTTTTGTTGCTGAAAGAAAATAAAAGTCAGTATAGCCGAAGCATTTATTTATATACATAGTAGGTCCATTCCTATTTAGAATGAAGCTAAGAGCTACTCTTGTTTGGAGAATGTGCACCACTAGTTTGATAAGGTACATCTTGTGCTGAATGCTTGGACTGGTTTTGTGGCCCTATCATGCTTACTTGAGGTGTATTAAAAACTTCATGAGTGCAATGGGAAGCTTTATCTCTTCGATCCTCCGCTCCTCGTGGTTGCTTTGGTTTCCAGATCCATTTCGTGAACACTAAGAGAGGTCGTTTCGTTTCCTTGATCCTTGTAGCTTCTTGTGTTCTGCTTGCTTTCGCCATTGTCCGAGTGAAATTGGCATTGCTTTTCCAGTTTCTCGGATGACTCTTATGTGTTGTTGTGTTTCGCCTTGTCTGATGTAGTACCTCTTCCTTTGTCTTTAAAGCCTGTTTAGCTGCTTGCGTGAGCTTTTTGGGAATCCACATCTGATGTCGCGATCTTTGAGCTTCAAGCAAGGGCTTAGGGATCCATACTGGCACTGATTCTTCTGGTATGTACTTCTGCGAAGCTGGTTTGTTGATTCCTGTTTCCTTCTTAAGAGTGGGTACTGACGTCTCTCGACTCTGCCTTTGATCCCTGCGTACCCACTTATATTTGGGTGGGCCTTGATATGAGTATCTGCTTTTTGGTTTCCAATAGTGCGATCTATTGATGTTTTGAGCAGGTGTAGGAGAGCAAGTCTCCTTAACGGTTGGCTTTCCTTCAACTGCATTGGATGACTTCGACTCTACCGCTGACGTCGTTAGGATTGAAGTTTCAGCTTCTATGCGTTTGGTTTCTGAATTGTGAGCATTGTTGATACTTTCTAATGTCGTTCTCTGAACTTCCTCTGAACTTTTTATTATAGTTGTTTGAATACAAGGTTTCTCTTCCAGTAAGCTGAAAATCTCCTTATGCCCTATCTTAGCCGAAATATAGCCTTGAGCTAGATGGATACTCACTTCATGCTCAATGATCCAGTCGTGTCCTAGAATGAAATCTTCTATCAAATCTTCATCCTTGCACACTAGAACTCTCTGTTCCATTGAGGAATTTCCTAGGTGGAGGGAGACATTCGTGGTTCCAATACATTCTAGGGTGTGACCTCCAATTCCTATTAATCGAGCTTTTGTGGGATTCAAATCTAATTGCAGATCTTTTGCTATTCTCTTTCTCATGCAGCTAAGTCCTGCTCCTGAGTCTATCAATGCATCTATCAATTTGTACTCTGTGTTGCCAATCCCTAGGTTTAGGTAAGGTTGCGTTTTACACATACCCGTTGTATCATGATTTTTGACTTGGTAATTTGCCATAGGGATGGGCTCTTCTCCTTGGTGATAGCGTTCATCTCTTTGCCTCATCCATTCTTTCCGTTTCCTAATGCGCTCTAGTGCTTCTTGTCGAGCTTCCTCTCTAATTCGCTCTTCCTCCTTTTTCCTATTTTGGGCACCTACCAATCGTGCTAGCATTTGATCAGTCAAGGGTTCCATGAATCGTCTCACTCTACATCCACTGATGTAGTTGGGAAGAATGTCTCCGTCTAACGTGGCGAGATTGACTGCACCACCAGTAGAGATTCGATTTATGATCAAAGGTCCGTATCCGCGTTTTTGTAACTTCTTGGCATGTTGTTTCAAGGTGTACACTAGGACTAAGTCTCTTTCTTTAAGTCCCTTGTCTTTTATATGTGCATCATAATATGCCTTTTGTCTCCGTTTAGCAGCATAAATGCCTGCTACCGCTTGCAATCTGGTCTCATGTAACTTCTCGATTTGATCTAGTTGTTGGGATAATTCATGTCCGTTCCATTCATATTGCTGGGCCACTTTCAATGTTGGCACTAAGAAGTCGATGGGCAAAATTGCATTTTGCCCATACACTAAATTGAAAGGTGTAGTTCCAATGGCCGTTTTATATGCAACTCGGAATGCCCAAATTGCATGATGCAATTGTTTGTGCCAATCAGACCTTCCATTATTGACAAGTTTAGTCAATACCGTGCATAGTACTTTGTTGGAGCTCTCAGCTTGTCCATTGGCTTGGGGATGATATGGGGCTGATTTTTTATGAATCACTAAAAACTCGTTCATTAATGACTCGATTACCTCATTGAGGAAGTGCGTTCCCCGATCGCTAACAATCTCAATGGGCAAGCCAAAGCGGGTGAAGATATGCTCAAAGAGAAATTTTGCAGTAGTTTGAGCATCATTCTTTCTAGTGGCTTTTGCTTCCACCCATTTAGTCAAGTAGTCAGTGGCTACTATGATGTACTCCGCATGTGATCCTTTGGCAGGTGGATTGATAGGTCCTATGAAGTCAATACCCCATTTTGTGAAGGCTCTCGTGCATATCATGGGTCTTCATGGCATGTCATCTCTCCGAATTGGGTATTTAGTTCTCTGACAAGTCTCACAACTTCGTACGTACATTTCAGCATCCATATGTAGAGTTGGCCACCACAAGCCCGCGAAGAGAATCATTTTAACAGTTCTTTCAGCCAAAAAATGACCTCCTGCAGCACCTGCATGTGCCATCTCTAATATGGGTAAATATTCTCCTTCATGCACACATAATCTGAGTTGGTTGTCTTTACCTCGCCTAAACAATTGTCTTCCCATGAGAATGTAGTCCTTGCTCATTTCCTCTAAGGATCGCTTTCTTGCTAAACTAGTTCCTAACTCATGTTCTTGAGTTTTTAAGAATTTCACTAATGTTGTACTCCAATTGGGTGCTATGGTCGAAAAAGGTAGAGACATATGATCTTCGGGAACCGTCTCTCGGCATTCTGCACAATTACTTACGTGGTCGTGAACGTCTTGGGCATGTCAGGCCAATACACTCCGAATCTTTGCAGTTCTCGGATTGTTCCATGAGTCCCTTGGTGTGTTCTCCATTTGTTCACATGTGCTTGCTCAATTAGTTGCGTTTGTTCATCCTCATCAACACATCTGAGTAACACTCCGTTGGGTTCCTTGTAGTATACACTACCTGACACAATGTGTAAGTTCCTTGATTGAAGAATTTCTTTCTCGCTATTCCTAATGATTGAGTGTTGAGGGCCATGGGTGAGTATAGGGATCAATTTCTCTGCCCACTTTGGGCAAACTTCTAGATTGAACAAATAAGCATCTGGTAGATCGTCGGGCACTCCACTTGGTGGCTCTCTGTGTGTTTGCCTAGAAAGGTGGTCTGCTCTCACACGTGTGTTCCCCTTTTTCACTATTACTTCAAAAGTCGAACTCCATTAGTAGTAGAAACCATCGTACCAACCTTCCCGTGTTACAAGGCTTATTGACTAAGTACAACAAAGCTTGATGGTCTATGAAGAATTTGAACTTGTTGGCTAAAAGATAATGTCTGAATTTCTTCACTGCGTATACCATTCCTAAGCCTTCTCGTTCCGTAGTGGTATAATTTCTTTCTGCTTGATTCAGTTGTCTACTCGCATAAGCAATTGGATGATCAAGCTTGCCTTCATCAGCCGGCTGGGCTAGGATACATCCAATGGCATAGTTAGAAGCGTCAACATGAATGTGAAAAGGCTTGCTCCACTTGGGTGATTTTAGAATTGGGGCTATGCTAAGTCTCTTTTTCAACTCGGTGAATGCCTTCTCGCACTCTTCTGTCCAAGTAAATTGATTCAAGAGACCATACAAGGGTTTTGCTATTATGGCATACATGTGAATGAACCTACGGTAGTATCCACAATGTCCCATAAAGGCTTGCACTTCCTTTGCATTCTTGGGTCTTGGTAAGTCTAAGATGACTTTAATCTTGTCCTCATCCGTAGATATTCCATTTCTCGAAACTATGTGTCCTAGAATTTTCCCTTGCCTTACCATGAAGACACATTTCTCTGGGTTTAAGCAGACTCTGTACTGTCTACATTTGTTGAATATCTTCCTCAACTCGGGAATGTGATCGGGTCTTTGATTGGAGTACGTGCACAGGTCATCTACATATACTTCCATGCTTTTTTTCAGAAATTCCTTGAAAACATGACACATCAATCTCTGGAAGGTAGCTGGAGCATTAGTGAGTCCAAAGGGCATCACTCTGAATGCATACACTCCCCATTCAGTGGCGAATGCTGTTTTATGTTGATCCTCAGTCGCAATAGCTACCTGATTGTATCCGGAGAATCCATCTAGGAAACTATAGACCTCCTTACCTGCTACTCTCTCTAATAAATGGTCCGTGATAGGTAGTGGGTAGCTGTCTCGTATAGTGGCTGCATTCACCTTCTTCAAATTTATGCACACTCTCAATTTTCCATTTTTCTTAGGCACTACTACTAGTGGCGATACCCACTCGGTATGTTCTATCTCATATATGAATCCTGCCGCTAGTAGTTTGTCTATTTCTTCCTTAATCTTTGCTGCATAGACTTCATTGTATGTATAAGGACGTTGTTTGGAGGGTTTTGCATCTGCTGTCATTGGTATTCGATGGGAACAAATAGTGGGTTCTACCCCTTTGAGATCCTTATAGGTCCATGCGAATACATCTCGGTACTCCCGGATAAGGTATATGAGTTCCTCTTCCTCTTCTTCAGACACATCTTTACCAATATATGTGCATCTTTCTTCTCCTTCCTCAACTGTCACCACAATTTTTTTCGTTTGTTCCTTGTTGTCATACACTTCTCCGTCTCGTGCCTCTCGTCGAGGCATTTGAATAGCCACTTTTCTTTCCTCCACTTCGTATTTTTTAAAGTGTTCAGGAACTTCAAAAAGATCTGGGTCCGGCCCTACCTTACTCCTGTTCTCCTCTTGCCTGTGTATTGCCGTAGCAGTTTCAATTGCTAAGATCTTTGTTGGTTCCTGTTCCTTCTGGTTCTGAATAGTATTTAAGCAGCTTTCTTCGGAATCAAATTCTGGTTCCATCTCTATACTTTGATATTCCTCTTTCCATTCTTTTTCCAGGATTTCCCCTTCTTCTACTTCTTGAAGAACAACCATATAGAAGTTTACATCATAGCCTTCCTCATCTATGCATTCATTCACCGTCAAAACCTCCTCGTTTACGCATACATCTAGAGTTGCCAAGATTTCCATCCATCCATGTGGCTCAAAGATCTCATCAGAAAAGATTTGAGGCGTGTAAGTGGGGTCCTCTACTGATCGATGGTTAGGATGTCCTATCGGCCATGGTTGCCTTTTGCTCTCTTCTCTCTTGGCTTCCTTACACATCCACAACTGGGCATCTTCATGCATCCAAGATTGATCACTTGATCCAGCACTGTGAATGGATAAGTCATCTTCTTCTCGGTGTACGGGATTCCATTGCAGTGGAGGGACATCTCGATAAGAAAATGTGTGCAAATTTATTTTGGTGGTGTTTCCTTGATGTTGCAGGTATAACGAATCTCTTCCCCAATCCTGTACTACCCGCATTTGTCTCATGAAGGGTCGTCCTAATATCATCTCGTAGTTGTTTGCTTTCTCGAATTTATAGATGGCTAGGGTGTGTTCGAATTCTACTCCACAAGTGGTTAGTTTGATCCTTTCCAATATTCCTAAGGGTTTTTCTACATGACCGTCTGCTAATTGGATTTTCATGCGTGTGGGTCGTAAGGCAGGTTTTCCCCATTTTTCCCAGATTTCCTTGGTGGCAATTCCTACCCCGGCTCCCGTATCTAGAATAGCCTTGGTCATGTACCCATTATGTGTGACTGGTAGACAAGTATTACCCTCATCCCCTTCACTAAATTCTCCCACTTTATCAACTGGAACTTGTATTGTGGAGTTATTTTCCTTCTCCTTTTCTTTCGGTCCTCCAGTCTCTGGCTGTGATTCTAATTGGTTTGCCATTTGCTTCCACAATTGTGGTTTAAGTCGAAGCAATTCTTCCACCGTTAATTTGCATCGTACTTTTGTTTTCTTTAATTCTGTTAGATTGTGTGAACTCTCTTCTGCCTTTTCCTTTCCCTTTCCATGCACTGTCGATGCTCGTATTATTACTGACTCCCTTTCGTATTCTCCCATGTAATTAGGCAATGTTGAAATGCTTATGGTTTCCTGTCTTCCTCTGTCAAGTCTTGATACTTCTTCGTATACTTCCTCCAAGTTGGGGTGAAGATGACAATCTTCCACATCGATTTCCTCAAAAGGAGGTGTATTGTCTCCATTCTTCTTCCATTGCTCCTCTCATATTCTGTTCCATAAGTCTTTTGGCCAATCTGCCTCTAAATCTGGGATTATTGACATCGATTCCTCTTGGGTTGTTATCTGGCCGCTTTGGTCATCTTCTTTCCTAGGTTCCTTGCTATTGGACTTTAAGCATTCTTCATACAGACTATGCGCAATCCTGGTCTCTGGTAGAATTGGGATAGGCTTTTCTAAGGTTGCTTGTGCTACTTCTATGAGTTTCCTGCATATGGTCAGTCTTTCTTTTTCTAATTCCCCTTTAGGGTAGATTTTTTCATGTTGTTGAACGTTTGGGCCCATCTTGATTCTAGCTCGGTAGGCTTTCAACCACATGTCTAAATCGTCTGGCTTTGGGTCTGCTAGAATTGATCCGGGCTTCTCCCTATCTGAGCTAGGCCGGGGTAGCTCAGGGGTCTCCTTAAGATTCCCTTGTTCCTTGTGCTTATTCGGGTTTTTGGTTTGCTTTTTACTGTGTATAGTCTTATTTTTTGCCCATTTGTCCTTGAGTTTCTCTCGTCTTTCCTTCCATTTCTGAACTTTCTTGCTCCGGGGATTTTCACATGGGTCCTCAGAATCTTCCACTATCTGAATTGGAGGGCTTATTTTTTTGTTGCTTTCTTGTTTCTCTTCCGGGTACTGTTCTTTTTGTTGTTTCGTTTGGGCTCTTGTAATGGCCTTTAGTGGCACAGTGTACTCCTTATCACTTCCGGATCCTTCTATGACCTCAAGCACATTGATTGGTGCAGTGTCTTGGGATTTGACTGGGTTCTTAGGGCAATCTCTAAAAAGATGTTCCTTTCCACAATCACTGCAATACCCTTCCCAAACTCTGGGTGGTGGTGGATTATAAGGTCGAGGGCATTCCCTAATGAAGTGATCCCCTCCGCATCTATAGCATGGTCCTCTCTGCACCGGTGGTCTAACAGGAGGTCTCATGGGTTGTTGTGCTTTAGGAGCCGTATACATTAAGGTGGCTGTTTCTGCTCCATACGTCCGATCATAGCCCTCATAACCATAATAAGCCGCGTCATATGTTGGTTCATATTCCATCATGTTGGCTTCATGTGGATAGTACTCCCCTGGTGGAGGTTCATACCTTGGGTTGGTTGATTCCACATTGGTCATTATTGATGCTGGTACTATGGCTCTCTCTAAGTTTTCTTCTAGTTGAGCATACTTCACTGGTACTACTTGTTGAGGTTGTGATAGCTGGGGTCCCAGTACTGGTTGTGGTGGTGGGTACAGTGCTTGCTCATATTGTCTTGGTGCTCCTATTGGTGTTGGATAAGGATTGTATCTAGGCATCTCCCTACCAGGCTCCCTCGGTGGATATCCATATGGTCGGTATTGAGGTGGTTGGATAGGACGTGCTTGCCTATTGAAGGGATAGTTTTCAGTGGTGTGATTGGTGTATTTTTGCTCGATGTGGCAGTATGAAGAAGTCCCTTGTGGTTGCTGTCTGTAGTATGGATACATAGGTTGTGCACCGGCCCCTCCTCGGACGCACAAGTGTGTGGGGTGCTCTCCTCCACATAAATTACATCTCCGTAGCACAGGCACTCTTTGCACTGGGTTTTGGTAAGCTCTCTGTCCCTGGACTCCTAGTTTCTTTGCTAATAATTCTGCTAATTCTTCCATGTTATTGGAGTTGGACGTGATAGTACTCCTTAAAGCTTCTGTTTTAGTGAGGTCGGTTGTACCTTTGAGATCCTCGGCAAGGTTGTCTTCCAAATCGATACACTCTTGAAGACACTCACTCAGTGTTTGTAATCTCTTCACATACACTAGTGTTCTTAGGGTTCCGTTAGTAAGTCCATCTAAAAATAGTGAAATCATCTTTTGTTGAGTGGGCCTCTCAGCTATTGGGCATCTATCCACATACTGATTGAATCTTCGGGCAGCAATCTTCACGGTTTCATTAGGGCTTTGTTTAAAGCTATGGATTAAAGATGAAGAATTGTGTTTAATCCCTCTCTTTGTGAATTCTCCAATGAATTCTTGAAAGAATTGTTCCATGTTTTCAAATTGATTGGGATCTAAAGGTTGGAACCAAGTTAGAGCAGTCCCTGTGAGGGTGAGCCCAAATGACTCATACTGCACAAAGAAGTCCTCTACTTGCTCCGCTCTTAGAACTTGTTTAAATTCTGTGATATGATCATAGGGCTCTCCCAACCCATCATAATGGTTTCTTACACATTTAGCTACTTGGATAGGTCTCAGCCTTCTCATTGGTTCAGGTGGTCTAGGCATCACAGGGAAGGCTGGGATAGCTGGTCGTAATGGCGGTACTCCAGGCTGTCTTCCTATCGGTGGTTGCGGTCTTGCTGGTGGTCTATACTGGTTCCCTATCCCTGTGTGGGCCTGATTGCGTGTGTGCACTCCTGGAGTTGCAAACTGTACATGAGTATGGTTGGGCACACTTCGTTGACTAGTCTGTCCTGATGTGGTCTGCTCCGTTTCATGTTGATTCCCAAAAGGATTTTGTGAAGTAGTTGCCTGATCTCTCTGAGGAAATACAGGCGTACCCATGTATTTCAGTCGAGCCCTGTCTAAGGCACTTACAGGCCAATATCTCCTTTGATCCTTATCCAAGTAAGTAAGTCTAGTTTCATCATCTGGGTCTTTCAACTCATAAAATGTCATGGGGCTTTCTTCTCTCCCTGGAGCAGGTAAGTCGGTTTGAAGCAACAGGTCTGATCCATGGATCATATAGACTTCCAACAGGTAATCATCTTGAGGTATCAAATCTCCTCTCAAGACCCGTGACACTTGAGACCTGCCCCTCGGGGTAGACACAGACTCTTCAGGGTGCATTCTTTCGGAGTTGTTTGGGTCCACGAACTCTCCCCTTTCGTTGATCCTCTCAGGAAATTCAATCACAATATAGATATGACCAATTTTGTCTACATATGCTCCTCCTTCGTACTTGACAGCAGGTCGTGGCACAGTTGTGGCAACCTGGGATGTTACCATCCTAGCCACAGATCTGTTTAAAGCATCCAGGTAGATTGGAATCTCCTGGGCATTGGTGGACACATATTGTAAGGAGGTACGGTAATCCCCTCCAACAGTAGACATGAAATTCCTATTTGGCGTTGGACCTTGCATGTCTTCCAAAGCCATGTGTAGTTCCCCTTCCGAATCACTAGAGGTTTCTGAGTAGATGGAGTGGTGACTAGCCTGGGCAGCACTTCCTACCGAAGATATGACACTTCTTCGACTACTTAGCACTCTTCCTGATCTCAAGTTCATTCACCCCCCCAAGTCTCTCTCTATGCCTCAGAGATTCTCCTTGGGTAGCTCTCCTAATGACTCAAAGTGCCTGACAAAAAGAAAGGGTCAATCTGGACGATACCACTTCCTGACGATACTGCTCGCGGCGATACTGCTTTGACCGCGATACGATACCAGAGGTCCAAACGATACGATACCAACCTGGTGTCGCGATACTACCTAGGAGAGCAGACGATACGATACCTCTGCTATGCGCGATACGATACGAAAAACCTCGGCGATACGATACTAGGAATATCACGATACGATCTCAAAAGATTCAGGCGATACGATACTGGAATTTATGCCGATACGATATCAGTGTGGTATCGCGATACCGTTCTCGAGGAGAAGGCGATACGATACCACGTGTACGATACGATACCAATGAGACCAGACGATATGATACTTATGACAGTATCGCGATGCTGTCCGGGTGAGTGGACGATACGATATCAAAGTGGTGTCGCGATATCAGATTTCACGAGACACGATACGATACTCAAGAGGGATATGATACGATCTCAAAAATCCGACGATATGATACCATGTATAGTATCGCGATACTTCACTAGGAAAATACGGCGATACGATGCTGACAAAGGTCGACGATACGATACTAGAGACTCAAAGCGATGCGATCTCAAGATGGTATCGCGATACAATCCTTGGTAGGAGGCGATACGATATCACCGTGGCAAGCGCGATCGCGATACCAATCTTGGCGACACGATACCGAAATGGTATCGTGATACCAGGATCGATACCCAGCGATACGATACTTAAAACAGTGTGCGATCGTGATACCAACTCGGGGCCATGACACCAATGCGGTATCGCGATACCAAGTAGGTATCAAGCGATACGATACTTCGGCGAGTATCGCGATACAAGGGAGTTTTGGTATCGCGATACCAAACCTCAACCGATTGCGATACTCAAGCCAAAGTGTTAGAAAATTCCAATTTTTTTGTACCCCCTTGCTTTCCTTACTCCCCTCTTCCCTCCTAGGCCTCTGTATCACACAAAATTTCTATAATGAATTCAGTTTAACCCCCCCGCGATACTACGCACCTGTTTAATCACGTGTTTGTGCATGTTTAGTGAGTTTTATGTAAATATTCTTGGTAAAATCTCATCTCTAGTTACTCTTGCTTGCTCCTTGCACTCTCACACAAGCTCTAAAGGCCCGCTCTGCACGATACTGCAAGCACGATACCGATCGCTGTCGTCCACGATACCAGAACTCCAGCAAGTATCAAATGAGTCAATTTTTTTGGTTTTTATACTTTTTTGGACAGAACTTGAATTTCGCTAATTTTTTTGGTGATTTTTGGGAATTTTTTTTTTATGATTTTTGCCTACTCGTACTTCTCCTATCCTCACTAATCCTCTTCCTCTAACCTAACCCTAACTCCTCCTTCTCTTCCCTCCTCCTAAGCCTAAACCTAAAACTTATCACACACACCTCGGAGATGTGAAGTAACAAGTGCTGAAGTGACTGACTACTTGCCACCGGACAATTTTGCCTCTACAAGTACGATTCTATCACACTCGATCTATAACCATCACGAAGGCACCTTGGTTGAGTGTTCCTCGGCAACGGTGCCAAAAACGTGTGTACTTGGGCCAAGAAGACTCAAGGACTTGTGCCAATGAGACTGTACCTCAATTGCCACACAAGTGCGTATAGTGGGTACTTAACACACATCTAATTGTCAATCCGAAGGAACGACGTACCAAGTGTATGAAGACGTGTGCACACGTGACGGGAAATGAAGTGGTCTAGCTAGCATGCATGAGAAAAGACTACTACCTCTCACACTCACTGAAATACTGAAAGTGTTTGCCGCAAGCCTCTTACAGCAGTTTTCAAAAATTCGAGGATTTCTCCCAGCTCCGAACTCCGAATATAGGCAATAGGGTACTCCTTTCGAAGCTCTCGCCGAGACGCATCTATTGGAAGTGGTTTCACTCGATTCTGACTACTGTGCTTCAAGTTATGGAAAAAATAGTGAATGACGGGAGACACCAACACCCGCGCCACAACTCCTCCTAGCTCGCACACGCACTACAGCAGCTCAAAACCAAGGGGAAGGGGTAGACAACAGTCCTACACATGCATTTCAAGCATAACACACACATACAAGAGCGAAATGAAGATCAAAATCAGCATGAAAGAGGCAAACTCGAAAATCTGTAGAGCTCCTTCTTCACAATGGCAAAAAGTCCTTACAAAGAGTCACAAAGTGACTTATATACTAGTGCCCTAAGTTTGGTCCTTTCACATAAGAGACCGGCACTTTATTCACTAAAAGACTAATTTCTCTACTAATTTACATGGGTAAGCTTCTAATCTTCTGTGGGGATGCATCTAGAGGACTCCTCTAGTGCATTTACAACGGAAAATATATACAAGAGTGGTTATAATACAAAAGTTATGTGTCCAAATCGGAAAAATTTTGGGGCCCTTCATTTTCTCTGCTTAGTGCTCTTCTATGCTCTGCAACAGCAGGTCATCGCTTCATCTAGGGTGCCGTTGACACTCCTCTGTTTGCAGTCTCAGATTCACACAAAATTTGGTGAGCATACTCAGGGTGCTTCAAAGATCAAAACAACTTTGCTGTGTGGTGCCGAAATCGCGATCTGAGCTCATTTTGGCCTCCGAATGCACTATCGTAGTGCTTGTGTAGGCTATTTCGTCTTTTTGTGCCAAAGGTATATACTAGTTTTTGTTCGCCAGTATAAGCATCTCAAAGTCTGCTACAGGTTTAGCAGAATTTCTCTAGGCAGTTCTGTTCAACTTTTTGAGATACAGTCAATTTTTTGCATCTAGGTATTTTAGTCACCAGCCATGGCTGAAAGCAGTGATGTATTCCGTATGTTGGCTGTTGAGGATAAGTTTGATGGTAGCAACTAACCGTTATGGGCTTATATGATGCGACATGTGTTGGTTGCAAAAGGACTATGGAACATTGTGTAGGGTGTCGAAAAACATCCTATCATACCTGCAACTGTTACAACTGCAGGTACTGAAGGTGATGGAGAAGGTATCGAAGACGATGGTATTCTACATATTCCTATTCGTGCTGTAGTTTCTGCTGCACCTACTGCAGAGCAGATTCGTTGGGATGGCAGAGATGCCCAGGCACATGCATTGATAGCTTTGTCTGTCAAACGTGCCATTATTCCTCATATTCGCTCTTGCAAAACAGCTAAGGATGCTTGGGATACAGTTACCACATTGTACTAAGCTAGGAATGAGGCTCGTGTTGCTTACCTCTGAAAAGAGTTGGAGAGTGAGCACATGAATGAAGGTGATTCAATGGACAGTTTCCTAACAAAGATCAAAGACTCGAAGGAACAGTTGATTTCTGCTGATGAGGTTATACCAGATAGCTCACTTGTGCAGACTATTATGAATGGTCTTCCTGATTCATATCAAAGTTTTGCTTCTACTCTTCGGTTGATGATGAAAGGCAATCCAAATGCCTTGTCATTTGAGGGGTTAGTCTTTGTTCTGTTGCAGGAAGATCAGTCCAGGCAAAACAGGTCCATTATGCATGTTGCAGATCAAGCTTTCCTGTTTAGTCAGAAGGGCAAAGGAAAATGGAGCTCTTCTACTAGTAAGCAAAAATCTGCAAATGCTGCACATTCGAAGAACCAAGATAAAGATGAGAAAAAAATCAGAAAAGCAGAAATTGTTTTGTAAGTACTGTAAAGGGAATGATCATATCATAAAGAACTGTCCAAAACTGGCTGCAAAAGAAGCAAAGAAGAAAGAGTCTGGAATGGTTGTTGCAGAAGCCTCTACATAAAAAACGGAGTCTGCTAATCTTGTGCAGGAAGAAGAATGGGCATTTACTACTGTTTGCAGTTTTGACCCATCTTCTCATGAGCAATGCATGTCTGCAGTAGACTCAGATGTTTGGTACCTTGACAGTGGGGCGACCAAACATATTACCTTGCAGCACAGTTTCTTCTCTTCACTCGAGCCTGCCCCTACAGGGAATACTGTTACATGTGCCAAGAACTCCTCTTATCCTGTTATGGGAGTTGGTAAGATCATTTTGACTACTAGTGATGGTAGTTCTTTCACTTTGTCAGATGCTTTATTTGTGCCAAGGATCAACAAGAACCTGTTATCAGTTTCTGCATTAGCCAAGATTGGCTTGGTTGTGAAATTTGTTGATGACAGGTGTACAATTCATGATCTGTCAAATGGCGATGTGATTATTGCTTCTGGCATTTTATGTCGTGGGCTGTATAAGCTCATAGACTATGAAAGATCTGTAAATGATTTTGCATGTGCAGTAAATGATTCTCAGGCTATGTCAGATGCAAAGCTTTGGCATGCACGCTTTGATCATCTGAATTTTGCTAGTTTGCTATGCCTGCAGAAATCTGAAATAGTGTCCTCTTTGCCCAAACTTGAGGCACCAGGAAAACATGTTTGTGAAGGCTGTATTTTGGGCAAAATGCAGTGTTCATCCTTTCCAAAAGATGGTTCAATTCGGGCTACTAAAAAATTGCAGCTTGTACATAGTGATGTCTGTGGTCCTATGCAGACACCTTCTTTTGGGAATTATCTTTACTTCGTGATTTTCATCGATGATTTTTCCAGGCATGCATGTGTATATCCATTGAAGGCAAAGTCCGAAGTGTTCATGTGCTTCAAACAGTTTTTGGTTTTGGCTGAAAATCTATCAGCATGTAAAATGGGCACCCTCCGTTCAGATCGAGGGGGGGAATATATGTCTTCTGATTTTAATGCATTTCTGACTGAACGTGGGATAAAACACCAGTGTACAGTGCCATATACACCTCAACAAAATGGATTTGCTGAATGAAAGAACAGGTCACTCATGGAGATGGCGAGGTGTATGGTCAAGAGTCAGGCTTTACCACATAGTTTCTGGCTTGAGGCTGTCATGTGTGCAACATATGTATTGAACAGGTGTCCCACTAAAGCGCTGCAGTCTATCACTCCATATGAGGCTTGGCATGAACGCAAGCTATCTGTTGCTCATCTGCATGTTTTTGGTTGTTTGGCATATGCATTAGTGCCTGAACAACATCGTAGAAAATTGGATGATAAAGTAGTAAAATATATTTTTGTTGGGTACAGTTTTGAAAGTAAAGGCTATCGTCTCTATCATCCACAGACTAAATGCATTCTGGTTAGCCGTGATGTTATTTTTGTGGAAGATGCTATTCAGCCATTGCTTTAATGTACTAAGGAGACATCTGTTAGCTCCAAAGACATGTATGATACTTTGCTGCCTCTTTTTACAGGTGGATAGTCTAGTGCTGGTCCCAATGAGACAATTTCTCAGCCTTTGTAGGTTTCATGTGATGATGCAGATAATTCCATGTCTGATGCAGATGTACATGATGCACTTATTGATGAGAGAGCTGATATTGAGCAGGCAAGAACGATGCCAAAATGGCTGGTGCAGACCTTGCGTGACAATAAATTAGATGGACCTCTGTCATATCCTACTCGATCAGGCTCTCATAGTGCCTCTTTTGCATCAGATTGCTATGCTATGGTTGCGTCTAGTCTCTGTGATGAGAATGAGCCTGTTTCGTTTGATGAAGCACAAAATTCAGAAAATTGGATGGCTGCTATGCAATCTGAATATGATGCAATAATGAAGAATGGTACTTGGTCTTTATGTGACTTGCCTCCTGGCAAGAAGGCCATTGGCACTAAGTGGGTATACAAGCTTAAGCATAAACCTGATGGTACAGTTGACAGGTATAAGGCTAGGCTTGTTGCAAAGGGTTATGCGTAGGAAAGAGGCATTGATTTTGATGAGACATTTGCACCTACATGCCGTATGACTACTGTTCGGAGCATTTGTGCACTTGCAGCCCATCATGGTTGGAATGTACATCAGTTGGACATTAAAACAACATTTCTGAATGGTAACTTGCATGAAGAAGTGTATGTTTTTCAGCCCCGTGGCTTTGTGCAAAAAGGGCATGAAAACCAGGTATGCAGGTTAAAGAAGGCATTCTATGGTTTAAAGCAAGCACCACGTGCTTGGTATGAGAAGATACATGCCTATCTGATTGCACATGGTTTTGAGAACAATCCAACTAAAAGCACCTTATATGTTAAGCATGCTAATGATGTGCTTCTGATCATTGTTGTCTATGTTGATGACATGCTACTCACTGGTCCTATTGATAAGCATATTGCTGATTTCAAGGCTGATTTGCATGCCTCATTTGAGATGTTTGATTTGGGGCATTTGCGTCACTATTTGGGCATTCAGTTTATGCAAGTTGATGGTGGAAGGGATTTGTGTCAAACAAAATATATTGACACATTATTGCACCATTTTGGCCTTGAAGACTGTAAGCCTATTGCCACTCCTATGGAGACAAATTTATGATTGAGTCTTCATGATGCTAGAGATGCATTTGATGCTGTTCTCTATCAGTAGGCTGTTGGATGCTTGATTGACTTATGCATTACTTGGCCAGATATTCAATTTGCCGTCTCACAGATGAGCAGGTTTATGCATTGCCCAGGAGTCAAGCATTGGCAGGCGGTTAAGCGCATCTTTCTCTACTTGAGTGGTACTCGACTACTTGGGTTGTTTTATCCCAAGGGGGGAACCGCCAGATTTGCATGCTTTTTCTGACTCTGATTGGGCTGGTTGCTATGACACTCGTGTGTCCACTAGTGGCTTTTGCTTCATGCTTGGTAGCTCATGTATATCTTGGTTGAGCAAGAATCAGCCTACTGTGGCCACTTCCAGTTGTGAGGCTTAGTATAGGGTAGCTTTCACAGCTATTGTTGAGTGTGTGTGGCTCAAACGCCTTATGGCTGATTTGGGTGTTGGTCAGTCTTCTGCCATCACCATCTTCACTGACAGTCAGAGCACTTTGGCAGTTGCGAGGAACCCTATGTTCCATGCTCACACTAAGCACATTGAGGTGCATTATCATTATGTCAGGGAGAGGTTCTTTGCTGGGGAGATCAGCTTGGCATATGTGCCCACGCAGGAGAACATTGCAGACCTTTTCACGAAGGCTCTGCCTAGGGAGAAGTTTGAAGCTTTCCACAAATCTTTGGGCTTACTTCCTTTTGTGGAGTGATTTCCATATATCTTGGCACTTCCTTATATATGAGTGCCAACTACTTGTTCACCGCATCACTCCCAGGGGGGATTTGTTGATATATTTAGGTAGTGATGTGTGTGAACTCTCTAGGATCGCCGGGGCACTTTTTTCCCTCTTTAGGAGGTTTTTTTCCCCCGGCTTGTATATATGCCTATTGCCCTAATGGGCTACTTATCTTTGTACATTCTCTAGTAATACATTCAGTATTGTGTGTTGTGCTTCAAGCTTCTTCTTCTTCCTTGTGTTGTTCGCGTGCTTCTGCGGATGTCTAACTCCAACAGGTAGGATGTTCACCTTAAATGTGAAAAATCCTGAAATGGAAGCAGCCATGTTTGTAAAAGGTGCAAGAGTAATTGATGATATAGAGATCTGGCACAAACAAATTTGACATGCAAATCCGCAAAGGTTGAAATTGATGCAGTCAAAGAAGATTGTCAATGGACTACCAAATTTCAAAGTTGCAGAAATGCAAAAGGTATATGCAGCATGTCAATTTGGTAAACAATCAAGAGCATCATTTCCACATGACAAGCATGTTAGTGAGAATGTGCTAGAAATAGTACATACAGATGTTTGGGGTCCTGCGAAGACCACATCTATGGGCGGTTGCATGTTTTATGTTACCTTCATTGATGACCATACACGAAAAGAGTGGGTATATTTCATGAAAGAGAAGAGTGAGGTGTTCACTCACTTCTAGAATTTTAAAGCTATGGTGGAAAAGCAAAAAGGGAAGTATATTCAAACATTAAGATCTGATAGAGGAGGAGAATACATGTCAAATGATTTCAGCAATTTTCTAAAAAGTCATGGAATTCGACGTCAGTTTTCATGCAAGTAATTACCACAACAGAATGGCATTGTTGAACGCAAAAATAGACATATTGTAGAAATAGAAAGAGCCTTGATGGTTGAGAAGAATATGCCTCATTGTTATTGGGTAGAAGCTGTGCATATGGCTATATACATCATGAATAGAACTCGAACTACTGTTGTACATCAAGTTATACCTGAAGAGAAGTTCATAGGTGAAAAGCCAAACTTATCACATATGAAAGTTTTTGGCTGCATTGCATATGTACATGTTCTAGATGAGTTGAAAATGGAGCTTGATCCAAAAGTAGAAAAATGTGTCTTCATTGGATGCTCCTTTGAGCAAAAGGGATATAAATGCTATAACCCACTCACACGACAGCTGAAGGTAAGCAGAGATGTGGTGTTCGATGAAATGTCAAGCTTCTATGCAAATACCAAAGATGGAATTGATCTTGAACCAAATGACAAAGGAAATGTTGAAAAATCAAGTGCAAAATCTTAAGTTTTGAGTGGACTAGATGCATCACCAAGTAATAGTTCCAACTCAAATCCATGGAGTGGAATATTGCATGTAAATATCATTCCAAAAAATTCATCAAATACATCAAAGCAAGGTAAAGAAAAGCTTTTTGCTGGTAGCAAAACATGTGAAGGTTTTGAAGACGTTGATGGAGATTCATGCGGTTCAAAAAAGAGCCTTGATGAGGAACTTCTGAATTTCGCATCCTCCCAGATATTCTTGGTCCTCGGTCACTTCTCATTGTATCATCTGCATGTGCCTTTCTTACTCATGGAGTCTTTACAGAGGGCAATCCAAGTTCCTCATCAAGACTCTTTTTTGAACTGTTTGAATCTCCATAGACATCCTCAAAACCTGCACATGTTTTACTACCAGCAGAAAGCTTTTCTTTATCTTTCTTGAATGTATTTGATGAATTTTCTAGACAAAGATCTCCATGCACTCTTCCACTCCATGGATTTAAGTTGGAACTATTGCTTGGTGATGCATTTGGTCCACTCAAAACTTGAGATTTTGTACTCGACTTTTCAACATTTTCTTTGTCATTTGATTCAAGATTAAGCCCATGTTTGGCATCTATATAGAAGCTTGACATTTCATCAAATATCGCATCTCTACTCACCTTCACCTGCCATGTGAGTGGGTTATAACATTTATATGCCTTTTGCTCAAGGGAGTATCCAATTAAGACACATTTCTCTGCTTTTGGATCAAGCTTCGTCTTCAACTCATCTGGAACATGTACATATGCAATACAAGGGCAATACAACCAAAAACTTTCACATGTGATAAGTTTGGCTTTTTACTTGTGAACTTCTCTTCAAGTGTAACTTGATGTACAACATCAGTTGGAGTTTATGTTCATGATGTATACAACCATATGCATAGATTTTGCCCAATAACAATGAGGCATATTCTTCTTAGCCATCAAGGCTCTTGCTATTTCTGCAATATGTCTATTTTTGCATTCAGCAATGCCATTATGTTGTGGTGTGTACCTGCATGAAATCTGACGTCGAATTCCATCACTTTTTAGAAAGTTGTTGAACTCATTTTACATGTATTCACCTCCTCCATGAGATCTTAATGTTTGAATATAATTCCATGTCTGCTTTTCCACCATAGCTTTAAAATTCTAAAAGTGAGTGAACACCTCACCCTTCTCTTTCATCAAATATACCCACACTTTCCGTGGTCATCAATGAAAGTAACATAAAACCTGCAACCACCCATAGATGTGGTCTTTGCAAGATCCCGAACATCTGTATGTATTATTTCTAGCACATTCTCACTAACATGCTTGTCATGCGAAAATGATGATCTTGACTGTTTACCAAATTGACATGCTGCACATACCTTTTGCATCTCTGCAACCTTGAAATTTGGTAGTCCATGGATAATCCCCTTTGACAACATCAATTTTATCTTTTGCAAGTTTGCATGTCCACTCCGTTTGTTCCACATCTCTATATCTGCAATAACTCCTGCACCTTTTGCAAACATGGCTGCATTCATTTCAGGAATTTTCACATTTAGGGTGAACATCCTACCCACTTTGTTTCCTTTGGCAATCAATCGTCCATCCTACCTGTACTCTTCTACATATAACCCATCAGGATTGAGCTTGGCTTGTAATCCTTGGTCAACCATTTGTCCAACAGAGACAATTATTTGTTATATTTGGAACATGCAACACATCAACAAGATGTTTTACCTTTCCATCTTCCATAGATAGTGCTATGTTTCTGTATGCTTGATAGGGTGTGATGTGTCATCACTTGTTTCAATATATCAGGAACTGACAATTTTTGCAAAGTATTAAACCATTCCGCATGACTAGTCATGTGATTTGAAGCATCTGAGTCAACATACCAAACATTATCGTTTGATTTTGAAACACCAGCAGACATCGTATTCATCATGTGATGTTGAACCATGAACAACTTCTCAGAATCATCTACACTTGTGGATGCATAGTTATTTTTTTGGATTCCGTTATTTTGATTCTTTAACTTACAATCATGTTAAAAGTGTCCAGGATTACCATAATTCTAGCATCATTTACTGTCATTACCTGAATCATTTCTTTGGAAATTTCTATGGCCTCTTTGGCTCTCCCTGCCTCGAAATTGTCCTCTTCCTCCTGCATGATTCTATTGTTGACCTTGGTCTTGGTTATTGTGTCCTCTTCCACTTTCAAAGCCTTTGCCTCCTCCTCTTCCTCTTCCAGAGTAGAATACCTGCTCAGACCTAGGTTTTCCTTGGGAGTTTGAATCCTCACCAAGATTCTTTTCTTCAATAATCAGCATTAATACCAGATCATCAAAATTCAGAATACATGTATATAAGTTTTGAAGTGCTTGTATGCAGCTCCTAAACCATGAAGGCACACTTCAACCTTATCATCATCATCTACATTCACACCAATAGATGCAAGTGACTCACATATGTTTTTGATTTTCAGGGTATAGTCACTTACCAACATGCCCTTTTTCTCCAGTGTATGCAGCTCATTCTTGAGTTGCAATTTCCATGCCTTTGTATTGGTCTCATACAATGTGACCAAACTATTCCAAGCCTCTTTAAGAGTCTTGGCATCCTCTATGTGCCCAATCATGCTATCCCGTATGCTAATAGATAGCCAATACATTACCTTTTGTTCTCTTTGTTAATACATTCTTAACTGGTCTGCAGTCCAATTCCTCTCTGGTAATTGCGGAACATGTTCGTTCTCTCCTTTGATGTACTTCTAGTAGCCTTTTTCCATCAAGAAATTTTTCATCCTGAATCTCCAAGCATGGAAGTTGTTCTTGTCCAGCTTATCACTCATAAGTTGACTCATTCCATCTACGTTTGCCATTTCTGCAACAATTCACAACATTGCAGAAACACTCAAAGCAACACTTCTGCTTGAATACTGTCGCACTATGACGTGATAGTTCAATCTCAGAAAAAAATAGTTTTCATGTATCAACAGTACACAGAATCTCTTGAAATTCTGGATCTAGAATAGATGAGTATTGCCGAACATGACGTAAGTTACAATTTTGCAAAATCACCTAGTTTTTCTCTAGGCTTGACCTTGCGGGCTCAAAATGGAGGTTGATGCTCAAAGCCAAATGAGAGTACAAGGCAAGGTGACTTAGCCACCAACGCAAGTATGGATACGGAAGGGCGAACTTTTCCAAGCAACTTCTGTTGAAGCCTCAACCAAACCTTACTCTAGTGATTAGCGTAGGATGCCTAATAAAACATTTCTCCGACAATCATCCACAAAAATAATGTCTATCTGGGTACCCAAGAAGTCGATGAAGACCGACCCACAATCAAGACACATTTGGGTGCCTAAGGCTTGCTTGCGAGCTCAAGTAGCCACCCATAAGCTTCACAAGACAAAGCTCCATTCACACACAATCACACCTGCTTCAATAGGCACTAACATGATCACTTGTAATTGGGTCCCTAAAAAGTGTCATTTCCAAGTAAATACTCACGTAGAATCTCCCATAACCCACATGTGGTTAACTTGTAAAGCCATGCATTATGTTTGGCAACAGAAAGCTTGTAATAAACCCCCCCCCACCCCCCATTTGTAAATTCATCTCCACCTACTAATTGCATCATCCTCACACTGCACGATTCCACTTAGCACATAGAATTCCTCATTCACTAACTACACACACAATCACTGAGCACCAACTGACCCACTAACCTTGTCACGGTGCTTCATGTTAATGTTGTAAAGGGGACAAATGGCCATATCTTGTCCACTACAATGTTAACATGTGCTTCTATATTCTCACAAAATCAGCAAGCAAGGCAGAAGTAACAGGAACCAGTTCACAAGCAAGCTCGAGCTCTCAAATAGTCGACATTGAAACCTTCCTTCTTGAGGAACAGCTAACAGGGAGACCCCATGAACTCAGAGCGGTTCACGTAATTCCAATTCAGGACCCTCCATAGGGGCATACCTCACAGGTTGGCAAGCATGCCCATTGGTTTAGTGATGTTGCAGGACCACTAGGTGATGGTACCTACTTCTGGGAGGCTGAAGTAGAATTTAATGGCAAATGGGGAAGATACCACTTCTTCACTCACGAGTTTGAAAAGTACCAAAATGTAGAAAATATGAGATCAGTATGGACTCAAGCCGGCTTGGATAGTTACTTCAGAGCCATGTTGCCCAAACCCGATTTTCTGCGCTGCTCATACTTGATCAACACTCTCACGCCTAGCAGAGCCAAGGGAGGATATAGTACCTTTGTGCTTCCAACATTAACACGAGGACATGAATTAAAGAGGTTCAAGTTGACCATCAACTTAGTACGGGAAGCCCTGGACATGAATGGCATGCATATTTTGACAGAGAAGGAAACCCTGATTCCTGGACAAATAAGCACAAGGACCTCAACAAATTGAAGGATATGGTGGCCATGACTCCAATCATCGCTCTCCACTTACGCACATGTATGCAGCATTTTGCCTTCCCTGCTCAAGAACGCTTTACCATGCCACCAAAGAAAATTTGGTTCAGTTTGTATTTGGTGGAAACAGAGAGCCTCACTGTCAACATGCCCTATTGGATCATCGTCCAAATCCACCTCGCGCATCAGTGGTGGAACAAGAAATAAAAGAATGTACTTCATGGATGTTGCACTCTTACTAGGATCATTTACAGGTGTTTGGGTTATGATGTACCCATCCAACGAGCATTGGTATGGTCAAGAGTCTAGGAGTTCCAGAGAAGAGCATCAACTACTGGTCCACCATCAAAGAAAATGAGGGAAACTGTTCAGATACCCTGTGCACAAGCAAGGGGTGCCACTCTCACACCAGAGGTGACACCACCTCAACATAGACATGTTCGCCTATTGTGGGAGCGGAAACAACGATCGGTGGATCAAGCCAACTACTGGAAATACGACGCACGTCGAGTGCTTGGTGCAAGATCAGGTAGAGTGAAGGCTCGACGGATCAATATTAATTCAGCAAATGTGATAAGATAAAAATCAAAGACTTGATATATAATTAAGAGCTCTGAAAACAGAAATTGAAAGTCCTCGCAAATCATAAATCAATCAAACTTCGTCAATTTAATCAACCTTTTCAATATGAGTCAATTTCTACTTAATATATTTCTTAAAAAAACTATAATGCTTTTGAACGTTTGTTTTAATTGGATATCAATCTAAATATTAGAGTTAAGTATTATAATTCAACATGTGAATCAGAGTTGATTTTCATTAGTTAACTGTATACACACAAAGCATTATCATGCTAAATCATAACTATAATAAACTTTATAGTCTTAAGTAAAATATGAAGTGACTAATGGTTTTAATAAACCTCACGTTTTTACATATCTCTTACGTCCTAAATAGCTCAGACCATGATTGCTTGTTTTAGATGTATTATTTGTTTTCAATAATAGCACATGGATTACTAATCTTCAACATACAATCAACATAAGGTCAAATCAATTGAAAAAGATGTGTTCTCATCTGCAGAATTCGGAGAGCATGAACAAATTGGAAATGATCACATTCAATTAAACTAACAGAGAAGTTGAAGCACATATCAAGTCATGTCAAAGTTAATAGAATAGATCAACGTGATTCTTCCTTCTTCTCTATAAGCAACATCTGTCAAAAAAAAAATCCAAAATAGTACTCCTCTCCTCTCTCAGAGCAGTAGATTCCCCTTGCGCTAGAAGTTATATGCTCATCTATATTGACATCCGTGAATTGCAGAGAATCAGCGCAATCATTCCCCCTTCAATCGTATGTCTTCAGCATCCGCCGATTCTACTATGCACACTGGGTGCTTGGAGCAAACTCAGGTACAATTGAAACACAAAAATCTCAAAACTCAAGTAATGTATCCACTTTATTTGAATGTTTTGCTATGAAGATGTTCACAAATAATACTCTTCTGCGTTAGAACAAAAACTTGCAAATCTTAGTTTAATGGCCGGAATCTGGTCATAAACTATTGGTTTGAATTTGTAAAACAAGAATTTCAGCATTCGTCACACATCATTGTTATCAACATAATTTTTGTTTTAACCTTCTTTGCAGTAATGCAATCGTTATGGTTGAAGACATTTGAAAAGGGAAGAGTGTTGTTATCAAAGAAAGTGTTATTTTGGAAACCGTAAATCGAACATGGGAACATTGAAAATTGCTAATGTTGCTCTTTATCTCGTTTTACTTTTTATGAATATTTCCCAACAAAAGATATATCATTAAAATGGACGATAAACATAGGGAATTGATATCAGCATCGTTGTACGTTAGGTGGCATCATTGATTTGGTTTTTGGTGTTAGTATCAAATGAAGAGATATCACGTAAGATTGAATACTTCAAAAATCCGAATAACAATGGTTGCGGCAAAATCCCAAGACGCCAGGTCGAGTGGTTGGGTCCCTCGCCTCTTGAGGCGGGGGCGAGGGTTCAACCCCCCTGCGCTACGGGATACTGTAAAAACTGCCTTCGCGCGTTGAAATCGGCCTTCGAGCGATAAATCCGCTGGGCCTTCGGGCCGTCTTCCCCGTTGTATGCGCCTTCGGGCCGTCTACCTCGTCTGCCCCTGTTCTTGTGGGATAAGGGGGGTCCCATGGGTACTATGCCCTTCCTTGTACAGTTGTTCATTTCAAAGTTAAAGTCAGGGGGAGTAGGCCTCGGCCGAACCTCCATTTAAAAAAAAAAAAAAAATGGTTGCGGCAAACTTAAAATAATCTATTGTTAACTGTGCATGATGAACCAGTAAAGTGTTTACCATCAGAGAACATCATAAGTTCCATAACAGATCAAAAGCGATGTCTGCAAATACTCGCAAAGGTCGTCTCCTTCGCTGAAGATTCATGTTTGTCTCAGAAATCAATCAAGGCGCCTGCAATCCACCTTGCAATCTTTTACTTCTGCCAGATGAAAAACATTGAATTGGCTTCTTGTCGTCATCATTAATCAGAAATCAGCTCTTTTGAATATCTTTCTGCTCAAGTTGACCTCCGTGCATCCATCGTCTTCAGTTGCCTCTCTCATAGTGATGCCGGCCCTTCCTCCCCTGTTGGAGTCTCCGTCCTCAAACAAAAGAAAACATGCACTTCTCCTCCAGAGAGCTATACACTATCGCAGCCCCCCTTTATCTCATGCGTCGTTGCCTCTTCTCTTTTCTTTTTCATACGCAAAACTGCCACTTTTCTTTGTCTTTTTCATGCACAATTTGTCATTTTTGCATGATCGACCAAAACTGAACGTAAAAAAATTGGCTTTCCACTTCTTTTATTAAAATATGATGTCTTCAAATAAAAGCATATCGCTTAGCACCAAGATTATGCACAAATGAGGGAGTCGAAAAAAATGAAGGGAAGCTATCGGCCGAATACATTTTTCATCAATTTTTTATGGTCTTTATGCCACTGATTTCGATATATGGGATATATTATCCCAAGTGTCCACAAGTACATTGTTGTACACTTCTAATGTTTCAAAAACATTTTCCATGGTAAATAAGCTTCGTCTTGATGTCTTGCTTCTTTGTCCCAAAGTAAATGGCCAAACATATGTATCTTTTATGTAGAACCACAAAGTTTCCATCTTTTTCTCTGATATCCACAAATCATATCGTGAACCATTGATCCAAACAATGTTCTGATATGAGGTAAGTTGAAGCGAGAGTAGAGATGAAAATCTCTACGACACCGTTCACTATTCGATTACCCAAGTAGAGTATAGAGGGACCAAAGCTTGTCTTCCCTCCTATCCCTTTTGAATTGGAATTTCCACAAGGCTATACTTTGGATGACTTAACTGATGAAGAAATCGCCAGAATGATCAATGAAGCGAATCTCGAGATTGACGAAGACCAGACCAACGTATAGCACACGACTACGGAGACTCTAGCCCCTACCCAACCCGAAGTAGTTGAAGTAGACAAAGAAGAAGAACGACTTCAAAAGCAGAATGAAGAGAATCTAGAAGCGGCAATGGAAGGCTCTCCTCAGGAAATTGATCCAAAAAAGTTTAAAGCAATTCCTTCAGACACAATGAGAACCATCCTCGATTCATATGCAGATCTTCTTGAAGCGCATGACTCTTTGGAAACAGAATGAGACACCCTCCGTCGACAGCTAAGGGCACAAGAAGAGCAAACGATGGTAGCAATCTCTATATCAAATACAGAAGAGGTGGACGTGCTCAAAGCACAGATTGCAGAATTGCAGAGTAAACTACTTCAATACGAAAGACAACCCTCCCCCATCATAGAACCGGAACGTGAAGAGTTGGTACCCATTAAAGTGGACAAGAGGAACCTTATGTACCCATGCCCATGCCCGAAGGTCAACAAACGGCTGATGGATTAGACACACTCGAGGTCGAAGCCTCGGAATGGCTGTAGAAGCTAGAAAAGACGGGAAGCACACATGGCGATAGAGTAGTTGTTCAAATCTAGTCAATGTCAAAGATTGAGGAGACCGTCATCAAGTCAGAATACTTCAGAATTATGTCCCATAATCGATGGATAGGAACAACTGATGATCAATATGTGCCATACTACTCTACTACTAGCTAGCTATAATGCTGAAATTCAACGACGTACTGGCAAGTACCCACTTTTGCTACTCAATTTGGTCCTAACGACATACCCGAGAACGCTGCACATGGATCCATCTACCAAACCACTTGGCATCTACGTCTTCTTGAAACCTATCTGGAGATGGTTCGTACATGGAACAATATGCCACTCTTCATCAAATACAACCCATGTTACGCTCCAGTACTTAGAAGACGCATGTGGCCCGAATTTGCAATCACTATTAAGAATGTAAAAGGCTGTGCAAAATGGCTCAACTATGTGTACCTAGCACCACCACAGGGACCTGCCACGGTAGCTTATATGATATCAACATCCACCACTAGGGTACCAGGCTATGAAACATCCCTAATGTTATGGCTCAGATGTGTATGAAGTTTTGAATTGATGCTAGTCACTTTCCAGACTTTCAAGCACATCAAAGATCCTCACTTCTCTGCAGTCGGCTTCAATGAAGGAAATCTAGATTTAGTCTACGACATGAGTACAACCCCTTCCATTAATGTAATCTATGCATGGAACGCAAGGATCAAGTACCTCCCAGCATGTTACAAACAGACCTTTAAAGAGATGTTCATCACACGGTTTTGGGAGTACCATTTAGAAATATTCGTTCCCAGACCCTCACATCTCCTCCAACTATTCACTGTGGAGAGGACTTTACATTCTGATCATTTGCGCCTGCCACATCCGAACGTTCCAGGTCAAGTGGATTGGGATACACTACTTATTGATCTTGCAAAAGGATTAAGGATTGAAGAACACCACCTCGCCTCCAATGTCGTTGAGTTCTATATCAAGAAACACCCTCGACAAGGTCTATCAGGGATGACAGATGCAAGAGAGGGAGGAGTGTTGTAAGTCAAGGGCTAACTCATCAAGGAAGTATGCGCCAAGGTGAAGAGACAGGGAGCACAAGGCGACAAAGGAGCCAATGAAGAAAGGACTGATGGAATATATGTCAAAATTCTCAAGAGAAAACCTTTAAAATAGTGATTTTAAAGTCAGAAGACATATATTTCCCCCCTCGATCAGAACAGAGGGTTCCCATTTTACATGCTGACACATTTTCAACCAAAACCAGAAACTATTTGAAGCACATAAATACTTCAGACTTTGCCTTCAATGGATATACCCATGCATGCCTGGAAAAATCATTGATGAAAGTCATGAAGTAAAGATAGTTCCCAAAAGAAGGTGTCTGCATAGGACCACAAACATCATTATGTACAAGCTGAAATTTTTGAGTAGCCCAAACTGAGCCATCTTTTGGAAAGGAAGAACAATGCATTTTGCCCAAAATACAGCATTCACATACATGTTTACCGGGTGCCTCAAGTTTGGGCAAAGAGGACACCATTTCAGATTTTTGCAGGCATAGCAAACTAGAAAAATTCAACCAAAGCATGCATGCTAAAGCTTTGCATCTGACATAGCCTGAGAATCATGTACTACACATGCTAAATCATTTACAATTCTGTCATAGTCTACGAGCTTATACAGCTCATGACATAAAAGCCAGAAGCAATAATGACCTCACCATTTGACATATCATGAATTGCACATCTATCATAAAAAAATTTCACAACCAAGCCAATCTTGGCTAATGCAAAAACTGATAATAGATTTTTCTTGATCCCTGGCACAAACAAAGCATTTGACAAAGTGAAAGAACTACCATCAACAGTAGTCAAAATGATGCCAACTCCCATAATAGGATAGGAGAGTGTTGGCGTATGTAACAGTATTCCCTATAGGGGCAAGCTCGATGTTGCAAGGTAATATGTTTGGTCGCCCCACTATCAAAGTACCAAACATCTGAGTCTGCAAACATGCATTGCTCATGAAAAGATGGGTCAAAACTGCAAACAGTAGTAAATGCCCATTCTTCTTCCTGCACAAGATTAGTAGACTCTATTTTCCGTGTAGAGGCCTCTACAACAACCATTCCGGCCTCTTTCTTCTTTGCCTTTTTAGCAGCCAGTTTTGGACAGGTCTTGATGACATGATCATTTGCTTTACAGTATTTGCAAAACAATTTCTACTTTTCTAATTTCTTCTCATCTTTGTCTTCCTTCTTCGAATGTGTAGCATTTGTAGATTTCTACTTACTAGTAGAAGAGCTCCATTTATCTTTGCCCTTCTAACTAGACAGGAAAGCTTGATCTACAACATGCATAATATACATATTCTAACTAGATTGGTCTTCCTGCAATGGAACAGAGACTAACTCCTCAAATGACAAGGCATTTGGATTTCCTTTCATCATCAAATGAGGAGTAGAAGCAAAACTCTGATATGAGTCAGGAAGAACATTTAGAACAGTCTGCACAAGTCAGCTATCTGGTATAACCTCATCAGCAAAAATCAATTGTTCTTTCAAATCCTTGATCTTTGTGAGAAAACTATCCGTAGAATCACATTCACTCATGTGCTCACTCTCCAATTGTTTTTGGAGGTAAGCAACAGGAGCCTCATTCCTAGCCTCGTACAATGTGGTAAGTATATCCCAAGCATACTTAGCTGTTCCGCAAGAGTGGATGTGAGGAATAATGGCACGTTTGATAGACAACGCTATCAATGCATGTGCCTCAACATCTCTACCATCCTAATGAATTTGCTATGTAGTAGGTGCAATAGAAACAAAAACACGAACAAGAATATATAGAATATCATCATCTTCGACACCATCTCCATCATCTCCAACACCTATATTCATAGTACATGTATTCGCAGGTGTAACATGACATCTTTCAACAACCTGCACAATATTCCATAGTCCTTTTGTGACCAATACATGACGCATTATATAAGCCGATAATGGGTAGTTGGTACCATGCAACTTATCCTCAATAGCCAACATATGGAATACATCACTGCTTTCATCCATGGTCGGTGACTAAAATACCTTGATGCAAAAAATTGACTATATCTCAAAAAGTTGAACAGAACTTCCCAAACGAATTCTGCTACACCTATAACAGACTTTGAGATGTTTATATTGACGAACCGAAACTGGTATATACCTTTGGCACAAAAAGATGAAATAGCCTGCACAAAACACTGTGATAGTGCATTTGGAGGCCGAAACAAGCTCAGATCGTAATTTTGGCATGACACAACAAAGTTGTTTTGATCTCCGAAACACCCTAAGTATGCTTACCAAATTTTGTGTGATTCTAAGATTGCAAGAAGAGAGGTGTAGACAATGCCCTAGATGAAGCGGCAACCTGCTCTGATACCAATTGTTGGAGTTAGACGTCTACAAAAGCATGAAAACAACACAAGGAAGAAGAAGAAGCTTGGAGCACAACACACAATGCTGAATGTATTACCACTAGAATGTACAAAGATAAGTAACCTGTTGTGTACCTAAGTCGAGTCTTAGGGACTTGTGCCAAAGAGACTAAATCTCATTTGCCACACAAGTGTGTATAGTGGGGAATTGACACACGCTTATTTGTCAATCCGATGAACCGACCTAACCAAGTGTATGAGGACATGCGCACACGGGATGGGAAATGAAGTGGTTCAGCTTATATGCATGAGAAAAGACTAACCCACCTCTCTAACTCACTCAAATACTGAAAGTGTTTGTCGTGATACCACTTATAGCAATTTTCACTAAATTGAGGATTTCTTCCAGCTCCGAACTTCGAATATGGCAAATAGCGGGTTCGTTTCAAGCTCTCGATGAGACGCATCTAATACAATTCACTTGATTCTGACAACCGTGCTTCAAGTTATGACCAAAATAGTGAATGGCGGGAAACACCCACACTCACTCCACAACTTCTACTAGCTCACACACACACTACAGTAGCTCAAAAACAGTGGGGAGGGGTAGATAATAGTCCTACACACACATTTCAAGCATTACACACACATAGAAGATCAAAGAGAAGATGAAAATCTGCAAGAAAGAAGCAATTTCAAAAATCAGGAGCTCTCCTTCTTCACAATGGCAAAAAGTCTCTACAAAGAGTCACAAAGTGACTTATATACATGTGCCCTAAAAATGGTCCTTTCACACAAGTGATCGACACTTTATTAACTAATCTCTATTTTCCTACTATTTTACAAGAAATATATTACAATGATTTGGGATTATGCATCTAGAGGAGTCCTTTAGTGCATTTACATGGCTTGAGGGAATTTCCTAAGACTCTGAAGAAGAAAAATATGTCCATTAATTTGAAAATTTTGGGGCTCCCCTTTTGTGCCTCTTTGCTCTGCAACACTCTCCCCCTCTTTGTCTCTGTCGTCCCTTGACAGGTCTAAGTCTTTTGAATACACGCACCTAGTGGTCGAAGAAGCAACAAGGACTGTCAGACAATTGGTTATCTTATCTGAGGTATGTCCTTTGCTTCTGTTTGCCCCTTGGTATTCCTTATATCACAACTCTGGGTTGCTGTATTAAGTCGGGCTGTCGCCACACCATCAGTGGCTAAGAATGTGGTATTCTTAGTCACCCTCTTCAACTTTTCAGCCTCTGCCTCTTTCTAGCTTTTGGTCTTCTGATTTGTCTTTATCTTCATACATCTGACCCTATTGTATTACTTTGAGCCTGTTTATTTTCTGCCATCGCACGCTATCAGCGGGAGGATTATTACCTGCCAAGTATTGTCTTGCACTTCTTCATGGATACTTCCTAGCCCTGGTCCGTCCTTCCCATGAAATGTCCTGGTTGTTATTCTTCTTTAATTCCATTCCTCATTACCTGGATGTTTGGAATTGTTGCCTGATGCGTGCCCTTGCGGGGCTTTGGGTAGAGGGTGGATCTTTTGCTTTATGATCTGCATTCTTTACTAAGCAGTTTTGGTCTTTGATTTTCTTCTTCTTCTTTTCTTGCTTGATTCCTCTTCCACACGTCCCTCCTCCTGTACTCTGTCGTCCCTGACAGGCTTTTTGTGGCGACGTGAGTACATTTGTATGACGGCTTGCTCTCGTTGATTAAGCAAATTGGCGTGACATATCATGAATTCTTTCCACTGGCTTGACTTTACTCCATCCTTTGGTGAGTGTCGGTGATCCGCAAAGAATCTTGTTTCATAAGCCACCAGTCTTGCATTAAGGTTTGAAGTCAATTTTACAAAAAATTCTGAATCAATTTCAAAGAAGCCAGTAAAAAATGCTTCTTCAAAAGTCTGCATATATGTGCTCGGCAAGAACATAAGCCGTGAATAGTATGCCATAAGTGTTAATCGGCTCGGGATAGTTAAAAGATCAAAAGCAAGTGCTTCAGATCCTTGTGTAATGCCGATGAAGTTCAAAAATGTATATTTTGCATGCTGGAAGACTTTAATAACTATAAGTAGCATGCTGAAAATCTTATTAGTCATTTTGACTGCCAAATCCGGTATAGTCGCATATTGAGCAACCCAAAATTCCATGGTTTTCACCATGTATTCTTCTGTTGGTAGGTAATTATGCGCTGAACTTGGTAATAGCGGATAAATTATGCTACCCTGGCACTGTCCTTCCCAAAAATGCGACCAGGAGCGTCTACGGGGTACTAGACAAAAAGATGGGTTTACCTGAAGTGCATATGGCGATGCTTCCCATTGTACCCGCAGGGTAGGGTTCTTTTCCAAAAGTTTTCACCTCCATATAGGATCAACCCTTTCGAATTCCTCTTGAGTATAGTTGAATGTATCATTGCTGAATTGGAGGTTGTTGTCAGGCTCTTTATTGGTAGTGGTCTTTATGTATTGCTGTGTTTGCTCTTTAAGGAGTCCATATGGCACATTAAACGGCTTCAATATCTATTCCAAATTTTTGCTTTCAATTTGGGCTTCCTTCATTATTTGTATTAATTGATCTTCAAATTCTGCAGTGAGCTGGGACACCAGTAGTGCCCTCTCATGTCGGCTCAGTTGTGCAATATCCCGATGATTACGTTCAGATTGGATCTCCAGTTCCTCCCTTATCAGCGAATGATGTAAGGGGGGAGAGAGAGGACATACCTCAATCTCCTCAGTAGCCGCTGTGGATTTTGGAACTACTGGTGTCCCCTCTCTTACCTGCTGCTCTAGCCACTCTTGTAGTTGCTTTATCACCTTATCCTTTTACTTGATCTCTTGGTGGGCCTTCAAAATTGTTTCCTTATTCTTTTGGATTTCTTATGCCACGACAACGAGTTGATCAGTGTCTTCTTTACATTGCATTAGATATCTATTCTCAGCTTTTTTTCCACTTTGTCCTTAGAGCCGCGGTATCATCCATATACCTCTTTTCCCATTCGGCAATGACTGCTTGCTCCTGCTTGAGCTGATCTTCATACCTGGCTATCTTTTCCTCCATTTCCTTTATGTTTGTTTCTGGTACTTCCTGAACCTCTATAGGTTGATTACTCAGAAGAGCTGTCATTAGCTCCTTGTTTCTATTTCTTAAGTTCTCTGCCTCATCCATGTATATCTTTATTTGTGATTCTAATATTTTGCTTCTTGCATTCATCCGCGTCTTCTCGGCCTCGCTAGCATCATACTTCTTTTGTAACTGTTGTAGTTGCTCTTTCAATTTATCATTCTCTGTTTCTAGGGTTTTACATTGTTGCTTGGCCTCTTGGACTTCATTCTCTTTATCTGTTACATTCTTTTGAGCTTGAATCAATTGAGTAGAGAGATTCTTACCCATTTCATGAAGTTGGTGCTTTTCCTGCATTGCCTTGTCCTAGTTAGCATCAGCCTCAAGCATTAGCTGTTGCGTATCCATAGCAATTTTTATCATATGTTGGACTACTGGCTTGAGCTGAGTGACGTCGACATTCAACCACGTTTTTGGAATGCTTGGAGCTTCCCCTGTTTGTACATCCTTTCCGTGCTCCACATGGATAGTCTCGTTATGTGGTTGTCTGATTTGTAACTGGACTTCTGGTTCTTTCCTTTCTTCGTCTAGATCGATAATTTTCGTAGCACTCCCTTGAAATGTAACATCCATGGGGGAGGGTTCTGCCACAACCCTTATTGGAGTGAAGGGTTCTGATTCTTCCATTGTAGCTTCTTTTGGTTCTTCCTTGGGATTCTTGAATGAACCCTCTCCTGTAAGCTTAGTCTCTTTGATTTGAATTTTAGAGGTTTCGCTTATCTTGATGACATGTATCCCTTCTTGGATTACCTCTTTGCTTGCTGTGTCTTGATTGGGGTTGATGAGGGTGTCATTCACCTTTATTCCCTCTTCTTCTGCATTGTAGTTTACTTCGTTTAACTCCTCCCATTGTCCATCATCTTTTGATTCACTTCGAATATCCGTATTTAATAGGGAGGTGTTTGGCTCTTCTTGTGTATCTGAAGAGGAGCTTGAATTGACCAACCCTAATTCTCTGTACGGATGCACCTTGGTTAGCCTCTTTTTTACTTCCATGTCTTGTTGGGCTTGCTGGTAATGGTGTCCTTGCACTGGTAGATTAACTTGACCTTCCGTATATTGGTGTGTGTCTTCCAAGGCTTTTGTTAATTCCTCTTTTGTAATTGGTCGGTGCTCTTGAATACATCTATCAAGTCTAGCTTTCCTCAAAGAGTGCCCCAATTGGAGGTTAGACCAAGAGAACCCCTTCATGTCTTTCACCTCAACCAGGTCGAGATGGTTCCCTTAATCTCTTTGTACCTCTCATTTTGGGTTGAGAGCTAGTCTCTGCCTCCTCAACATTCTTGAATCCTTTTTTCTTTCTCAGGACGGTGGCGACCTTGGCATATTTAGCCATGGCTATCGGTGATGGCATGTCCTGAAGGTGCTCTTTGATACCTAAGGCATGATAGATCAATATGGTCAGAGCTACACTCCCGTTCAGGAACTTGTTGTGATTCCACTGCTTCTTTGCCTCGAACAGCCTTTCTTGTATGTATGGAGTCATATTAATTTGATTCCCTATTTGTTTGATAGCATGTGATAGTAGTTGGACGATGATCTTTTGAGGAGCAGTGTATCGATACATGTTAGGGAAACAAAAGTGCTGATGAATTAGTCATACTTCCTCTTCTATGCCAATTCGATTGATGTCCGTGAAGGTCCTGGTCTTTGCCCCTCGACTTTCTTCTTTCAATACAGTAGTTCCGTCCTTCTCCCATCCAAAGGCTTCCTTGATTAAATCATGTGTAAACTGAATCATGACCCATTCACCTACTGCATCCATGACTCTGGCCTCTGGCACCCATGGGTCATGTAGTGCTGGCTGTAATGTATTCATAACTTGTGTGCACCTTTGAAAGTCGGGCTTGTAGATGGGCATTTCAAATATTTGTGTATACCCGCTTTTTTCATGATGTCAATGGTAGATGGAAGCTCATGCACCACTTTAAAATCTTGGGACATAACCGAGAACTGATGATCCGTATCCATGATTTTGATGGTCACCAGGAAGAGATACTCCCCAGCTGGTTGATCTTCTGTAAAACAGTGTCCCTTGGCTTTAGTCACACTTTGTAGAGGAAATTCCATTACTTCTTCCTGAATAGTTGCTTCAGAATCGTTGGAGGCCATCTGCACTTGTAATGAATAGAGCATTAGGTTCAATAGGAGATATAGCAATTGTGCTGTGTATTGTAGTGACATGTCATTTGTTTCATCACTCCGTTCTCCTTGCTTGCATGAGTAAGATCTCTTACCACATATTTTTCTTTTGTTTTTTGAAAGAAAACAAGGATTAGTATAGTCGAAACATTTATTTATTTACATAGTAGGTCCATTCCTAAGGAAGTTGAAGCTATGACCTATTCCCCATTGGAGGATGTGCACCACTAATTCCATTATGTTCATCAAGTGCCGAATGCATGGCCTTGTAATGTGGCCCTATTATGCATACTTTAGGTGCATTCGCTACTTCATGAGTGCAATTGTGAGCCTGATGGTTCTCTTGTTCAGGTTCATGCGCTTTCTTTGGTTTCCATATCCATTGGAGCATTGAAGTACGAGCTCTCGTCTTCTCATCATGTCACCTTTTCCTTGGTGTAGCTTCCTGAATTGCTGGCGTCTTCTTAGCTACAATCGTGCTTTTTCGATGTACTTGTTCGGGCTTGTTGGGTCTCACACTGCTAGCTCGTTGATAGGCTGTTTCTTTTTGGTTGTCGATTTCCTGTCGTGCTACTTGTCGAACATTCTTTGGAATCCATATTTGTCGGTGGTTCCTTTGTGCTGCTACTAATGACTTTGGGAGCCAAATTCTCAATAGATTCTTTGATTCTGGTCTTTGCGATGAGGAATTCGTATTCGTCTGCACCTTCTGATTAGGATTGACTTGTGTTTGTGTTGCTCCCCCTCATCCATTCATTTGGTCCTTGCAAACCCAGTTCAGGTTAGGATGTCTGTATTGTGGAACTCTTCCGATAGAACTCCATGTTGATGATTTTAGTGTGGCTTTGGCTGGCTCTGTTTTTGTTTGTTTATGATTTGCCTTGAGTGAACCTGCTTCCTCCTCTGTCGCTATGGTGCTTATCCTCTGATCTCCCTTTGGTTGTCTCTCCTGTAGCTATGTCCTTTTCAGTACTGTGCTTAGCATGCTCAAAGTTGCTTGGACCATGAGATGGTTTCTCTTCTAAAAGACTAAATACTTCTTTGTGTCCCACTTTGGCGGAGATGTATCCTTGAGCTAAATGAATACTCACTTGATGGGTTCAGTTGCTATGTCCTTTTCAGTACTGTGCTTAGCATGCTCAAAGTTGCTTGGACCATGAGATGGTTTCTCTTCTAAAAGACTAAATACTTCTTTGTGTCCCACTTTGGCGGAGATGTATCCTTGAGCTAAATGAATACTCACTTGATTCTCGATTATCCAATCTTGCCCTAGTATTAGATTCTCTATGAGGTCCTCATCTTTACATACTAAGACTCGTTGTTCCATGGAGGAATTTCCCAGGTGGAGGGACACAGTAGTTTCTCCAATGCATTCTATGACTTGACTGTTAAAAGTCAAGCTTCAAGCTACAAATTCGTGGGGAATCTTTTATGGACATGTGGAGCAATCAAAGGAAGTCAAAAGCCACGAGATTCCATCAAGAAAAGTCAACCACTCCCCAATTCATCTCAACTAAATCCTCCAAGTTAGGAGGCTGATTTGGGAAGGTAGTTCCTAGATTTTAGGGGCACACTTCTCACTATAAAAGGAGCATGTATCCCGACTTCTTTTGGCCCATCTTCTTGGAGTTTTAGCTCATGTAAAGTGAGCACTAAGTGCTGGAGTTGTGATAAGCAAGCCCCTTGCTTAAGCTAGCCCCTTGCTTAAGCTAGCCCCTTGCCTGCTTGTTTGTTTTCTTTTAGTAGGCATATCTATGTGTGTGCGCAGGCAGTGTTGCAACTCTCTACCCCTGAGTTGTTAGCATTGGTTCTCCCTCATATTGTATCCATTTGATGTAATTCTTGTCTCATTGGATAGCTATTAGAGTCTTTTTTATGCTCACAAAGTCTCTGGATCATTCTCTGAGTAATCTGGGAGCAACATTCATTTTAGTGAAGTTGTGTGATTGATATCTCTCTTGGTGTGTAGGCTTTGTTGGAAATATTTTGCTCTTTGTTGTAAGGGCTGGTTCTCCTTCTCTATGTATCCATTTGCTATGATTTTGGTGTCATTGGGTAGCTATTAGAGTCCTCTAAAGTTGACCCAAGTTTGAGGTTCATTCTTAGTATAATCTCTGAGAAAAGCTTGCTGGAGTGAAGTGAGGTATCTACTTGACTAGCAGTTGTGAGCATTCAACTAGCTCATGTTGTAGACATTGTTTCTCCTTGTGTAAGCATCCATTTGAAGTGAAATTTGTTTTGTTGGAAAGGTCTTGGTGTGTAATACAGGTCTACAAAAGCTCACTGGAGTTCTCTGCATAAGCTCTGAGTAAGAGCATTTTTGGTGTGCAGAGGTCAAAGAAGGATACCTGTGGAGGTCATTCACGCTTCGTCGTTGCTTAGGGGTTGAGATACTTCCCCCATCAGTGGTATCAGAGCATTTGGGCATCTTGGAGGCATCACATACAAGCAAGAAGACCTCTTGAAGTTGGTGGTTGAAGATTTGCATCAACAAAAGCTTCTTGGAGGTAGCTCACATCAAGGGGGAGCTATTCTACTCAAAGTTTCAAGAGCACAAGGTGTCCATCTAAGGAAAGCTTTGGATTGAGGTAACCTCAGAGCCTCATTTTCATTTTACACACATTGGAGCATTAGCCAAGGGCTAGGTCAAGTATCAAAGACTAGATATGGGAGACTTCAACACTCAAATTGAAAAGCTAGACAAAGGGAACTATCAAACATGGAGATTTAGGGTCTCCAACTATCTTATGGGCAAGGGCCTTTGGGGGTTGATTAGTGGAAGTGAACCAAGACCTAGGTTGGATGAGAATCCAACCAATGACCAGAGAAGGGCCTTTAGGGAATGGAATGAAAGAGACAAGAGGGTTATCTTTATCCTTTCCCAACACATTAGCAATAGCATGATCGGCCATATCCAAGACTTGGATTCAAGCATGAAGGTATGGGAGACACTTGAAAGGCTTTATTCAACAAGCACCAAAGCAAGGAAGATCCAACTCAAGAATGAGCTCAACAACCTTAGGAAGAGCTCAGGGAGTAGCATAAATGACTACATACTTAAGGTCAAGGAGTTATCAGATGCATTGGGATCCATTGGAAGCCACGTAGATGATGATGATCTTGTGGCTTATACTCTCAATGGTTTGAGAGATGATGAGAAGTGGAAACCCTTTACCACTTCAGTATATGTAAGGGATAATCTTCCCGATTTTGAGCAATTGGTCTATACCCAACAAAAATACATTTTACTGCCTTATCATCCAATTTTTTGCGATGTTGTTCATGCACTAATGCATATGCCAAACAACCAAAAACACGCAGATGAGCAACAGATGGCTTGCGGTCATGCCAAGCCTCATATGGATTGATAGATTGCAACGCTTTAGTGGGACACCTGTTCAGTACATATGCTGCACACATGACAGCCTCAAGCCAGAAACTATGTGGTAAAGCCTGACTTTTGACCATGCACCTCGCCATCTCCATGAGTGACCCGTTCTTTCGTTCAGCAACTCCATTCTGTTGAGGTGTATACGGCACTGTACACTGGTGTTTTATCCCACGTTCAGCCAGAAATGCATTAAAATTTGAAGACATATATTCCCCCCCTCGATCAGAACGGAGGGTGCCCATTTTACATGCTGACAGATTTTCAGCTAAAACCAAAAACTGTTTGAAGCATATGAACACTTCAGACTTTGCTTTGAGTGGATATACCCATGCATGCCTAGAAAAATCATCAATGAAAGTCACGAAGTAAAGGTAATTTCCAAAAGAGGCTGTCTGCATAGGACCACAGACATCACTATGTACAAGCTGCAATTTCTGTATAGCCCGAACTGAACCATCTTTTGGAAAGGAAGAATGCTGTATTTTGCCCAAAATACAGCCTTCACAAACATGTTTTCCAGGTGCCTCAAGTTTGGGCAAAGAGGACACCATTTCAGATTTCTGCAGGCGTAACAAACTAGCAAAATTCAGATGACCAAAGCGTGCATGCCAAAGCTTTGCATCTGACATAGCCTGAGAATCATGAACTGCACATGCCGAATCATTCACAGATCTTTCATAGTCTATGAGCTTATACAGCCCACGACATAAAATGCCAGAAGCAATAATCACATCGCCATTTGAGAGATCATGGACTGTACACCTGTCATCAACAAATTTCACAACCAAGCCAATCTTGGCTAATGCAGAAACTGATAACAGATTCTTTTTGATCCCTGGCACAAATAAAGCATCTGACAAAGTGAAAGAACTACCATCAGCAATAGTCAGAATAATCTTACCAACTCCCATAACAGGATAAGAGGAGTTATTGGCGCATGTGACAGTATTCCCTGTAGGAGCAGGCTCGAGTGAAGAGATGAAACTGCGCTGCGAGGTAATATGTTTGGTCGCCCCACTGTCAAAGTACCAAACATCTGAGTCTACTGCAGACATGCACTGATCAGGAGAAGATGGGTCAAAACTGCAGACAGTAGTAAATGCCCATTCTTCTTCCTGCACAAGATTTGCAGACTCTGTTTTTGGTGTAGAGGCCTCTGCAACAACCATTCCAGCCTTTTTCTTCTTTGCCTCTTTAGCAGCCAGTTTTGGACAGTTCTTTATGATATGATCATTGCCTTTACAGTACTTACAAAACAAATTCTGCTTTTCTGATTTTTTCTCATCTTTGTCTTGGTTCTTTGAATGTGCAGCATTTGCAGATTTCTGCTTACTAGTAGAAGAGCTCCATTTTCCTTTGCCCTTCTGACTAGCCAGTAAAGCTTGATCTGCAACACGCATAATGGACCTATTCTGCCTGGATTGATCTTCCTGCAATAGAACAGAGACTAATTCCTCAAATGACAAGGCATTCGGATTGCCTTTCATCATCAACCGAAGAGTAGAGGCAAAACTCTGATATGAATCAGGAAGACCATTTAGAACAGTCTGCACAAGTGAGCTATCTAGTATAACCTCATCAGGAGAAATCAATTGTTCCTTCAGGTCTTTGATCTTTGTAAGAAAACTGTCCATAGAATCACCTTCATTCATGTGCTCACTCTCCAACTGTTTTCGGAGGTAAGCAACACGAGCCTCATTCCTAGCCTGGTACAAAGTGGTAAGTGTATCCCAAGCATCCTTTGCTGTTCTGCAAGAGCGAATGTGAGGAATAATGGCACGTTTGACAGACAAAGCTATCAATGCATGTGCCTGGGCATCTCTGCCATCCCAACGAATCTGCTCTGCAGTAGGTGCAACAGAAACAGCAGCACGAACAGGAATCTGCGGAATATCATCTTCGACACCATCTTCATCAGCTCCAACACCTGTATTTGCAGTACCTGTCGTTACAGGTGTAACAGGACGTCTTTCAACACCCTGCACAATGTTCCACAATCCTTTCGCAACCAGTACATGTCGCATCATATAAGCCCATAATGGGTAGTTGGTACCATCCAACTTATCCTCAACAGCCAACATACGGAATACATCACTGCTTTCAGCCATGGCCGGTGACTAAAATACCTTGATGCAGAAAATTGACTGTATCTAAAAAAGTTGAACGGAACTGCCCAAACGAGTTCTGCTAGACCTGTAGCAGACTTTGAGAAGCTTAAAATGGCAAACAGAAACTGGTATATAGCTTTGGCACAAAAGGACGAAATAGCCTACACAAGCGCTGCGATAGTGCATTCGGAGGCCGAAACGAGCTCAGATCGCGATTTTGGCACCACACAGCAAAGCTGTTTTGATCTCGGAAACACCCTGAGTATGCTCACCAAATTTCGTGCGAATCTGAAACTGCAAACGGAGGAGTGTCGACGGCGCCCTAGAAGAAGCGACGACCTGCTCTGATACCAATTGTTGGAGTTAGACGTCTGCGGAAGCACGCGAACAGCACAAGGAAGAAGAAGAAGCTTGGAGCACAACACACAAGACTGAATGTATTACTAGAGAATGTACAAAGATAAGTAGCCCATTAGGGCAATAGGCGTATATACAAGCCGGGGGAAAAAAACCTCCTAAAGAGGGAAAAAAGTGCCCCGGCAGTCCTAGAGTGTTCACACACATCACTACCTAAATATATCAACATTCCTCGGTCACTCACAATCTCAATTGGTAATCCGAAACGAGTGAATATATGCTCAAAAAGAAACTTAGCGGTGGTTTGAGCATCATTTTTTCTAGTAGCCTTTGCCTCTACCCATTTTGTCAAATAATCGGTGGCTACTATGATATATTCGGCATGTGAACCTTTGGCCGATGGGTTAATGGGTCCTATGAAATCAATACCCCATTTAGAAAAGGCTCTAGTGCAAACCATAGGTCTCAATGGCATGTCATCTCTCAGAATGGGGTATTTAGCCCTTTGGCATGTCTCGCAGCTTTGTACATACGTCTCGGCATCCATATGTAAAGTTGGCCACCACAAGCCCGCAAAGAGGATCATTTTCACGGTTCTCTCGGCTGAAAAATGACATCCTGCTGCACCTACGTGTGCCATCTCTAATATGGGTAAATATTCTCCTTCATGCACACATAGTCGTAATTGGTTGTCTTTTCCTCTCCTAAACAAGTTTCTTCCCATAAGTACATAATCCTTGCTCATTTCCTCTAGGGATCGTTTTCTTGCCAAGCTAACTCCTTCCTCATGTTCTTTTGTCTTTAGGAATTTTACCAATTGTAGAGCCCTAACCGGTTGAAACTAAAGGTGCAAAGTATTTTTTCTCTTAAGGTTCAAAGGATGAATTTAAAATCTTAAGGTGCAAAAGTAAAGAATTAAAAGGAAAGGTGAAGGTATGGAAGGCCGCGTACGCAAAGGTGGAAATAGGCCGCCCAATCAAAAATTTTATTTTGAAAGTCACTCTTGTTCTAAAGTCACTACAGGACAAAGTAGCGAGTCGTTGAGGACCAGTTCAAAAGAGACAATCTTGGGACATTGAAAGGACACCAAGATTGTATTGTAGTTAGAGTGCGCGAACCAGCGGACTCAACAAAAGAAGGACAAAGGCTATTCTTGGATACATTGAGAGCTAGGAGCAAGGGAGAGCTTCAGAGGAAGCAAGAGAGAAAGCAAGAAGAGCCTCCAGTGTGCGACGACACTCAAGAGTGCAAAAGGTGTCAAGAGGAAGGTGTGCAGAGAAGGCGGGTTGGAGTCCAAGAGTCCCAAGGTCTATTGTGTGTGTGCGCCGTGATACCAATTCCATAGCTTGGTGGAAGCTTAGTGCAAGGTGTGCACAAGGGAAGCGGGAAGCAAGTGAAGGATTGGTGCAGGAGAGGCCGCTGCCAGAGGACTTGAGATAATTGGTCTTCAGTAATTGATATTCTCCGAAGTTGTATTTAGTCATTGATTAGACTGTGTGCAGTCATTGTAATTGTTGAAAGATAATCAATAATCAAGGTTTCCAAGAGTATTCCTTTGCAGAAGTTCTCACTGTTATTCCATTTTCATCATCTCCTTTTTCTCCTACAAACCCTCAAACTCCTTCTTGTCCACGAATCCCCAACAAATTTGGCACGCCCGGTGGGACATCCAAGGAGCTTTGAGCATAGGAGACTATATATTGCCATTGGAGGACAATATTCCAGTGTCCGACAACATTACTCCAGTGGGCCAAAAGGTACATACTTTTATCAAGTGTCTCATTTTAAGTGGACTATGAATAGCTCATGACCGCGACCCGGTCACAAACCTTGAGGATCAAGTGCAAGCAGACAAGAAGAAAGACGAACAGAAGATCATCGAGTCCACTTTCATCGACTTCATCGGTAGGAAGCATGGCAGGACAGGTGGACCTAGAAATCTTGCTCTCCAGATTAAACATAAAATTTCCCTCCTTTAGAGGTTTAGCCCATGAGGACCCAGATGAGCACATTCGAAGATTTCTTGCATTATGTAAGACTAGGGGGCTAATGGGTAGGGAAGATGCTTTCTTGATACTCTTCCCCGCCACATTGGAAGGTCTGGCAGACAAGTGGTTTAGCCAGTTTGCTGAAAATCACTTTACCTCTTGGGATTTGATGAAAGAGGCCTTTAAGAATCAATTTCAGCATGGCAACACGGCTGAGATTATTATAGAAGAATTGGAAAACTTGAAGTTGGGTCCAGGAGAGAAGTTCCCCGAGTTCGTGACCAGGGCCAAAGCACTAATGGCTAAACTACCGGATCCACCACACGACTTCTTTGTCAAGAAGTGGTTAGCCAAACCTCTACCTGTGGTCACCCAATGCAAAATAAAAGAGTTAGTGCTATCTACTGCCTCTGTTGAGGAGTTCATCAATACGGCCACCCGCTTGGAACAGATAAGGCACCAGTATGGTGCAACTTCTTCCCAACCATCATATGGTACAGAACTGGAGGACCCAGTGAGCCAGTTAAGAAGGGAACTGGAGGGCTTGAAAAGGAATAAGCCCTACACAGAGGAGGAGACTACTGTAGCTCAGCTGAGAAGAGAGATTGAAGCCCTCAAGCTCCAAAAGGAAGAGGAAGCCCAAGCAGAGGAACTAGCTCAGCTGAGGCAGGAGTTGCAAGAACTAAAAGGAGGCGGCATTAAGAACGGACTCTGGTGCTCCATGTGCAGCAAGCAAGGACACATAGTAAGTGAATGTCCTTTGCTAAATGTGACTTGTCAATTATGCAAGAAGATTGGGCATGAGGCCCATGAATGCCAAGTAAGGGGAATACCGACAACGACATATTGGACACAAGGAGGACTTTTGCCACCAGCAAATGTAATGGCAGCAGCAGCAAACCAAGGTAATAACTATAATCCTAGACCGAGATCTAATTTTTCAAATGGGCCTAGAAGGCCAATTATTTGCTTCAGGTGTGGAGAATGTGGGCACTACCAATCTAGGTGCACCCTCCCAGAAAATGCACCTCCTTGTAGGAACTGTCCAGAGGCCAGGGATCACTATACAAACTGTTGTCCTAAGAATCAAGCCTCTACTTCCGGACCCCATCTCCAAATGATCTCTGTATTCAAGGAGGAAACACTCCCTGAGGTGAATGAACCTTCACCATCTACTAGAGTGGTACAATTAGAAGAACTGGAATCTTTTGCAGTACAAACAAGAAGCAAGGGAACGGCAAAGGTGGTAGAAAATCAAGAATTGATAATTAAGGAATTGAACAAAGACAGAGTTGCGATTGAAGACAAAGATACTACAAGTGCAGACACAAACCACAATGAATGTCTCATAGGCACCAGTGATGCCATTGGGCATGCCTTCAACAGGGCTCAAGAAGAGTTTGGCAAAGCACATGAAGCTCAATCTCTTAAAGAGTCAGAGGCTTCAAAACTACTTAAGTCAATGAAGAAGGAGGTTAGTATTTTTGATTTAATAAAGATGGATGGGAAATTCAGGTCAGAATTATTGCAGATAATTGATGAGGCTTCTACTACAAGCTTAGTGGCCAAGACTGCTATCTTACATAAAGGGATAATTAAGGGGGAAGCACCCCTTACAGATTATAAAAGTCCTTGGCTTACAATATCAATCAAGGGTCATGAATTTCAAGGTGTTATTGTAGATGGTGGTTCTGGCATTAACCTGATGCCTGAACATACCATGAAAAGGATTGGACTCCACCCTTCAAGACCTGCAAATTTCACGGTTACTTTGGCAGATCAGAGCAAAGTAAGGCCCTTGGGGGTAATCCCAAAAGTTCCACTTGAAGTACAAGGTAATCTATTCATTCTGGATTTTATGGTTTTAAGATTGCCCTAGGTTGAAGGAGGATTTCCTCTCTTAATTGGAAGACCTTGGCTGAGGCATGCCAGTGTCATCCATGATTGGGGTAAGGACACTATGTGGGTACAAAAGGAAGGGCAGGAGCTGACCCAAATTCATTTAGAAGAAGGCCCAGACAATCAAGGAAACACTAGTATGATGCAAACAGTGAGCATTTGCATGGAAACAGAAGCAGAGGATCAACCCCAAATAGATTTTGAGGAAGAAGAGGATATTCTAAGTTGGCTCCATTCAGGCAACTCTTCTTCTTGTTTTGGAATCTTTCTTGATAATCCTGGCACGACTGAGGATTATGATGAGGACAAAGAAAAGGTCGAGGTTGATGGATTAGGAGAGCCCATCACTGACCACAGAAGAGGCAGGAAGATACCCCTCAAATACAAATTGGAGGAGGATGTGTCAACAACCGATAACGAAGTTTCTAAAGCTAAAAACAAGGTAAAAAATTCTGAGGTTGAATGTTCTTTCCCAATTCAAGAAATCCCTGCAGGATGGATGCAGGACAAGGAGGAACACATCGTAGTCCAAAATACACCTGCTTATGAAGCAATGCACGAAAAGCTAGTAGAAGAAGACAAGGAAGCAGATGCACACGAAGATAATATGGTAACAAGAAATCCGGTCCAAGAAATACACTTATGCACTCAAAACAATAATCAACCAGTTCTGGTGGCCACTTGGTTGTGGAGCCACCCACAGCTCCTGGAAAAGGTAAAATCATTCTTGACCCAGTATGCAGATGTTTTTGCCTGGCATTATAAAGACTTAGAAGGAGTGCCTGCATCTTATGGAGAGCACAGAATTCCTCTGGTTGATGGAGCCAGACCCATCAGAGGAAGGAGTTATAGACTTAATCCAAAGTATGCCGAAGCTGTCTATGTGGAAATCCAAAAGATGGAAGATGCGGGAATCATCATTCCTGTGGAACACTCAGAGTGGCTCTCGCCTATGGTTATAGTACCAAAGAAGAATACTAATAAAATCAGAATTTGTGTGGACTTTAGAGCTCTCAACAAGGTGACCATTCCAGATGGGTTCCCTATGCCTTTTGCAGAACAGGTCATTGAAGAAGTGGCTGGGCATGCATTATATAGTTTTATGGATGGATTCAGTGGCTATAATCAAATATCAATACATCCAGAGGATCGTGAAAAGACTGCTTTTATCACACCTTGGGGAACATATGTGTATGTAAAAATGCCATTTGGGCTCAGAAATGCTCCAGCCACCTTTAACAGAACGGTCAATCTCATTTTTGGCCCCCTATTGCTGGAATCACTTAGAATCTTCATGGATGACTTCTCTTCATTTTCAGGATCTCAAAAGGAAACTCATCTAGGTTGTTTGGACCAGCACTTGAGGCAGCTGCAGAATATTTTCCAAAGATGCAGAGAAACTAAGTTAAAGCTCAATCCAAATAAATGTCATTTCCTTGTGACAGAAGGAACCCTTTTAGGACATGTGGTATCGGCTAAAGGTATGGCCCCAGATCCTGAAAAAATTCTTTCTATATTAAAGTTACCTAAACCTAAATCTCCTAAAGAGATCCAGAGTTTCTTGGGGCATACCGGTTATCATAGAAGGTTTATAAAAATGTATGCAGAGATAGCTAGACCTCTGACTAGACTCACAGGTAAGGAAGTACCTTTCAAATGGGAAGAAGAGGAGGAAACGGCATATCAGACATTGCGGTCAAGGTTGGTGTGTGCTCCTATCTTTGTCACACCCGAGTGGTCAAAAATCTTTCATATACATGTCGATGCCAGCGCATATGCGGTAGGGGCAGTTTTGACCCAACCTAGTGAAGAATTTAAAGTGGACAGGCCAATTCAATATGCAAGTAGAATCTTGACCAAAGCTGAGAGGAATTACAGTACTACTGAAAGGGAAGCCCTGGCAATGGTCTTTGCCGTCCAAAAATTCCGTCATTACTTACTGGGGGTAAAATTTATTATTATATCAGATCACCAACCACTAAAATATCTACTCAACAAGCCCCAGGCCACCGGTAGAATATGGAGGTGGTTATTGTTGTTCCAAGAATTCGATTTTTCTGTAGTCCATAAACCAGGGAACGACAATGTTATGGCGGATCACCTATCCAGAATAAATATGATGAATCAATCTAGTGGAATCAATGATGACTTTCCAGATGCTCATTTGTTTGCTGTAAAAGCTCACGGTTGGTATTACGACATTAAAAATTTCATTAAAACTGGATTGTATCCAGAAAAGGCTAGTGCTGTACAAAAGAAGAGCCTGCTCATCAAGAGTAGACCATATACCTTCATCGGGGATAAATTGTACAAACAGGGCAAAGATGACCGGTTCAGGAAGTGTTTGGAAGAAGAAGAAGTGAGGGAAGTCCTTCACTCTGCACATGAAGGAACAGGTGGTGGGCACCTACCAGGGCATATTATGAGTCAGAGGATACTGGATGCGGGTTTATGGTGGCCTACACTTTTCAGGGATGCAGATGAATGGGGTAAGGCATGTGATATTTGCCAAAGGTGTGGACCTAAGCCAACAAAGCAGAGAAATAACCCCTTGGTTATTTCCACCTCCTGGCAACCATTTGAGAAGTGGGGGCTAGATTTTGTAGGGCCCATCTACCCTCCCACCTTTCCAAAAAGAGAAAAATATCTCCTAATAGCTACAGATTATGCAACAAAGTGGGCTGAAGCTATTGCCTCCACAGATTGCACTGCCCAAACTGTTGCTGATTTCATTTATAGTAACATCATTTGCAGGTTTGGTTGTCCACTTGAAATTTGTACTGATCAAGGTACCCATTTTGTCAATAAAGTCCTGCAAGAAATCTTCAACAGGTATAGAATTCTTCATAGGACCTCTTGTGCTTACTATCCACGAGCAAATGGTCAGGTTGAGTCCACAAATAAGGTTTTAATTGCAATGTTAAGAAAGGAGTGTATGTTGCAACCCACTTCATGGGGCATTGCGTACCTAGGTACACTTTGGGCATACAGGTTAGCCTACAAAGAGGCCACGGGATATTCCCCATTCCAATTGGTCTATGGCATATTACCCATCGAGCCCTTTGAATTTTTACACGGATCACCTAAGATAGCGTTCATGCAGGGAAAGAAGGATTGTGATACCTCTCAGAGGTTAGGAGCACTACATAAAATGGAGGAGATTCGTCTACTTGCGACCAAACAATTGATAGAGACTCAGATAAAAAGAAAGGAGGCTCATGACAGAAATTTATGGCACCACAACTTGAAGCCAGGTGATTTAGCTCTATTACACAGGCCACAAATTTATAATCAAACCAAAGGGAAATGGATCCCTCAATGGGAAGGGCCTTTTCGCATTACAAAGATGCTGCAGTGGGGTGCTCTGCAATTAGAAACTCTGGCTGGCGACACCCTACCCTTGGTAAACATCTCAAGACTCAAGGGTTACCACCAAAAGCAATAAACCTTGCATTTTCATTATTTTGTTCCTAAGTGGTTTGGAATGCTTTATAGGTACAAATAATAGGTTGTTTGTCCAAAAAAATGCTCACGGATTTTTCTTTTTGGGCGCCATTTTCTTTGTTGCTGAGTGCACCACTCAAAATTAACCAAGATTCGTTGTTAAATAAAGTAGGCGCATAATTTTGGATGGCCTTTAGATCTGCAAACTACTTTCAATCATACCCCTATCTTTGTTCACTTCTTGAGCGGATGTTAATTAAAGTTTGCTTCTCCACTCTTTTGGAAACTCTTTTATGCTGATCCATTCACTTCTGAGAGGTCATTCTTCGTTTCCCATAGCTATATAATATGGCCTTCTCTTCATACCTGCTCCCCTCAACATCAGAATTCTGAAAATCATCCTTGCTCAGGCCAATTTGTGTTGTAGAAGAATAGGCTAAGGAAGAAGGAAGAATCTGTATTTACCCCCCTCACCCCCCCAACCCCCTCAACCCCCCCCACACCCTCCGTCTCCAACCCCCTCAACCCCCTCCACACCCTCCACCTCCAACCCCCTCAACCCCCCTCCACACCCTCCGCCTCCAACCCCCTCAACCCCCCTCCACACCCTCCGCCTCCAACCCCCTCAACCCCCCTCCACACCCTCCGCCTCCAACCCCCTCAACCCCCCTCCACACCCTCCGCCTCCAACCCCCTCAAACCCCCTCCATCCCTCTCCGTCACCCCCTCTGCATCCCACAATTCCCCTCCATCACCCCCTCCATCCTCCCCTCAGCACCCCGCAGCGCCCACCCCCCTCACCCCCATAACCCCCTCCATCACCCCCTCCATTATCCCCTCGGCACCCCGCAGCGCCCACCCCCCCTCACCCCCCCCAACCCCCTCAACCCCCCCCAACCCCCTCAACCCCCCCCACACCCTCCGCCTCCAACCCCCTCAACCCCCTCCACACCCTCCACCTCCGACCCCCTCAACCCCCCTCCACACCCTCCGCCTCCAACCCCCTCAACCCCCCTCCACACCCTCCGCCTCCAACCCCCTCAACCCCCCTCCACACCAACCCCCTCAACCCCCCTCCACACCCTCCACCTCCAACCCCCTCAACCTCCCTCCACACCCTCCGCCTCAAACCCCCTCAACCCCCTCAACCCCCTCAACCCCCTCCACACCCTCCGCCTCCAACCCCCTCAACCCCCCTCCACACCCTCCGCCTCCAACCCCCTCAACCCCCCTCCACACCCTCCGCCTCCAACCCCCTCAACCCCCCTCCACACCCTCCGCCTCCAACCCCCTCAAACCCCCTCCATCCCCCTCCGTCACCCCCTCTGCATCCCACAATTCCCCTCCATCACCCCCTCCATCCTCCCCTCGGCACCCCGCAGCGCCCACCCCCCTCACCCCCATAACCCCCTCCATCGCCCCCTCCATTATCCCCTCGGCACCCCGCAGCGCCCACCCCCCCTCACCCCCCCCAACCCCCTCAACCCCCCCCACACCCTCCACCTCCAACCCCCTCAACCCCCCTCTACACCCTCCACCTTCGACCCCCTCAACCCCCCTCCACACCCTCCACCTCCGACCCCCTCAACCCCCCTCCACACCCTCCGCCTCCAACCCCCTCAACCCCCCTACACACCCTCCACCTCCGACCCCCTCAACCCCCCTCCACACCCTCCGCCTCCAACCCCCTCAACCCCCCTCCACACCCTCCGCCTCCAACCCCCTCAAACCCCCTCCATCCCCCTCCGTCAACCCCTCTGCATCCCACAATTCCCCTCCATCACCCCCTCCATCCTCCCCTCGGCACCCCGCAGCGCCCAACCCCCCTCACCCCCATAACCCCCTCCATCACCCCCTCCAGTATCCCCTCGGCACCCCGCAGCGCCCACCCCCCCTCACCCCCCCAACCCCCTCAACCCCCCCCACACCCTCCGCCTCCAACCCCCTCAACCCCCCTCCACACCCTCCACCTCCGACCCCCTCAACCCCCCTCCACACCCTCCGCCTCCAACCCCCTCAACCCCCCTCCACACCCTCCACCTCCGACCCCCTCAACCCCCCTCCACACCCTCCGCCTCCAACCCCCTCAACCCCCCTCCACACCCTCCGCCTCCAACCCCCTCAAACCCCCTCCATCCCCCTCCGTCAACCCCTCTGCATCCCACAATTCCCCTCCATCACCCCCTCCATCCTCCCCTCGGCACCCCGCAGCGCCCAACCCCCCTCACCCCCATAACCCCCTCCAGTATCCCCTCGGCACCCCGCAGCGCCCACCCCCCCTCACCCCCCCAACCCCCTCAACCCCCCCCCACACCCTCCGCCTCCAACCCCCTCAACCCCCCTCCACACCCTCCACCTCCGACCCCCTCAACCCCCCTCCACACCCTCCCCCTCCAACCCCCTCAACCCCCCTCCACACCCTCCACATCCGACCCCCTCAACCCCCCTCCACACCCTCCGCCTCCAACCCCCTCAACCCCCCTCCACACCCTCCGCCTCCAACCCCCTCAAACCCCCTCCATCCCCCTCCGTCAACCCCTCTGCATCCCACAATACCCCTCCATCACCCCCTCCATCCTCCCCTCGGCACCCCGCAGCGCCCACCCCCCTCACCCCATAACCCCCTCCATCACCCCCTCCATCATCCCCTCGGCACCCCGCAGCGCTCACCCCCCCTCACCCCCCCCCAACCCCCTCAACCCCCCCCACACCCTCCGCCTCCAACCATCTCAACCCCCCTCCACACCCTCCGTCTCCAACCCCCCCAACCCCCTCCATCACTCCTCGTCCCCCTCCGTCACCCCCTCTGCACCACACAACGCCCCCTCCGTCACTCCCTCAGCCACCGGAACGCCCACCCCCCTCACCCCCCCAAACCCCCTCCATCAACCCTCCATTCCCCCCTCTAACCACCCCCATCACCCCCCTACCTCCCCCCGCACTCTCCCTTTGCCCTCAGCAACCCACTAAATTACACTCTCAGCCCCCCACTCATCTCCCTCGCCACCCTCCCCCTCACCTTGCGCCCACACTCCACCATCTCCCCCTCTGCCTCGCCGCAGCCACCACCCGCTCCTCCATACAACACTATTCGCACTATTCGCCTTCAAACGACTACACGCGCCCTTCTTCGTCGACAACTATGGCCGACCCCTCCGCTCCGGGTGATATTTCCGATCCTCCGTCCCAGCTTCCTCCAAACCATCAAAATCAATCCTCTCCCACTTCCGAGATTCCTTCTGACCATCCCAATCCACATCCTCCCTCATCGGCAGAACAATCTGTTCAAGCTAACCCAACGCCTCCTACTGCCATTCTTGATAGTCCTATTTATTCCATACACTCTGATTCCACCGACCTTTATTCCCCACCTCCCCTCCCGCACCCTCCTTCTCCCTCCCCATCTATGTCTCATTCATCCCACCCATCTTCACCAACCGGGGATTATATGCACCTGTTTCTTCCACCTGACTTAAACCTGCAAATCCGAATGCATTTATCCCTACCTACCATTGCCCTTCGTCAAATGTTTTCCATTGAGGATCTTCAGCAGGCGGGCTTGTGGGGCTTGGCTAATGTTTTCTTCAATAACCCCGCCAATTTTACCCAGGTTTATGAAGCTATCCGCCTCTTCCCTCATTTTAGAACTGGTACTCTCTTCATCCCAGACATTGCCGCCAGTATTGGGTCCCCCCTATTACATTTTCGTGCTCCCCCTTTCCTATACTCTAGACTGTCCGCCTCGGCTACTATTGCCTTTTGTACCACACACTTTCAAAGTAATGCTAGGTTTTCACTCCGCATGACCACCCTTCTCAATGCGTTCATCTTTTTCTTCTTACTGCGTAGTCAAACTTCTTCGCTTCCCTGGTCAGATATTTGTATCGCCGATCCGCTTTTCTGCTTTCTCCATAGCCGTCCTTACCCTTACGCAACCCTCATTTATAGTTCCTTGACTTTGCGCTCCCGTCGACTCCGAGAGGCTATCTCTAGAGGCTCTCATGCATTTTCCATCTATTCTGCACCCTTCTTAGCTTGGCTCTATCAGATTCCCGCACAATTTGCCCACAATGTTGCTTATCTCCCTACCCACCCTGGGCTCCCGTCCATTGCTCCATCTCCCTCCCCCCCTCTAATCTCAATTGACTCAGCTTCCGCCTCGACACCCGCATCCGCACCCCCTGATGTCCCCTCCTTCCCTCCCCAATCTTCTTCACCTATCCCTCCTGCATCTCCCACTTCTCCATTCATGACTACCCCCCCTGACGTTCCCTCCTTCCCTCCCCAATCTTCTTCCCCTCTCCCTCATGCATCTACCACTTCTCCATCCATGCCTACCCCTCCCCTTATACCTAGACCTCCCCTCTCTTCAGCTTTCACGCCACTCATTCAAACACAGCTCAACCCTCAAAACCCCACCTGTATGCCCCCACTTCCCCCGGATTCCACCTCACCCCCTATCATTAATATCCCTGTCAGTCAACCACTTCCCTCCCCCAATCCTTCCCTTCCCAATCCATCTTCCATTCCAACCCTTCCTCCTCCTCCGCAGGTCATTTCCCCTTCCCCTCCCCCTCCTACTCCAACGGCCAATCCCCCTCCGCATTTTGACCTCCCATCAACCCCTTCCTTTTTGCAATTACTACAGGACGCGAGTGTAGTCGCTCTCGGCAATGCTCAAGCCTCCCAGATTTCCTTGGATTCGGTATCGGCCGCCGCTTCGGTTCATCAACAGTATATCTCAACAATAGAAAACATCAATCGCATGGCCAACTCTCAATGGCACTCTCTCACCGAAACGGCGCGATTGCTCAAAGAAGAGAGAGATCATTATCGCGATATGGCCGACTCTGCGATGAAAGCCTTAGAAGATCTTCAAAATCGCTCCAACTTAGGGCTTTGTGCTAATGCTGCATGCCGACGTATCCGCAGGGAAAGGGATCATCTTAGGCAATGCCTTAGTTCGCTACAGCATACGATCGAACAAGCTTCTGCTCCTTTGCCCCCCTCTCCACCTACCTCGGCTGACAATCTCAACCATCCTACACAATAAATTGCCATCCACATAATAATTGCTCTTATATTCCATTATCGCTTTGTCAATAATTTACTCCTCCCTTTGATTTCTAAATAATTCTTGTAAGGTGCCTTATACTTTTTCTTAATTAAATAATATACACACCCTTTATCTCTTTTCTTGCCTCCGTTTCTCGTTGTTTTCATATCTGTGTCCTTGCAATTTCTCAGCTTTGTATTGCTGTTGTCTCTCCGGGACGGAGAGATCTTTAGGTGGTGGGCATCTGTAGAGCCCTAACCGGTTGAAACTAAAGGTGCAAAGTATTTTTTCTCTTAAGGTTCAAAGGATGAATTTAAAATCTTAAGGTGCAAAAGTAAAGAATTAAAAGGAAAGGTGAAGGTATGGAAGGCCGCGTACGCAAAGGTGGAAATAGGCCGCCCAATCAAAAATTTTATTTTGAAAGTCACTCTTGTTCTAAAGTCACTACAGGACAAAGTAGCGAGTCGTTGAGGACCAGTTCAAAAGAGACAATCTTGGGACATTGAAAGGACACCAAGATTGTATTGCAGTTAGAGTGCGCGAACCGGCAGACTCAACAAAAGAAGGACAAAGGCTATTCTTGGAGACATTGAGAGCTAGGAGCAAGGGAGAGCTTCAGAGGAAGCAAGAGAGAAAGCAAGAAGAGCCTCCAGTGTGCGACGACACTCAAGAGTGCAAAAGGTGTCAAGAGGAAGGTGTGCAGAGAAGGCGGGTTGGAGTCCAAGAGTCCCAAGGTCTATTGTGTGTGTGCGCCGTGATACCAATTCCATAGCTTGGTGGAAGCTTAGTGCAAGGTGTGCACAAGGGAAGCGGGAAGCAAGTGAAGGATTGGTGCAGGAGAGGCCGCTGCCAGAGGACTTGAGATAATTGGTCTTCAGTAATTGATATTCTCCGAAGTTGTATTTAGTCATTGATTAGACTGTGTGCAGTCATTGTAATTGTTGAAAGATAATCAATAATCAAGGTTTCCAAGAGTATTCCTTTGCAGAAGTTCTCACTGTTATTCCATTTTCATCATCTCCTTTTTCTCCTACAAACCCTCAAACTCTTTCTTGTCCACGAATCCCCAACACCAATGTTTTGCTCCAATTGGGTGCTATTGTTGAGAAAGGTATGGATGTATGATCCTCGGTGATAGTCTCCTGGCATTCTGCACAGTTACTCACATAGTCATGGACATCCTTAGGCATGTTAGGCCAGTATACTCCTAATCGTTTTAGTTCCCTTATAGTTCCATGAGTCCCTTTGTGTGTCCTCCATTTGTTCACATGAGCTTGTTCAATCAGCATCCTTTGCTCATCCTCCTCAACACATCTTGGCAGCACGCCATTGGGTTCCTTATAGTACACACTTCCCGCAATAATGTGCAAATTCCTTGATTGTAGAATTTCCTTTTTACTCTCTTTATTGATTGATTGTTGTGGGCCATGAGTGAGTATAGGAATTAGTTTCTCTGCCCACTTGGGACACACTTCCAGATTAAACAAATAAGTGTCTGGAAATTCATCTGGTACCCCACTTGGTGGTTCTCCATGTGTTAACCTAGAGAGGTGATCTGCTCTTACATGAGTATTTCCCTTTTTCACTATTACTTCGAAGTCGAACTCCATCAATAATAGAAATCATCTTACCAGTCTTCCTATATTACAGGGCTTATTGACTAGGTACAATAATGCCTGATGGTCTATGAAGAACTTGAACTTGTTGGCTAAGAGATAGTGTCTAAATTTTTTCACCGCATAGACCATTCCTAATCCCTCTCACTCCGTAGTTGTATAGTTCTTCTCAGCCTGATTCAGTTGTCTACTCGCGTAGGCAATCAGGTGATCTAACTTTCCTTCATCTGCCGGCTGAGCTAATATGCATCCTATTGTGTAATTTGAAGCATCTACATGAATATGGAAAGGCTTGTTCCAATTCGATGTTTTCAAAATTGGGGCTGTGCTAAGCTGCTTCTTTAACTCATTGAATGCCTTCTCACATTCCTCTGTCCATGTGAATTGAGTCAAAAGTCCATACAATGGTTTGGCGATTATGGCATACATGTTGATAAATCGATGGTAGTATCCACAATGTCCCATGAATGCTTGCACCTCTTTCGCATTCTTAGGTCTAGGAAGCTCCAAAATGACCTTAATCTTGTCTTCATCTGTGGATATTCCGTTTCTAGAGACTATGTGTCCTAAGATCTTTCCTTGTCTTACCACGAAGACACACTTCTCAGGGTTCAAGCAAACTCTTTATTGTCGGCATTTTTTAAATATCTTCTGTAATTCAGGAATGTGGTCTTGCCTTTGATTAGAATAGGTACATAGGTCATCTACATACACTTCCATGCTCTTCTTAAGGAATTCTTTGAAAACGTGACACATCAATCGTTGGAAATTAGCAGGCGCATTAGTGAGTCCAAAAGGCATCACTCAAAAAGCATAGACTCCCCATTCAGTCGCGAATGCGGTCTTATGTTGATCCTCAGTAGTAATAGCTACTTGGTTGTATCCAGAGAATCCGTCTAAAAAGCTATGGACTTCTTTTCCTACAACTCTTTCCAATAAATGGTCATTGATGGGTAAAGGGTAGCTATCACGAATTGTGGCTACATTCACCTTTTTCAGATTAATGCATACTCTGAGTTTTCCATTCTTCTTGGGCACAACCACTAGTGGTGATATCCACTCCATGTGTTCTATTTCATATATGAATCCTACCGCTAGTAGTTTGTCTATTTCTTCTTTTATTTTAGCAGCATAGAACTCATTGTGTTTATAAGGGCGTTGTTTAGATGGTTTTGCCTCCGCAGAAATTGGTATTCTATGAGAGCAAATTGAGGGTTCCACACCCTTGAGATCCTTATATGTTCACGCGAATACATCTCGATATTCTCGGATCAATTGTATAATTCTCCTTCCTCCTCAGTTGACACATCTTTACCTATGTATGTACATCTTTCCTCTCCATCTTCCACTGTTACTATAATCTTTTTTGTTTGTTCTTTGTTATCGTAAGCTTCCCCTTCTCTAGCCTCTCTCTTAGGCATTTGAATGTCTATTTTTCTCTCCTCTACTTTGTACCTTTTAAAATGCTCCGGAACTTCAAAAAGATCAGGATTTGGTTCGATCACCAAGACATTGGTAGGTTCCTGCTTATCATTGGTTCGAATGGTATCTAGATAGCTTTCTTCTTAATCAAATTTTGGTTCCATTTCTATACTCTCATATTCCTCTTTCCACTCTTTTTCTAAGATTTCCCCTACTTCTACTTCTTGGAGGACAACCATGTACAAATTTACATCATAGCCTTCTTCGTCTATGCACTCGTTCATAGTTAGAACTTCCTCATTCACGCATACATCTAAGGTTGCTAAGATTTCCATCCATCCGCGCGGTTCAAATGTTTCATCAGGAAAGATTTGAGGCACATACATTGGGCCCTCTATAGGTCGGTAGTTAGGATGTCCTATTGGCCACAACTGCCTTTTATTGTCCTCCTTCTTGGCTTCTTTACACATCCATAATTGGGTGTCCTCATACTTCCATGATTGATCGCTTGATCCATCACTATGAATAGATAGGTCATCTTCCTCCTTGTGTATGGGATTCCACTATAATGGGGGTACATCTCTATATGAAAATGTATGCAAGCTTATCCTCGTAGTATTTCCTTGATGTTGCAGGTATAATGAATCTCGTCCCCAGTCTTGCACTATCCACATTTGTCTCATGAAAGGTCGTCCTAATATCATTTCATAATTGTTAGCCTTTTCAAATTTACAGATGGCTAATGTGTGTTCAAATTCAACTCCACAGGTGGTTAATTTGATCTTTTCTAATATTCCTAAGGGTTTCTCCACATGACCGTCTGCTAATTGGAGCTTCATGGGGGTGGGTTGTAAGGCAGGCTTTCCCCATTTCTCCCAAATCTCCTTAGTGGCGATTCCTACTCCTGCTCCTGTGTTTAGTATAGCCTTGGTCATGTACCCATTGTAAGTGATAGGTAGACACGTATTCCCTTCGTCTCCTTCACTAAATTCTCCTACCTTATCCACTGGGATTTGTATCCTCGATGGGTTTTCTTTCCCCTTGTTTTCCTTTTCGTCCTTCTCCTACCCTAATTCCAGTTGACCTGCTAATTGTTTCCACAATTGTGGTTTAATACGTAGTAGTTCTTCCATAGTCAGTTTGCATTGTACCTTCGTCTTCTTAAGTTCTGTTAGATTGTGTGAATTCTTATCTGAGTTTCCTTTTCCTTTTCCCTGTACTGTGGTTGCTCGGATTATCATAGATTCCTTTTCGTATTCTCCCATGTAATTTGCTAGGGTTGAAATGCTCTGTGCTTCTTCTCTATTTTGGTCTAGTCTTGATACTTCCTCATATACTTCTTCCATGTTGGGATTTGGTGGGTAAACTTCCACATCTAATTCCTCAAAGGGAGGCTTAGTCACTCCATTCCTCTTCCATTGTTCTTCTCGGATTCTATTCCATAATTCTTTTGGCCAATCAGCCTCTAAGTCAGGTATTGTTGACATAGGTTCGTCCTGGGTTTTCACTTGCTCACACTTGGCATCCTTCTCTTTAAGTTCTTTATCCTTGGCTTTAACACACTCCTAGTATTGCTCCTCTGCTATCCTTGTCTCTGGAAGGGCTGGGATAGTCTTTTCTAGGGTTGCTTGTGCTACCTCTATAAGTTTCTTGCATATAGCAAGCCTCTCTTTTTCCAATTCTCCTTGTGGGTAAAGCTTTTCGTGTTGTTCTACATTTGGTCCAGTCTTAATTCTAGCTTGGTAAGCTTTCAACCACATGTCCAAATCAGCTGGTTTTGGGTCAGCTAGAATTGATCCTGGTTTCTCTGCTTCTAGGATAAGCGGTGGAATGGGAACTTCTTCTCGAATCTCTGGTTCTTTATGCTCCTTACTGCTTCTTGTGTGTTTTTTATTTTCTTGACTTTTGTTTTTCATCCATTTTTCTTTGAGGTTCTCTCTTCTTTCCTTCCATTTTTGTGCTTTTATGTTCTGGGTATTCTCACACAAATCCTCTGAATCTTCTACTATTTGAATTTTGGGATTTACGGTGCTATTATTTTCTTGTTCCCTATCCAGTTGTTTTTCTTTCATTTGAGCCCATGTAATGGCCTTTAAAGGCACGGTGTATTCCTTGTCACCTCCAGGTGCTTCTGTCACTTCAATTACATTAATAGGTGCAGTGTCTTGTACTTTAGAGGGATTCTTTGGGTAGTCTCTAAACAGATGTTCCTTCCCGTAATCATTGCAATATCCTTCCCAAGTCCTAGGAGGTGGTGGGTTGTAAGGTCGGGTACATTCTCTAATAAAATGATCTCCTCCGCATCTATAACATGGTCCTCTCGGCACAGGCGATCTACTGGGTGGTCTTCCAAGTGTGGGTGCTTTGGGTGCAATATACATTAAAGTAGCTACCTCCGTTCCATAAGCCTGATCATAACCTTCATATCCATAGTATGCTGAATCATATGCTGGTTCATACTCCATCATGTTGGTTTCATAGGGATAGTAATCTCCTTGGGCTAGCTTGTATCCAGGGTTTGCAGATTCTACACTGGTCATGTTGAGGCTAGCACTATGGCTCTTTCCAAATTTTCTTTTGGCTGGGCATACTTTACAGGTACCATGTGTTGGGGTTGCGATAGTTGTGGTCCTAACACTGGTTGGGGTTGTGGATGTTGTGCTTGCTCGTATGGTCTCGGCGCTCTTGGTGGTGTTGGGTAGGTATTGTACCTGGGCATATCTCTGCTTGGCTCTCTAGGTGGATATCCATATGGCCGATACTGAGGCGGTTGTAGAGGTCGTGTCTGCCTATTGAATGGGCAGTTTTTCGTGGTGTGATTAGTGTATTTTTGTTCTATGTGACAATACAAGGCAGTTCCGGGGTAATGTTGTCTATTGTAGGGGTAAGTTTGAGGTACTCCAGCTCCTCCTCGAACGCATAAATGAGTGGGGTGATCTCCTCCACATAGACTACATCTTCGTAACATAGGCACCCTTAAGGCTGGGTGTTGGTAATTTCTCTATCCTTGGACTCCTAATTTCTTTGCCACTAGCTCCGCTAATTCCTCCACATTACTGGAATTGGATGTAATTGTACTCTGAGAGTCTTCTGATTTAGTGGAGCTGGGTGTGCTCTTGAGATCCTCTTCTATATTGACTTCTATGTCGATACACTCTTGAAGACACTCACTCAAGTTTTGTAACCTCTTCACGTAAACTAGCGTTCTTAGAGTTCCATTCGTTAGTCCATCCAAAAACTATGATATCATTTTTTTGCTGAGTGGGTCTCTCTACTGCTGGACATCTATCAACATATTGATTGAATCTTTGGGCAGCTGTTTTCACAGTTTCATTAGGGTTCTGTTTAAAACTATGGATTAAAGATGCAGAATTGTGTTTAATCCCTCTCTTAGTGAATTCCCCAATGAATTCTTGAAAGAATTGCTCCATATTTCCAAATTGCTTGGGGTCTAATGGTTGGAACCAAGTCAGAGCCATTCCTGTGAGGGTGAGTCCGAAAGACTCATATTGCATGAAGAATTCGTCTACTTGTTCCGCTCTTAAGACTTTTTTAAATTCAGCAATGTGATCATAAGGTTCTCCCAATCCGTCATAATGATTCCTCACACATTTGGCCACCTGAATAGGTCTCAATCTTCTCATTGGTTCTGGCTGTCTAGGCATTACAAGGAAGGTGGGAATCACTGGTCTAATTGGGGGCATTCCATGCTACACTCCCATTGGTGGTCGTGGCCTTACTAGAGGTCGGTATTGATTACCTACTCCAGGGTGGGTCTGATTCTGTGGTTGCACTCCTGGAGTAGCGAATTGTACGTGAGCACGGTTCAGAATGCTCCATTGGCTAGTTTGACCCGACATTGTGTGCTCTGCCTCTTGTTGGGTTCCGAAGGGGTGCTGAGAGGTGGTTGCCTGCTCTCTTTGAGGGAATACGGGCAATCCCATGTATTTCAGTCGAGCCCGGTCTATGGCATCTACCAACCAATACCTTCTCTGGTTCTTATCTAGGTATGTTATTCTAGTCTCATCTTCTGGATCCTTTAGTTCATAAAATGTCATCGGGCTTTCTTCTCTTCCTTGGGCCGATGAGTCAGTTTGAAGTAACAAGTCCAAACCATGAATCAAATAGACTTCCAGTAAGTAGTCGTCTTGAGGTATTAAATCCCCTCTCAAGACTCGCGTCATCTGGGACTTGCCTGTAGGGGTTGTCACTGACTCCTCAGGGTTTGGCCTCCCCCGAGTTTTCTTGTCCCACTAACTCTCCCCTCTCATTGATCATTTCAGGGTATTCAGTCACTATGTAGATGTGACCTAGCTTGTCCATGTATGCTCCTCCCTCATACTTAACAATCGGTCTGGGCACAATTGTTGCATCCATCGAATTCACATTCCTAGCCACCGATCTGTTTAAACCATCCAGGTAGATGGGGATCTCCTGGGCCAACTGGCTACCTTGGCGATACGATACCTCAAGTCTGAACGATATGATACCACTTCTCTAAGCGATATGATAGTGTAGCAACAGACGAAATGATACTGATGTTGATCACAATACGATACTGGCTACCCTGGCGATACGATACCTCAAGTCTGAATGATACGATACCAAATCCAGTCACGATACGATACCTATGGAGTCCACAATATGATACCAGAAAACTGGATGATACGATACTATGGTTACAGATGATACGATATCACTTTTACAGACGATACGATACTGGAGCTGAGCCTGATACGATATTGGACTTCTCACGATACGATACCAGTGCAGATGGCGATATACTGCTAGTTTGCACGATACGATACCAACTCTGTGGGTGATACGATACCAAAATCAGCCGCGATACGATACTGAAATTTGGCACGACACGACACTTGAGTTTTGCACGATACAATACTAGATTTGGGGCGATACGATACTGGAGACTTCTCGCGATACGATACCAATGCAAGTGGCGATACGATACCACCAGCTTGCACGATACGATACTAAATTGGTATCGCGATACGATACTGGGAAGTGAGACGATACGATACCAAAAGTGGACCGCGATACAATACCACTTTGGTAAAGTGCGATCGCGATACCAACCAAGCGATATGATACCACAAGTGGTATCACGATATCAAGGCTGGCTATCGACGATACGATACTTTGGCGAGTATCACGATACAAGGGAATTTTTGGTATCGCGATACCAAAAACTCGACCGATCGCGATACTCAAGCCAAAATACCTCTAAATTCAAAAAAAATTTCTTCCCCCTTGGCTCTTCTCTCACCCCTCTTCACTCCTAGCCTTCTGTCTCACTCAAAGAAGTTCAAAAAACACTCTGTCCCACCCCGCGATACCGATCGGAACTTTAATCACGTGGAAATGCAGATCTTGAGACTTTTTGAGATTAAAGTTTGATTGTAGCTTACCTTTAGGTGGTAATGCACAAGCCTTCATGTCAATAGGCAAGGGTGAAGGCTCAGTTTGCATGATACCAACTCGGCGATACCAATCGCTCTACTCAGATGATACCAGAATGAAGCAAATGTCAAATGAACTTCAAATTTTTGGTTTTTATACTTTTTGGTGATTGAAGATTAATTACACTAATTTGGAAATTTTTTGGGATTTTTCTTGGTAATCTTGGCTTACTCTTACTCTTCTCTTCCTAAACTAACCCTAACTCTTTCTTCTCTCCCTCTCTACTAACCCTAAACCTAAAAACTCATTACACACACCTCCAGGATGTGAAGTAACAAGTGCTGAAGTGGTTGACTACTTGCCACTGAACGAATTCACTTCTACAAGTACGATTTCGTCACTCTCGAGCTATAACCATCACGAAGGCACCTTGGTTGGGTTGTTCCCCGGCAACGGTGCCAAAAACGTGTGTACCTAAAACAAGAGTCTTAGGGACTTGTGCCAAAGAGACTAAATCTCATTTGCCACACAAGTGCTTATAGTGGGGAATCGACACATGCTTATTTGTCAATTCGATGAACCGACCTAACCAAGTGTATGAGCACATGTGCACACGGGATGGGAAATGAAGTGGTTCAGCTTATATGCATGAGAAAAGACTAACTCACCTCTCTAACTCTCCAATTGATGGTGAAGAATTGCCAAGGTTTGATCCAGAATATGATGAACCAAAAACTTCAAGGAGTGGAGAACTCAGGATGTCATCAAGGAACAAAAGGCAATCTCCTTCTACATATGATGAGGAAAAAGGAAAGGACAATTGGAAGAAAGCTATGAAGGAAGAGTATGATGCACTCATTGAGAATGAGACTTGGGACTTAGTACCCAAACCAAGTAATCAAAAAGTGATAGGATGCAAATGGGTCTACAAAACAAAGAGGTATGCAGATGGAAGTGTGTCTAAGTATAAAGCTAGACTTGTTGTAAAAGGATATGCATAGACATATGGTGTGGACTATGATGAAACCTATAGTCCTGTTGCAAAGATGACAACCATAAGAACTCTCATAGCTATTGTTGCATGCAAAGGTTGGAAATTGTCTCAGTTATATGTGAAGAATGCATTTTTAAATGGTTATATTTTAGATGAAGTTTACATGGAACAACCAGATGGTTTTAAAGGTCAATTTTATTCAGATCATGTGTACAAGCCCAAGAGAGCTTTGTATGGCTTGAATAAGCCCCATGGGCATGGAATTATAGGATTGTGAAGTTCTTGAAGGAACTTGGTTTCCAAGCATCAGAGGCAGATAGTAGCTTGCTAATCAAAGCAAGTGAAGATGGATTTATCTATGTTTGTATTTATGTTGATGACATAATACTTATGGGTACAGATGACAAAGGCATACAGATGATTAAGAAGGAGATGGAGAAAGAATTCAAGATTAGTGACTTGGGAGATTTTTCATACTTCTTGGGAATGGTGATTTCATATACTCAACATGGAGTATATGTGACTCAAGAACGATATTTGAAGAATTTGCTAATCAAATTTGAAATGGAAGATTGCAGGATAGCATCAACTCCAATGGAAGTGAATCACAAACTGAGTAGATATGGAGGAGAAGAATTCAAAGACATAAAGCTTTATCAGAGTTTTGTGGGTAGCTTGATTTATGCTACATTGACAAGGCTTGATTTATCATATGCAGTTGGAGTTCTATCTCAATTCATGCATTGTCCTAGAAAGGAACATTGGATTGCAAGTCAAAGGATGCTAAGATATATCAAGGGCACACTTAAACAAAGTTTGTATTATGGGTTCACTTCAGATACAAGAATCAAGATATATAGTGATGCAAGTTGGGCAGGTAACTCTATTGATAGAAGATCAACACATGGGTATTTGTGTTATGTGGGAGATAAATTAATTTCATGGTGTTCTAAGAAGAAACATACAGTTGCTTTGTCATCTACAGAAGCAAAGTAAAAAGGTATGATAGAAGCTGCAAAAGAAGTCATATGGCTAAAAACTCTCATGAAGAGTTTTGATATCAATCAGAGTACTCCTATCATTTGTGGAGATAACATGAGTTCTTTGTATTTGGTAGCTAACCCTGTGTTTCATTCCAGGACTAAACACATTGAGATTCAATATCATTTTCTAAGAGAGAAGGTTATTGATAAAGAGATAGAAATCATGCATACTCCTACAAAAGATCAACTTGTAGATATGCTAACAAAGAGCTTGGATGGACCTAAGTTGCAAAGATTGAAAGATATGGTAGGGATAAAGAAGATGCAAGTAATCACAATTGATGATTGAGGGGGAGCTGTTGGAGCAAGACAATCATCAATTAATGATTACATGAAGCTTAGGAGTGAAGAAATGAAGAAAAGGTTGAAGCTTGAAGTATGAAATGAAGTGGAGGTTCAGGAAGAGATGATCTTTATACACATCTACATTAATCTTGTAAATACTTCAGATATACTTTGAAGTAGTGTCAAATCCACACTCATATGTATATACACACTTGTATATGGATGTGATATATATGAGAAATGAAAACTAGATGATATATAGATGATTGGATCGTAAGTTGAATATGTAATATTCATCAAATGTACTTCTTATCAGAATAAAAGAAGTTTTCAAGAAGTTGTGCCTTGATGTTTCTCTTCCTTCTCCTTCTGTGCTTAATCAATTGGTAAATCCTTTTATGTGTGTGTCTAATTCTATAGTTGATGCATCTATGGTCAAGTTTTGAGAGTCTAATTGTAATCAGGCTGAGAGAATTTTGTGAAGGAACATTCATATGTGTAATAAGTGATAAGTGACTCTTGAAATAGGCGCAATCTCGATGGTCAAAGATTTGATCAGATCTCAATTTACAATGTACATTTTTCCTAATAAGCATTCAAAATTTAAGTTGGAAGTTAAGCAATCTATGTCTAAAAGCATTTGATCAAACGGGGTCTAGATTGTGAGAACTATGTCTTTAAATTTGCATATGTGAAAGTCAAGGCTTGTTTCACACATAGGTTTACTTGTTGAAGTAAATTTGAAGTTTTGCAAGTTCTTTTGAAGAATTTTCACTTGGAATAGTTGCAGAAACATTAGGACGATGTTATGTCAAAGATTTATAGAAAACTTTAATCATTTCATAAGTCAATGAGTGAGTTTTGTGAAGTAGATTTTCCTGAGTAAAGCCATAGCTCACAAAAGTGTTAGTTGTTCATAATTTGGTAAAGATTTCCAAATTGAAGGAGGTTTTGAGTTACACTTGATATAGAGGTGTTCTAAATTCAAGTATAGCTTGTCTTTTGAAGATTAATCGTCTCCATCATAGAGGGACTACAATGGACTACACATAGATAGTTTGAGCTCAAGTTATGATCAATAATGTAGCTCAAATGCTCTTTGAGTTTCTCATATGTCCCATGACTAAAAGTATGTCTATTTATATTCATAGTTTGAGTTTGAGTTTGAATTTTCCCTTACCTAAAAGTGATCCTACATTTTAGTGATGTAATTGATTTGATGTTTCCTATCACATGAGTCGTGGGTTTATCTCACTAACTTCACTAGATTCCTTATTCTCTTGGCTTTTATAATTATTGAAAGTAAATATGCTCAAAATTACAAGCATGGGTTCACATGTAGTTCTCTCTTGTGAGGTAATAAAAGAATGTGTAATTTTGAATAATTTTCCAAGCCCTTAGGCCTGCTAATTGCACCAACAATTTCATCCTCCAAGAGCAAGAGAATCAACTATGGCATATATTTAACGGGTTGAAGCTTAGAGGCACTAAAAATCAATCACAATGCGGCTCAAGGGGGTTTCAAGTAAGGATAGAAAAAGCTAACAAAATCATCTACGTGGAATGTTGGATAGGTTCTCATCTTGCCATGATGAGGTTGTAGGTTCAAGTCTTCTGGATGGCTCTATAAACTTTTATTCCTGAAGAAGGCCTCAAGCAAAAAAATTACACACATGAATACTAATTATCACATGCGAGAAACGGATGTGTAGAGAGATACAAGTGCTACAAAAAATGATTCAAAAAGAATAATAACAACTCATGAATGTGATGATAGTAATCTAAAGTCATGAATGATACGATAAGTATCTAAGATTCCATGAGGGTTTGAAGAAGGAGATGATGAGCTTAATGTCTCCATGGAAGCTTCACAAAGATAATGAACCACCAAGATGTCCATGTAAGTTGTGCTCATGTAATGAGCACTAGATCCTAGCCTCCACACACACATATGAGAGAGAATGACCTCTGACTCTCCACTCTACCTACTAGTATATATATTTGAGGAATAATGGTGACCCCTAAAATAATTGAAGTCCACATATGCATGTGAAATATCACCAGTGTTTTAGCACCTTCCATTGGATTCTACTAGTGGTAGGTGTACTCACCTTTTGTGTTAATTCTCTTTGCACTAAATTTAACTTATGTTAGCTTCAATGGATGCTTCTAAAAGGCTTTAGAGAGTCATTAGGAAAAATACTCTTCCCAAGGCACTATGGGGATTGGACCCAAGACCTCTTGCATCCAATGGACTTACCCACTAGGCTAAGCAATCAACTTGTCTAATACTCCAAAAGTACCTAATGTTATCATTGACTTGAACCTTATCAAACCACTTTATAATAGAAGTTCATGTCATGAAATCAATATGTAGACAAGGCATCTTACACCTTGTTGATAGAGAACAATATCAAAACCATCTCTAGAATCATGAAGTCTCAATTGTAACCCTGTTTGCATAAGATTGGTAAGTGGGCTTACAATCTTGAGGACCAAAACAATGCAAAAATGTGTCAATGTACTTTGTTTCACACAAAAAAAAATCCTTCATCCACTTGCATAAATTTAATATCCACATAATGATGCAAAATCCCAAAATCTAACATTTTAAAAGATATATGCAAATCAACCTTAAATTTAGTAGTATGTGTCTCTTTTGGACAACAAGTAGCATTTATCAAGACATGCTAGAATCATTGGAAATACATCATTTGCATGTTTCATATACAAGGTGTATTAAATTGGATCACCCTAAAATAATTGTATCAAAAGGCAAACATCTCTTTTCATACAACCATGTGGTGCTCTTTTCAAACCATGGAATTCCTATTTAACATATATAAATTATTTTCATGGCTTTTTGTGCAAAACCATAAGGTGCTCTAATTTGTGCACCTTCAGTGTGCGATATGTCATCAACAATTGCATCATGTATGACATCAACAATAAGTCGCTTGGTTGGGTGGTTGGGCCTTTCACCTCTTGAGGCAGGGGCGAGGGTTCAACCCCCATCGACAACATGTAAGGGACATGTTATCATGGAAACTTGTATCTTGTGGTTGATGTGCCACCGTTTGTCCTACCTCGCAGTAGTTGTGACCGTAGTCTAACCTAGCTATGTAAACCCTTGTTCTTGTGGGATAAGGGGGTCCCATGGGTACTATGCCCTTCCTTGTACAATTGCAATTTCAAAGTTAAATCCTAGAGGAGTAGGCCTCAGATGAACCTCCACTAAAAAAAAAACAATAAAATGATGTATGTCCTCATTCAAAACTTATGTAGGATAAGAAATCACCTCATTGAATGCTATATTTTATTTTGATCTATAAAACAAAGTATGAAAGTGCCATAACCATCGTTTGAGCTCATCCATGTCTCCTTAATATATGAAAACCAAATCCCACAAAAACCATATTCCAACTTAATTTATGGGTGATATAAATTATAACTATACCCAATAGAAATACGACTCACAAACCATATTCTCCAACTTTTTACATTTTTTTCTCAAGTACAGATGCATATGACAAATAACCAAAAACACATAACTGTGAAAGAATAAGCTTATGTCCATGACAAGCCTCATAAAGATGCCTATTTACTACACAAGTAGAAAACATAATAGCCTCAAGCCAAAAGATATAAAGGAAGGCTTGACTCTTGATCATGCATCTTGCCATTTTGATGAGAGACATATTTATCCTCTTAACAACACCATTATGTTGTAATGAATATAAAAATTTTACACTAGTGTTTTATCCCACCCTCAACTAAAGATGCATTAAATCATAAGGACATAACCCCTCCCCCCTTGATCATTATTAAATCTGCTCATTTTTTATATTGGCAAATTTTTCACCATACACAAAAGATGCTAAAGCACAAAAACACTCCAAAATTTGCTTTGACTAAATACATCCATACAGGCTTGGAGAAATCATCTTTAAAAGTCATGAAGAAACTAGAGAGATTCAATGAGATATGGTCCCATACGACACATTGGTGTTGATGCTTGGTGACCAAGGAGACAAAAACCCTTTGCAAGAGAGAAAGATGGTTCAAACCACACAACACCCATGTATATGGAGGCCCAAGAGACACTACCCAATGACACCCACAAGGAGGAGCAAGCCTATCCTACACCTCTCTTCAAGGTGATGATTGCAAGGTGAAAATCCTTTTCTTATAACCCTCCCAACAATGGTTGTCCCTCAGACATGGGAGGATATGTTTCCACAATTTTTGGGGCACGTACATCCCATAGGTGAAGAAATAAACTTACATAACTGTTAGGCGCACATAAACAACTCTGGAAAACAAATTGAGTGCAAATAAAGAACTAAATATGAACATAACAATCTTAGACCAAGATAAAGACTTATATGATGAGTTTATTATTCAAAAGCAACATTCCTCTCTTGAAAGACCTTAAGAAACCAACCTTTGTGGGGGATTATTGTGAATGCAATAAGGATGCGATCCATAATTTTTCACAAAATTGATCACAGTTACATCAATTTGAGGGAACCCAACAGGGTATCATGCCCTAGAAGTCAGTCTCTCATTGAGATCATGTGCATATAAATGGTGGACAAGTCTTAAAGAAATAGGACCTCTATGTAATGACTAAACCCACTTTGGGATGATATTTTTCAAAGCGCTTGGACCAAATAATGAGGAAAAAGGTGCTAAGGGGTACGGAAAAGGGACAAAAAGAGAGGATCCACACTATCCATTTACATCTCAAGTTATAGAGAAATATCTTGAATGGAAAGGTGCTTGGACTTGGCAAAATCTTCAGACTTCCCATGAACTCAAGCTTTGGGAAAAGCTTCAAACTTTTCATGGGTCCAAGCCTTTGTGAAAAGGTTTGCAACCGTATTCTCTTCAAACACAAATAAGTTGATATCTCTATTAGATATTATCCACCTCATATAATGATAGTGCACCTCAATGTGCTTTGTGCAAGCATGGAAACATTGGGTTCAACATAATAGTCAATGTACTTGATTGTCACTAAATATAGCCGTGCATACTCAATACTATCTATTCACATATACTCAACCTTGCAACTACAGGTGTCCAAAATATGCTTCTTTTCACTCAACCAAGCTATGAAACTTGAAGCAAAAACCACTTGTGGACACACAAATTTGATAATAACTAGGTATTTTGAGTCTAAAAAAAGCATGTGAATCGAGTAGTGTTGATCCCCAATCGGAATAAAACAACCCAAGATGTTGGATATTACCTAAATAAGGAAAACTATGTTTGATCACTACCAATGCTTAACATTTAGGCTATGCATAAACCTATGAATTTGGAAGATATCAAAATGGATTCCATGTGATGAAATCGATATTTAGATAAGGCATCTTACACCTTTTTGATAGAGTAAAATATCCAAAGCATCCCTAGCATCAGGAAGACTCAATTGTAGCTCCATCTCCATGAGAGTGGCAAATGGGTTTACAATCTTGAGGTCCAAAATAGTGAAGTAATATGTCAACAGGCTTTGTTTCACACAAAAAAAATTCCTTCATCTACTTGTATAAATTTAATACCAGAATAATGATGCAAAAGTCCCAAATCTAAGATGAGCCATGCAAATAAACCTTAAATTTAGTAGCATTGGATAAAAAAGCAGCATTTTTTAAGTCAAGCTACAATGCTTAGAAATACATCATTCTCATGCTTCATGTGCAAGATGTATTCAATTGGATTGCTCTATAATACTTGTGTCAAAATGCAACATCTCTCTTCATACGACCATATGGTGTTTTCACACCATACAATGCCTTTTTTAGCATATATAGATTATTTTCATGCCATTTTTGCACAAAACCATGTTGTAATTTTTGCACCTTTGTTTTGTGATTTCTCATCAACAAATGCATCATGTAATTTATCAAAAAGAAAATTATGTAGGCTAAGACATCACCTTGCTAAATTTTATTTTGACACCCTAAAACAAAACAAGGTACAAAAGTGTAGCAAACACCATTTGAGCTCATGCATGTCTCAATACATGAAAGTACATGTCCCAGAAAAACCAAATCACAACTAACCAAATGTGTTTAATCTATGGATGATATAAAATATAACATTTTATCTTGAAAATATACCCAATAGAAATACAATTCACAACCCTTATCATCCAAATTTTCACATTTTCTCTCAAGTAGAAATGCACATGACAATAACCAGAAACACATAAATGTGAAACCCATAGTTCATGTCCATGACAAGCCTCATAAGGATCGCAAGCTAAAATACACACGTAGCAAACATAATACCCTCAAGCCAAAAGATATAAAGGAAGGCTTGATTCTTGATCATGCATCTTGTGATTTTGATGAAAGACCTATCTATCCCATTTTGATGAGAGACCTATCTATCTTAACAACACCATTTTGATGAGAGACATATCTATCCCACCCTCAACTAAAGATGCATTAAGTCATGAAGACATGCTATCCCCCTTTGATCATCAATTAAAGGTGATCATTTTTTATGTTGATCTATTTTTTGTTGTAACCAAAAGATAAAGCACAAAAACACTTTGAAATTTGCTTTGAGTACGTATATCCATGCATGCTTGGGGAAATCGTCTATAAAAGTCATGAAATAATAGAGATTTTCTTGGAGATTTAATCCCATATGCACGTGGGGGCCCAAGAGACACTACCCAACAACGCCCACAAGGAGAAGCAAGCCTATCCCTACACCTATCTTCAAGGTGATGATTGCAAGGTGAAAACCCTTTTCTTATAGCGTCCCTACAATGGTTGAGCCTCAAATATTGGATAAGCGTCTCATGCATGGTTCCAAAGGAAGCTCTTAAGAGGATATTTTTCCATGTAATTTTCTTGATATGTTTTGGTAGTGATGTATATGAACACACTTCGAACTATTGAGACACTTTTTTCCCTCTCTAGTGAGAGAGTGAGGAAGCATGGACACAAGTACACACAAGAATGAAGAAGGAGCTTGATACACCAAGAAACCTGATGGTTCGAAGAGCTCTCTCTTGCTAATTATTACTAATATTAGAATGAGTGAAGTGATAGCTATAAGTGAATACTATGTTTCACCACCTATGACTATAACATGTATATGTGGTTGCATGGGGAAAACCTCTAGCAAACTCTACAATAAAACGTGTCCATTTATAGAGAAACGGTTCACATCAAAACTACTTAAGGGACACATAAGTGTAACAAACCCCCTAGATCAAATGACATGAACACATCTAGGGAGTGATAGATTAGCCTCAGCAAGGTATAATTCTAAAGCTTTGTGAAAAACTTCAAACTTTTCTATGGAATAGCTTTGGTGAATATTTTTGCCACATTATTTGATGTAGGCACACATACCAATCAATATTTCTATCATGAAGGTGCTCTCTAAAATAATGATAATGAACCTCAATGTTCTTTTTGTGCACATGAAACATAGGATTTAAGTTGCAACCACAATTTCAGTTTGACTATTAATGAGAATATGCATAGGTGAATTGATCCATCAATAGGCATATTGACCATATACACTCCACTATATTTGTGAATACTACCTTGTACTCATCTTCGCAACTCCATGTGGCCACAATAAGTTGCTTCTTACTCAACCAAGATATGCATGATCCTCTAAGGACAAAAGAAATTACCACTATTGGATGCTCGTGTATTATAAAAAATCTACCAAATCACGATCTATAAAAGCATGGTTGAGCATTTCTACTTTAAAAGAGACCCAAAATCAAAGTGCCTTTGAGATATCTAAACACACATTTTACTTCTTGCCAATGCTTAGTGCTAGGGCTATGCATAAATCGACTCAATTGGGAAATTTGCATACTGTATGTTTGGCCTGGTTTTACATGCATATATCAAACATCCCACAACTTGTTGATAAAGAGAAGTTTCAAATGCATCATTTACATCCTAAATTGAGAACCAAAATCTAGTTTCCACTGGTGTTGAGATAGAATTGCAATCCTCAAAACCAAAAGGTTGAAGTAGTTTCTCAATATACTTTGCTTGGTGCAAAACAATTCCCCTCTTAGTGGATACAAATTGGATTCCAAGATAATAGTCCAAAAGACCAAGATATGTGATGTAAAAAAATATGCTGCAAATCAGCCATAAGCATGCCAATTTTTCTCATTCATGACCGAGTCAAGAGAATTTCATCAACATAAAGAAAAATCACTACAAGATCAGCCCCATATTTGCACATATAAAGTGTGCTTTCAATTGAACTACATGTAAAACAAAGTGCAATCAAGTGTGTATGTATCTTGTGATACCATGCATGTGGAGCTTGTTTAAGTCTATAAAAATCCTTACACAAGTGGAAAACCATATGCTCTTCACCTTTGATGGAAAATCCAAGAGGTTGCTTCAAATAGAACTCTTCTTGCAAATTTCCATTCAAGAAAGTAATTTTTATATTTAATTAATGCACCTTCCAACCACAATGAGTAGCCAATGCAATCACAGTATGAGCGGTAGTCATGCATGAAATAGGTACAAAATTCTCCTCATAATCAATGCCATATTTTTGTTTGTACTGTCTTTGTAGCAATCAATGCTTCCATATGGATTTCTTTTAATCTTGTAAACCAACTTAGTACCAATGACACTCTTACCTTTTGGACATTCACATACATCTCAAATAATGTTTTTGTGAATATGATCCAACTCCAATTTTATTATGCACATCCAATTCAAATCATCACATGCATCTTCAAAAGTGATTATCTCTTCATTACATGCGGTTCCAATAAGAGATACATCCACAAAATCACTTGATGCATGGTGAAAACTTGATCTTGTTCTACCAAGTGAAGGAGCACTCAACTTGCTATCCCACCATGTTTTTTGCAACCATTTTGGCATAGATTGTGCATCCTCGATAAACATATGTTCTTCATGTAATACACCATCAAAATATACATCAAAAGTGGGCTGAATATCATGCTAATTTTTAGCCATGTGTGGCTGCAAATTTTGCAATTTTTCAGCCATGTATGGCTAGATGTTTTTAGTCATCCTTGATTGAAATCTTTCAGCAATGTTTCTTTGTAAATTTTGGGAATTTTCAACCATGTTTGGCTAGAGAATTTCAAGCATATTTGGTTGAAAATTTCAACTCTTTGGAACTCATTTGGATTATTTACATTGCTATAGTCAAGTGCACCACTTTGAAACACATCTTCTAAACTAATTGTTGGATGAAATTTACATTCAAGTGAAGGATAAGCTAAATTTTCAATAAATACCACCTCTACTTACAATAGTTTTGTTTTTCAATGGATGATATAACCAATAACCTTTTCTCTCACAACTATATCTAGCAAATATACATTTCTTTGCCTTGTCATCAAGTTTGTGATGTTGTTGTCATGGCACAAGAGCATATGTCAAACAAACAAATATGCACATATGACTAACCATTGGCTTCCACCCATTCCAAACCTCATAAGGTGTAATGAATCTCAATGTTTTTGCAACACAATAATTCAATAAATAGTTTGGACATATGAACACTTCCATTCTAAACTTATCTAGAAGATATTTTCCTTTAACCCTACATCATACCATTTGAAGAAGTGTTCTATTCTTGTGCTCCGCAACACCATTTTGTTGAGGTGTATATGGCACTACACATTGGTGAAAAGTACCTATTTCAAGAAAATCATTAAAATTCATGTGGCATGTATTATGCGTGAAGATTCAAAAGATTATTTCCATAAAAATTTGCAACCATAGCTAAAAATATTCTAAAGCAAGAGAATAACTCATTGTTTGCTTTTATAGGATAGACCCAAGTATGGCATGTTGTATCATCAATCAAGGTAACAAACTATGCATGCTTTCTAAAATATGGATTCTTGACTAGACCACATACATCATTATGAACAAGTTGCAAATTCCTGTAACATGTGTAGCACCATCTTTGCAAAAGAAGCACTATGCATTTTTCCAAGTATGCAACCTTCATATGCATGCTTTTCAATGGAATCAAGTGTTGGAAAACCAATAAAAATGTCCTTCTTTGTCAAATAAAGCAAACTACTAAAGCCTAAATGAACAAAACGAGCATGCCATAACTCCATTTCAACCATAGAAGAAGTATGTGTAAGAAAGGCCTTTACTTCAGCCAATATGTTCCATAGTTGCTTTGTAAGAAGAACATGATTCATCATGTAATACCACATTGAGTATTTGGTACCATCAAGCTTATCTTTAGATTGAAACATGCTAAACATGTCATTGTTTCTTGTCATTACACCAAAGAACTCAAAAGTAACAAGATATTAACATCAACAAAAGCTAAAATGCAAGTTGAAATGTAGCTCACAAATTGTATTTTCAATGGTAAATATGACTATAGAAATGGGTTTGATAGGAGCCAAAAACCCTAATGCACTTGGTGGAAATGATCTTAGGGTGATAAATTGTGTACTACTATGATCTACAACCAATTTGCACTATTAGAAGTGTGTGGTGATGGATGAAAAAGACAATAGGTTGAGAAGGAATTGAACTTGCTCTGCTACAATTGTTGGATGTATGAGAGAGTGATGAAGCATAAACAGAAGTACACATAAGAGAAGAAGGAGATTGATATGCCAAGAAAGACCATGATTGGAATATCTCTTTGTTGATAATGATCAATACTATGAGAATGAGTGAAGTGAGAGTTGTAAGTGAATCCCTAAGTACTATGTTCCACCTCATATGACTATAATGTGTATATGTGGTTACATGGGGAAAAAACCTCCAAATAGCTCCAAACTAAAAAGTGCCCATTTTTAGGGAAACAATTCACATCAAAGCTACTCAAGGGACACAAGTATAATATTAAGGAGGTTTCTGTCACAAGGAAGGAGATAAGGAAGAGAGCTCACACACATACTCTCACAATCAAAGAGGAGCACACACACAGATTGAGGCAAGGAAGAAATGATGTTCTTCTTCTTTTTCTATTACATAAAAGGAATGTACAAGAAATGACCTAAAACAACAATACAACAGGAGTTAGATGTCTACGGAAGCACGTGAACAACACAAGGAAGAAGAAGAAGCTTGGAGCACAACACACAATACTAAATGTATTACCACTAGAATGTACAAAGACGAGTAGTCATTAGGGCAATAGGCGTATATAAAAGTCGAGGGAAAAAACCTCCTCAAGAGGGAAAAAGTTGCCCCGGTGGTCCTAGAGTGTTCACACACATCACTACTTAAATATATCAACAAACCCCCCCTGGGAGTGATGCAGTGAACAAGGAGATGGCACTCATGTATAAGGAAGTGCCAAGCTATGTGGAATCAATCCACAAAAGGAAGTAAGCCCAAAGCTTTGCGGAAAAGCTTCAAACTTCTCCCTAGGCAGAGCCTTCGTAAAAAGGTCTACAATGTTCTCTTGCATGGGCACATGTGCCAAGCTGATCTCCCCAGTAGAGAACCTCTTGTTGACATAATGATAATGCACCTCAATGTGCTTGGTGTGAGCATGGAACATAGGGTTCCTCACAACTACCAATGTGCTATTTGTTAGTGAAGATGGTGGTGGCAGAAGACTGACCAACACCGAAATCAGCCATAAGGCATCTGAGCCACACACACTCAACAGTCGTTGCGAAAGTTGCCCTATACTCAGCCTCACAACTAGAAGTGGCCACAGTATGATGCTTCTTGCTCAACCAAGATATACATGAGCTACCAAGCATGAAGCAAAAGCACTAGTGGACACACGAGTGTCATAGCAACCAACCCAATCACTGTCATAAAAGCATGCAAATCTGGCGGTAGTGATCCCCCTTGGGATAAAACAATCCAAGTAGTCGAGTACCACTCAAGTAGCGAAAGATGCGCTTAACCGCCTGCCAATGCTTAACACTTGGGCAATGCATAAACCTGCTCATCTGTGAGATAGCAAACTGAATATCTGGCCGCATAATGCATAAGTAAATCAAGCATCCAATAGCATGCTGATAGAGAACAACATCATGAAGACTCAATCGTAAACCTATCTCCATAGGAGTGGCAATAGGCTCACAGTCTTCAAGACCAAAACACTGCAATAATGTGTCAATATATTTTGTTTGACACAAAGTTGTTCCACCATCAGCTTGCATAAATTGAATGCCCAAATAGTGATGCAAATGTCCCAAATCAAACATCACAAATGAGGCATGCCAATCAGCCTTAAAATCACCAATATGCATGTCATGAGGACCAGCGAGCAGCATGTCATCAACATACAACACAATGATCAGAAGCACATCATTAGCATGCTTAACATATAAGATGCTTTCAGTCAGACTATTCTCAAAACCATGTGCAATGAGGTAGGCATGTATCTTTTCATACCAAGTGTGTGGTGCTTGCTTTAAACCATATAATGCCTTCTTTAACTTGCACACCAAGTTTTCATGTCCTTTCTCCACAAAGCCCCAGGGTTGAAAAACATACACTTCTTCATGCAAGTCACCATTCAAAAATGTTGTTTTAATGTCCAACTGATGTACATTCCAACCATGATTAGCTGCAAGTGCACAGATGCTAAGAATAGTAGTCATTCGGCAAGTAGGAGCAAAGGTTCATCAAAATCAATGCCTCTTTCATGTGCATAACCCTTTGCAACAAGCCTAGCCTTATACCTGTCAATTGTTCCATCAGGTTTATGCTTTGGCTTGTATACCCACTTAGTGCCAATGGCCTTTTTGCCAGTAGGCAAGTCACATAAAGACCAGGTACCATTTTTCATGATAGCATCATATTCAGATTGCATTGCAACCATCTAATGTTCAAAATTTTGTGCTTCATCAAATGAAACAGGTTCAGTCTCATCACAGAGACTAGAGGCAGCCATAGCATAGCAATCTGATGCAAAAGAGGCATTATCAGAGCCTGATTGAGTACGATATGATAGAGGTGTATCTAATTTACTCTCACACAAAGTCTGCACAAGCCATTTTGGCATAGTTTTGACCTGCTCAATATCAGCCCTCTCATCAACAAGTGCATCATGTAAATCTACATCAGAAATGGAATGATCTGCATCATCACATGAACCCTACAAAGGTTGAGAATTCTCCTCATTAGGACAACACTAGACTATCCACCTATAAAAAGAGGCAAAAAAATATCACACATGCCATTGGAGCTAACAGATATCTCCTTAGTACATGAAAGCAATGGCTGAATAGCATCTTCCACAAAAACAACATCACGGCTAACCAGAATGCATTTAGTATGTGGATGATACAGACAATAGCCTTTACTTTCAAAATTGTACCCAACAAAAATACAATTTACTACTTTATCATCCAATTTTCTACGATGTTTTTTAGGCACTAATACATATGCCAGACAACCAAAAACATGCAGATGAGCAACAGATGGCTTGCGACCATGCCAAGCCTCATATGGAGTGATAGATTGCAGTGCTTTAGTGGGACACGTGTTAAGTACATATGTTGCACACATAACAACCTCAAGCTAGCAACTATGTGGTAAAGCCTGACTATTGACCATCAAAATGTGCATGCCAAAGCTTTGCATCTGACATAGCCTGAGAATCATGTACTACACATGCTAAATCATTCATAAATTTTTCATAATCTATGTGCTTATACAGCCCACGAGATAGAATGCCAGAAGCAATAATCATGTTGCCATTTGACAGATCATGAATTTTACATCTGTCATCCATAAATTTCACAACCAAGCCAATCTTGACTAAAGCAAAAATTGATAACAGATTCTTCTTTATCCCTGGCACAAATAAAGCATCTGACAAAGTGAAAGAACTACCATCAGCAATAGTCAAAATGATCTTACCAACTTTGATGATAGGATAAGAGGAGTTGTTGGCGCATGTGATAGTATTCCCTATAGGGGCAGGCTCTAGTGAAGAGAAGAAATTGTGCTACAAAGTAATATGTTTGGTCGCCCCACTATCAAAGTACCAAACATCTAAGTCTACTACAGACATGCACTGCTCATGAAAAGATGGGTCAAAACTGCAAATAGTAGTAAATGCCCATTCTTCATCCTACACGAGATTAGAAGACTCCGTGTTCAGTGTAGAGGCCTCTACAACAAGCATTGTGGCCTCTTTCTTCTTTGCCTCTTTAGCAGCTAGTTTTGGACAGTTCTTAATGACATGATCATTTGCTTTACAGTATTTGCAAAACAATTTCTACTTTTCTGATTTTTTTTCTCATCTTTGTCTTCCTTCTTCAATTGTGTAGAATTAGAAGATTTTTTCTTACTAGTAGAAGAGCTCCATTTTCCTTTGCCCTTTTGACTAGCCAGGAAAGCTTGATCTGCAACATGCATAATAGACATGTTATGCCTAGACTGATCTTCCTGCAATAGAATAGAAACTAACTCTTCAATTGTTGAGGCATTTGGATTGCCTTTCATCATCAACCGAAGAGTAAAAACAAAACTCTAATATGAGTCAGGAAGACCATTCAGAATGGTTTGGACAAGTGAGCTATTTGGTATAACTTCATCAACAAAAATCAAATGTTCATTCAAATCCTTGATCTTTGTCAGAAAATTATCCATAGAATCACCTTCAATCATATGCTCAGTCTCCAATTGTTTTCGGAGGTAAGCAACACGATCCTCATTCCTAGCTTGGTACAATATGGTAAGTGTATCCCAAGCATCCTTAGTTGTCCTGCAAGAGCAAATGTGAGAAATAATGGCATGTTTGACAGACAAAGATATCAATGCATGTGCCTAGGCATCTCTACCACCCCAACAAATTCGCTCTATAGTAGGTGCAACAAAAACTATTGCACGAATAGAAATCTATAGAATATCACCATCTTTGACACCTTTTGCATCAGCTTTAGTACTTTAGTTGTAACAGTTGCAGGTGTGATAGGACGTTTTTCAACACCCTGCACAATGTTCCACATTCCTTTTGCAACCAATACATGTCGCATCATATAAGTAGTTTGTTACACTTATGTGTTCCTTGTGTAGCTTTGATGTGAACCTTTTCCCTATACATGGGCACTTTCTACTCTAGTGCTAGCTAGAGGTTTTTTCCCCATGTTACCACATACATGATTGTGTACCTAAGTACCAACTTAAGGACTTGTGGAGAAAGAGGGTATACCTCGATCCCCTTCAAGTGCATATAGTGGGGATTCACGCTTTATTTATCAATCCGAGGAGTATCAAAACCTAGCCGAGCGTATGAAGACATGCATTCAAATGATGATCAATGCAAATAAGCTTCCAAAGAGTGTAAATAAGTCTAAATCTATTCCAAACAAGGTTTAGGGATCCGTTGAGATGCCACGATACTTGGAGCAGCAGCCAATAGTAAATCGAGCTTTTCTCTCAGCTCTGAATTCCGAATATAGTGAATAGTGGGTTCTTTCAAAGCTCTCAAGAAGACGCATCCAATGGTGGTCTTTTCACTCAATTCTGACACTTCTGCTTCAAGTTATGAGCAAAATACTGAGTCATGGGAATGACCTTCCTACACTTCAGCACTTCCTACACTTCGCACACACCTTAACAACAGCAAACAAGCACTTTCATGGATAGACAACACTTCCAAACACTCTTTTCAAGCATTACACATACACACAAGCTCACAAAGAAGAAGATACAGAGAGGAGAAGACACAAATTCGAAAATTCTATGCTCTTGATTCTCACAATGGCAAAAAGTCTTTACAAAGAGTCACAAATTGACTTATATACATGTGCCCTAAAAATGGTCCTTTCACACAAGAGACCGGCACTTTATTAACTAAAAGGTTAATTTCCTACTAATTTACAATGGTAAGCTACTAATCTCCATGGGTATGCATCTAGAGGACTCCTCTAGTGCACTTACATCGGAAAATATGTTACACAATGGCTATGATACAAAAATAAAGTGTCCAAATCGGAAAAATTCTGGGGCCCATCTTTTTCAGTGCCTTTCGCTCTTCTTAGCTCTGCAACACTCTCCCCCTCCTTGTCTCTGTCATCCCTTGACAGGCTTTGCTTCTTGTCTGCAGCTTGTCTAAGTCTCCGAATACACGCACCCAGTGGTCGAAGAAGCGGTAAGGACTATCAGAGAATTTGTTATTTTATCTGAGGTATTTCCTTTGCTTCTGTTTGCCCCTTAGTATTCCTTATATCACAAATCTGGGTTGCTGCATTAACTCGGGCTGCCACGCACACCATCAGTGGCTAAGAATGTGGTATTCTTAGTCACTCTCTTCAACTTTTTAGCCTTTGCCTCTTTCTAACTTTTGGTCTTCTGATTTGTCTTTATCTTCACACATCTGACCCTGTTGTATTGCTTTGAGCCTATTTACTTTCTGCCACCGCATGCAATCAATGGAAGGATCATTACCTGCCAAATATCTTCTTGCACTTCTTCATGGATACTTCCTGGCCCTGGTCCGTCCTTCCCTCCTACGTGCTTTCCCTTATTGTGTGCCCCTGCGGGGCTCTGTGCAGAGATGGGTGTTGCGTGCCCCTGCGAGGGTTCTTGCAGAGATATGTCTTCAGATATAATCCTTTCAGTGAAGCTTCTTTCTTGGTTTTCTTCTTCTTTTCTTTTTGCTAGATTCTCCTTCGACAGTGCCCCCCTTCTGAACTCTGTCGTCCCCGACAGGCTTTGGAATTCGAGGGGAGTATGTTCTGTAAACTTTTTGCTCTGTCTCATTAAGCAGATTAGCTTCACGTATCATGATTTGCTTCCATTGTTCGGCTTTCGTGTTGAAGATAAATGTACAAGCTCATATGAGCCATGCTTGGATAAATTTACCAAATATAAAGATGAAGAAAAAGTAGAGGAAAAAAAAAGGATATCTAAGGTGCAGTTATTTGTCCAAGTGCTAGACATACAAGGGCTCACTACACACTTTCGTTGCGCATAGGAGAACTCATTCTCCACACTTGGTATCAGAGCAAACTTGGTGCTGAAGCTTCATCAACAGAGCTGGAGATAAGGCAAGGCAAAAGAGGAACTATAAAACAAGGAGAAGCTTCAGAAACACAAGAGCAAAGGACTATAACTATTCGAGGTAACTCTCAAAGTCTTTGATACTCTTCAATGGCTGACTTGGGTCAACAAGTAGAGAAGTTGGATAAGGATAACTATCCTATGTGGAGGTTTAGAATGACCAACTACCTAATGGGCAAAGGCTTATGGGGTATTGTGAGCGGCGATGATGCTCAACCTCAAATCAATCAAGCTATGGCCACCGAAGTCCAAAGGAGGCAAGCAAAAGAATGGGAAGAGAGGAATAGGAGAGTCATGTTCCTCATTTCACAAGTCATTACTAATGCCATGGTAGGTCATATTCAACATCTAGAGAAAGCTAAGGATGCTTGGGAAGCTCTTGAAAGGATGTATTCAACAAATACCAAAGCTAGGAAACTTCAACTCAAGAATGAGTTGAACACAATCAAGAAAAGTTCGAGTCAATCCATAGCTGAATATACTTTGAAGATTAAGGAGCTAAGCAATGCTTTAGCTTCTATTGGCACAACGGTTGAAGACGAAGATCTTGTGTGTTATACTCTCAATGGCTTGAGAGAAGATGAAAGATGGAAGCATTTTATAACTTCCATTAACTTGAAAGATGTATATCCAAGTTTTGAACAACTAATCCCTCATCTTGTCACATAAGAGCTTAGCTTTGGTGGTCCCAAAGGAAAGGACAGCCACAACCAAATGTTATATGCAGGTCGAGGTAAAGGAAGAAACTCAAGAGGAGGCTCAAGAGGAAAAGGAAGAGGTCACAACCACTCCAACTACAATCAAAACAATTTGGAAGACAACAAGGATGCATCAAATGCCAACGCACAAGGAAGAGGTCGAGGTAGAAGTAGAGGAAGAGGCCGAAGCTCCTACAATTCTCATAAAGGTATAACATGCTATCATTGTGGTACAGTAGGACACTATGCTAGTGATTGTTGGCTGAAGAATGGAAGACCAAATGGAGGCAATCAAAGGAACCAAAGCAACTATGCAAGCACCTCAAGTGAAGGAAGCAAGGACACACTACTTGCAATGAGACATGAGTATAGAAGCTCTTGTGAAGATGACAAAATATGGTACATTGATTCAGGTTGTAGTAACCATATGTCATGCCAAGGAAGTTTGTTTATATATATATATATATATATATATATATATATATATATATATATATATATATATATATATATATATATATATATATATATATATATATAGGTACCAAGTGGAAAAGGATGTGTTGAAACAGGTGATGATACTCAACACATGATTGAACATATCGGAGATATAAAGCTTGGAGATACAAGTAGAGCAAAGGTACTATCTAATGTTCTTCATGTTCCTACAATTTCAAAGAACTTGATTTCAGTAGGACAAATGGTAGAGAAGGGTTATCATGTCATATTCAATGAGAATGGGTGCTTCATAAAGAATCCAAAGGAAGGCTTCAAGGTCATTGCTTGAGGTAGAAGAGAAGGAAGGATTTTCACTTTGGATGTCCAACATCCACATGGAAAGGTCATGTACATTCAATGTGGGAACAAGAAGATTTCAAAGCTAGACTTATGGCACAAAAGAATAGGGCACATCAACATTCCAAAACTTAAGGACATGAGCAAACTTGAAGTGGTAAGAGGTCTTCCAAAATTTAATAGCATTGGACTACATGAGTTATGTGAAGCTTGTCAACTAGGAAAGAAAACGAGGGAGCCATTCAAGAGGAGCAATTATGTGGCTCCAAATGTCTTGGACTTGATACATACGGATGTATGGGGACCAACCCAAGAGGCATCAATGGCTGGTAATAGATTTTTTATCACCTTCATTGATGATCACTCAAGAAAGGTATGGCTATTTTGTATGAAGCAAAAATCAGAGGTGTTTTCTATATTCAAAAGATTCAAAGTTGAAGTTGAAAAAGAAACAGGAAGGTCTATCAAAACCTTAAGGTCCGATGGTGGAGGAGAATACTTCTCCAAAGAGTTTTCAGATTTTCTATAAGAGAATGGGATCAAAAGGCAATTCACTTGTAGGTATACACCACAACAAAATGGAGTAGCTGAGAGGAAAAATAGGCAAATTGCTGAAATTGCAAGATGCATGCTCAACAAGATGAAGGTACCATTGTACTATTGGTCCGAAGCTACCACAACCGCCATTTACTTGATGAATAGGTGCACAACATCGGGAATACATCACTTGACTCCAGAAGAGGTATATTCCGGTAAGAAACCTGATGTTACACACCTCAAAGTGTTTGGATGTGTTTGCTTTGTTCACATTCCACAAGAAGTTAGAATAAAGATGGAACCAAGATCAGAAAAATGCATTTTCATCGGCTACTCGACGGAGCAAAAAGGATACAAGTGTTACAACCCTAGAACAAAGGAATTAAGAGTCTCGCGAGATGTGGTCTTTGATGAACTAAGACCATGGTATGAAGATAAAACAAAGGAAAAGATTCTTGAAGAAGATTGTGATGATTATGCAGGAACAAATCAAAGAGAAGTTCAACAATCAAGCACAAAGGTTTCAGGTATAGAGGCATCTACATCAAATGAAGAATGTTCAACATGGAGGGGGAGTCATTCTTTGTCTCCAAATTCAGCTCATAGTAGAGCCAAAGAGGCAAGTGCTACTCCAAACAGTGAGGTAGATGCAAGTGAAGAAGAATATGAAGAGGTAATCACACGGATGGTAAAGCTAAATAGGTTAAAGAAGCAACTTTCTAAAGGCAATGAAAGAAGATCTTCAAGGACAAGGTATCCAACTCAAAGGTTGAGTTATGATAGTTTTATGGCAACACATTTTGCATACATGATGCAGGTTATCAAAGACAAAGAGCCTGAGACATATGAAGAAGCTTGCACACAAAAGGAATGGAAGTGTTGGAACTCAAGGTCAAAGCACAAGCATGGAAGCACATCAGAAAGGTGGACACACACAAGAAGAAGGAGCAAGTAGGGAGCTCCATGAAGTACATGTCAACTTTTCACAAGAATCCCCTACAAAAATAGTCATTTCCATCACTAAAACCTTTGTAAATACCATTTTCTATTTTTGTAGCTCCATTTTGTGCAAGCCAAGGAGTCCTCAAGCTTGAGGAGCATTAGAAGTATCATCCTACCAATTTTCATAATTTTTAGACTTCGTTTGAGCCCTCAAATAAGCCCTGGAACCTGATTTTAACTAGGCCAGACACTAGGTCTGGACAGGGCCAAAACTAGTCAAAAAACTATAAAAAGAGCTAGAGAGCTCATTTTTGAGGTTAGCTTGTTAGAGAATAGATCTTTGTAAGAGAACTCTTTTGCAATAGAAGCTTTCCATTGTTCCTTGCTTTGATCTTGCCTTGTGTGCGTGTGTGTGAATGTGTGTGCATGCTTGTGTGCTTTCACTCACACACTTGTGCCTTCACTTGCTCGTGGTCTTCATACCAGTCCTCACGTCTCCGCGGATTGACAAGTAAAGGAGGTGGTGCTTACGCTTGAGCTACACCAAATTTTGGCGCCGTTGCCGGGGAGAGAGCTTCGAGGACCAGCATTGTGATGGTAAGATCATAGATTTGCGACATTGGAAGGTTAAAAAACTGTCATTTCAGTTCATTTTCTATTTTTCCCTCTTCATCTTCATCATCACCATCTCCACCTTCTTCCATCTTCTTCTTCATAGAAAATTCTTGTTTTTTAGTGCATTTTCACCATTTTCATACCATTTTTCATGCATATTTATGTGGGAAGGAGTTAGGAAGTGCAAGGGACAAAATCGCGATTTTCAAAAACACGATTCTCTACTCAGAATCGCAATTTTCAAAAACACGATTCTCTGCTCAAAATCGCGATTTTCAAAAACACGATTCTTTGCTCAAAATCGCGATTCTCACAAATCACGATTTTCAGCAAAAACACGATTCTGTGAATCACGATTTTGTGAATCACGATTTTGTGAATCACGATTTTGTGAAACACGATTCTCTGCTCAGCATCGCAATTCTCTTGAGGTTCATAAAATCACGATTCTCTTGAGGTTCACAAAATCGCGATTTTGTCCAAAAGGTCCTGTTCGCCTATTTTGACCCCCAGGAGCCTGATTTGACATAACTTTTTCATCCAAAGTCCATTTTCAGATAGGATAATTTGAAGTTGACCCTCAAGTGGGACTAGGAAACCAAGGGGGCTCCAAAGGATTTTGAACCATACCAAAGGAAAATTTTGGACTCTTAATCAAAGCTTATGAACCTGAGATCTGGTAGACACCTAGGCAAGGATAAACAAAGCATTAGATCATCTGAGGCTAGTGTCAACCATACAGCTAAGTCTTGGGCACAACAACTAAGTGGTCATCCATACAGACTAAGTTCAAACACAAGTGACTCAGAAATGTCTTTTAGCATGGGGAAACCTGTAGGAAACTCAGGCACTGACTATTTACAAGCACCAGAAGGTCCCTATAAGACACAATTGGAATATATTCGGACCAACCGATTAGGTGCTCGCATCTATGAGGATGGCCTGAGGGGATCAGTGTTCCAACTCAAAAATTCAGATCAATCCTTTGGACTTGAACACCTGGTGGTCAAGTTCGAAGAGGGTTCATACCTTGATAAGGAAGGAACCATGTATGTGGTTACCAACCAACCAGATAGGACCAATGAGTTTGGAAATATCATTCATGAGAATGAGATAGGAGACCTAGAACAAGGAAATGTAGGACAAGGGCCCCAAACTCCTAGAGGTAAGTCAGTTTTGACCAGAGTGATCACTCCAGACTGGATCCCTCAAGACAACAAAAGCATAGAACTATTCTTGAATAGAGAAACAGAGGAAGCCTTTTGGAGATTCAAGCCAAATCAACCTAGCCAATTGGGCATAGTCATCATCTACGAGTTCAAGGATCCAGAGATACCAGGCAAAGTTGTCTACCTAGATAATACATCAGAGAAAATATTCTTGGTAACAGAACATGATAGACATGCATATACTTGGAAGAATGAATTGATTTTCCCTCCACCAAGATCCAATGTTTTCCATGGCCTCCAAGGAGTAGGATCATCCCAAGCTCATGAAGCCCAGAGAGAAAGAACTAGAGAGAGACCTGAGGTAAGTTTTGCACGCACAGTGAGCGGAAATAGATCAGGATTTGAAAATGAAAAACCTGAAAGAGAGAGACACCAAGCACATAGGCAACAAAGAGATGAACATGATTTTCCATTGCCTAGACCCCGAGAGTACCCAAGAACCCTTATACCCATTCAAGTGATCAAGGCAATGAAGAACTATTTCGATGGAACAGGGGATCCTTATGATCATGTGGCCGAGTACAAACAAGTGCTGAGAGCTGAACAAATTGAGGACTGGTTCACCCAGTATGAGGCATTTGGTTTGACCCTTAAGGGCACTGCCTTAGCTTGGTTTCAACCACTGAGTAGAAGCAGCTATCGCGATATAGGTCAACTGCTAGATGAATTCATTGTAGAATTTTCCAAGAGTGGTATCAGTTGTTCCTACTATTCCTAAAAAATTGATACGTATAGGGAAAATTGTGGAGAAGGGATATGAAGTCAGATTCACAAATGATGGTGTCTATGTGCAAGATCCAAATCAGGGATATAGAAACATTATTGCAGGTAAAAAGGAAGGAAGGTTGTTTACTCTTAAAGTCCAAGGTAATGTGGGACATGCTCTATTTACTTATGGAAGTCAAAAGATGTCTGAGTTAGACCTATGGCATGGGCAACACATGGTGTACAAGTGTGAAGCTTTTCAATTAGGTAAAGCACACAAAAGTTCATACAATAAATCAGGGTACAAGTATTCAAATATGCTTGAATTGATTCATACAGATGTGTGGGGTCCTTCAAGGGACTATAGCATAAATGGATCCAGATATTATGTGTTGTTTGTTGATGATGCAACCATATGGATTACTTTATATGTAATCAAGGACAAATGAGAAGTCTTCAAGACATTCAAGCATTATCATGCTTATGTAGAAAGGATTATGGGACAAAAGCTCAAGAGGTTGAGATCAGATGGAGGGGGAGAGTATTTCTCTAAAGAGTTTGATGATTATTTGTGGAATGCAGGTATAAAGAGAGAAGTAACTTGCAGGTACTCTCCTCAACAGAATGGAATTGCATAAAGAAGAAATAGAACTCTTGTAGAATTTGCAAGAGCAATGATGAAGGAAAAGAATTGCCCAAATTACTTATGGGCAGAAGCTATCAACACTGCAACATACCTTGTGAATAGATTACCTTGTAAAGCTTTGGATGGAAGAACTCCTTATGAAGCATGGTGGGGTAAGAGACCTACTCTTGATCATTGTTAAGTATTTGGATGTTTAGCATATGCTTATATTCCTTCACAATTGAGACATAAGCTAGAACCCAAAGCAGAGAAGTATGTGTTTATTGGGTATGATGATAGACAAATGGGTTACAGATTGTGGAGTCCATCCACAAAGCAATTTCTTGTTACCAAAGATGTTACATTTGATGAGAAAAGCACATGGTATACAGGGTCAACAAATGACTATGCAGGTGTTGAAGAAATACAAAGGAAAGGGAAGGCAAAAGTAAATGTGTATGAAGAAGATATTGATGATGTTGATTATAAAAGTAAATTGCAGGATAATGTTGAAGATGGGCCAAGATTTGATCCAGAATCAAATGTGGCTGAGACTTCAAGAAGTGCAGAGGTTAGAAGATCCTCAAGGGAAAGAAAAGAGCCTATCAGGTATAGCTATGATACATTTTTTCTAACAACAAAAGATTATGCTTACATTGTGAAGACAGAAGAGGATCCAATCACATATGAAGAAGCTAAAGGTAAACAGAATTGGGAGAAGGCAATGCAAGAAGAGTATGATGCTCTACTTGAAAATGAAACATGGGAGTTGGTGCCAAGACCAAAGAATCAAAAAGTCATTGGATGTAAGTGGGTGTATAAAACAAAAAGGTTTGCAGATGGTAAGGTGTCTAGATACAAGGCTAGACTTGTGGTCAAAGGTTATGCTCAAACTTATGGGGTAGATTATGATGAAACCTTTAGTCCTGTTGCTAAGATGTCTACAATTAGATCATTGATTGCTATTGCTGCTTGTAAAGGATGGAAGTTATCACAATTAGATGTGAAGAATGCATTCCTGAATGGATATATTGCAGATGAAGAATATTTGGAGCAACCAGAAGGTTTCATGGATTCAATTGGATCAAATTATGTGTGTAACCTCAAGAGAGCTTTGTATGGGTTGAAGCAGGCCCCAAGAGCATGGAATTAGAGGCTTGTTAAGTTCTTGAATGAATGTGGATTTCAGGCATCAAAGGCAGATAGTAGCTTGCTAGTGAAGGCAAGTGAAAATGGATACATATACATGTGTATTTATGTTGATGATATTATTTTCATAGGTACATATGCTCAAGGAATCAATGAGCTTAAGAAACAAATAGAGAAGGAGTTTAAGATAAGTGATTTGGGAAACTTATCTTATTTCTTAGGAATGCATATTGTATATACTCAACATAGTATATGTTACACAAGAGAGGTACTTGAAGAATCTTCTGGTCAAGTTCAACATGGAGGATTGCAAGCCTTCAACCACACCATTGGAGGTAAATCATAAGTTGAGCAGGTATGGAGGTGAAGAGTTTAATGACATGAAGAAATATCAGAGTTTGGTAGGTAGTTTAATCTATGCTACCTTAACAAGGCCAAATCTATCATATGCAGTAGGTGTGTTATCACAATTCATGCATTGTCCAAAGAAGACTCATTGGATTCTAGCTCAAAGGGTACTCATATATATCAAAGGAACCCTAAGTGAAGGTCTGTATTATGGATTTACTTCTTATACAAGAATCAAAGTGTTTAGTGATGCAGATTGGGCAGGTGATTCAGATGATAGAAGATCTACTCATGGGTATCTCTGTTATATTGGAGATAAATTAGTTTCTTGGTGCTCAAAGAAGCAACATACAGTTGCTTTGTCATCTACAGAAGCTGAGTATAAAGGAATGGTAGAGGCTGCAAAAGAAGTAATATGGTTAAAGACCTTGTTGAAGAGTTTTGGAACTGATCAGAGTACTCCAATTATTCTTGGAGATAATATGAGTTCATTGTATTTGGCAGCTAACCCTGTTTTTCATGCCAGGACTAAGCATATGAGTCACGCACTTTTTCGTGTCAATGTTTTGCTTAAATCTCAGTTCACAGTGTAAATTTTTTGATGAATGAGCATTCAAAATCTAATTTAGAAGGTAAGGAAGCTATGGCTAAAAGCATTTAGCAAAACAGGATCTGTGCTGTGAGAAATCAACCTTAGACGTTACCTATGTCAAAGTCACTTGTTCAGAAAGACAGTTTCTGACATACTTTTGATCTTAAGGATCAAATTAAATTTTTAATGATTCTTTTGATGAAGTAATGGTTGATATGATTGCACGAAGGTAATTTGAATATATGTGCATCATTGGTTTGAAGAAATTTGAAGATATGTGCAGGAAATGAAGTTGATTTCTGAAGCAGACTTTCTGAAGAAGGAATTTCTTTACTCAGAAAAATGTTAGTGAAAGTTTTGATAAAAGAAGAAAATATTTGTGTAAAGCTTGATCCATAACTGATATAGAAGGGTTCTTAAATTAGTATAGATCAAACCTTTGGAGATTAAGAAGTCTCCAACACATACCTGTGTGGACAGGTAGTTCATCTTTGTCAGTTGTGTTTCCTAATCAAAACTTGTCCAAATTAAGTTATTTATAGCTTGTTAGAAAGATCTCTTTGTCTACTTTGATTGAGTAAAGTCTCAATGTCCATTTGAGTTTTGTATTAAGAGCAGCAAGCTATCTAAGGTGCAGTTGTTTGTCCAAGTGCTGGACATACAAGGGCTCACTACACACTTCCATTGCACATAGGAGAACTCATTCTCCACATTTCACACCGTCATGTGGTGGCTGTCTGTGATCAGTGAAGAAGCTTAATTCATATGCCACTAATCTGGCATTCAAGTTGGATGACATTGTTAAGAAAGTTTTTGAATCAATCTCAAAAAATCCTATAAAAAAGGCTTCCTCAAAGGTTTGCATATATGTACTTGGTAAGAACATGAGCCTAGAATAATATGCCATTATTGTGGGTCAGCTAGACATAACAGACAGATAAAAAATGAGGATATCTATGCCTTGATTAATACGGATGAAATTTAGAAACGTGTAAGCCGCGTGTTTGAACACTTTCAAAACTGTAAATAGCATGCTGAGGATTTTGTTCGTCATCTTGATAGTTAATTTGGGGACTATTGCATAACAATGTAGCCAAAATTCAATGGTTTTTACCATGTAATCCTCAGTCGGTAAATACTTATGAGGTGGACTTGGAAGTAGCAGATAATTCAGCCACTGTTTATTGATCACACCACTCTTTTGCATATCCAAAGATTCTCTTGCTTCTCTACGACGTGGTGTTGGGAAAAATGAAGGATTTACCTGTAATAAATACGGTGCTGCTTGCCAGTGCACCCGCAAAGTAGGATTTTTCTCCAAAAATTTCCTCCACCATACAGCTTGTGCCGCTTCAAATTCCTCTTGAGTGTAATTGAATGTATTGTCTTTGAAGTATAGCTGCTCATCTGGATCCTTCTGTGTGATCTTCTTTATATATTGCCTTGTTTTCTCTTGCAAAGCTCACTCATTGGAGAATGATAGATCGGGGGAGACAGAGGACGTACCTCTACCTCGTCAGTAGGACCTTCTTGTCATGACTCTGCTGGTTTCTCGATGGTTACTTTTTGTTCTAATTGAGCTTCTAGTTGTGTAAGACGTTCAGTCTTATCTTTAACTTCCTTAAGTGTTGTCTGGAGCGCGTCTTTGGCTGCGAGTAGCTCATTACCGATTTTTGCTATCTGATCCATATTTTCATTGTAGCTCAATGCAAGTTTTGCGTTGGCAGTGTATAGTTGTTTCTTGAGCTCATTGGTTTCATTAATATACCTGCGTTCCCATTCTTCTTTTAGGGCTTGCTCATGTTTCAGCAAATTATCATATTTGGCTATTTGGTCATTCAATTCCTTTTGGTCAGTTGTTGTTGTCTCTTGTTTTTCTATAGGTTGGTCATACAGCAATGCCTTCATCAATTCTTTGTTTCTGATGCGTAAGTTATCATTTTCCTCCATGTATGCTTTTAGCTGTGTTTCTAGCAGATTGCTTCTAGCTTTCATTCTCTCTTTGTCAGCTTCATGTTGTCTTTGTAAGTCCATCAATTGTTCCTGGAGTTTATGATTCTGCTCCATTAATGTATTGCATTGCCCTTTGACTTCGGTTATTTCCGTTGCCTTGGTTGAAACATCTTGTTTGGCCTGAATCAGTTGTGAAGACAGTTGCTCACTCATTACTTGGAATTGGTTTTTTTCCCGCATGGCCTTGTCATAATCTGCATCTGTTTCCATCATATGTTGTTGCATATCCATAGCTGTTTGTATCATTTGCTTGACTACAGGTTTCAGTTGAGTAACGTCTACATTTAACCATGTGGTCGGGATGTTAGGTTCTTCACCCGTGGTAACATCTTTCCCTTGTGCCACATGTAGCATAGTGTCATGGGGCTGCCGAATATGAAGTTGTATCCTTAGCTCATCCCTCGTATTTTCTGTCTTTCCTTCGGGTGTATCATCAGGGACTTCAATCACAATTTGCTCCATATTTTATTATAAACACCCTTCTTTTTCTATGTGTTTGGCTGCACTGATCCTGCAAGTGGGTTATAACATTTATATCCCTTTTGTTCAAGGGAGTATCCAATGAAGATACATTTTTTTCTTTTGGATCAACCTTCATCATCAACTCATCTGGAACATGTACATATGCAATACACCAAAAAACTTTCATATGTGGTAAGTTTGGCTTTTTATGTTTGAACTTCTCTTTAGGTGTAACTTGATGTACAACAAAAATTAGAGTTCTATTCATGATGTATATAGCAGTATGCATAGCTTCTACCTAATAACATTGAGGCATATTCTTCTCCGCTATCAAGGCTCTTGTTGTTTGTACAATATATCTATTTTTGCATTCAACAACCACTCTATTGTGGTGTGTACTTGCATTAAAATTGACATCAAATTCCATGACTTTTAAGAAAGTTGTTGAAGTCATTTGACATGTGTTCACCTCCTCCATAGACCTTAATGTCTGAATATACTTTCGTGTCTCCTTTTCTGCCATAGCCTTAAAATTCTAGAAGTGAATAAACACCTCACTCTTCTCTTTCATGAGATGATTCCTAGCACATTCTCACTAACATGCTTGTCATGCAAAAATGATATTCTTAGCTATTTACCAAATTGGCATGCTACACATACCTTTTGCATCTTTGCAACCTTGAAATTTGGTAGTCCATTGACAATCTCCTTTGACTGCATCAATTTCAGTCTCTACAAGTTTGCATGTCCAATTCGTTTGTTCTAGATCTCTATATCAGCAATAACTCATGCTCCTTTTGCAAACATGGTTGCATTCATTTAAGGAATTTTCACATTTAAGTTGAACATCCTACCCAGTTTGTTTCCTTTGGCAATCAATCTTCTGTCTTGTTTGTACTCTTCTACATATGATCCATCAGCATTGAACTTGACTTGTAATCCCTAGTCAACCATTTGTCCAACAAAAACTAGATTCTTTGTTATATTTGGAACATGCAGCACATCAGCAAGATGTTTTACCTTCCCATCCTACATAGATAATGCTATGTTTCCTCTATGCTCGATAGGGTGTGATGTGTCATCACCTCTTTCAACATATCCAAGAACTGGCCATTTTTGCAAACTACTAAACCATTCTACATGACTTGTCATGTGATTTGAAGCTCTTAAATCAACATACCAAACATTACCATTTGATTTCAAAACATCAGCAGAGATCATATTCATCATATGATATTGAACCATGAATAGCTTCTCAGAATCATCAGTACTTGTGGATGCATAGTTGTTTTGCTGCCTTCTGTTATGTTGATTTCAAAGTGTCCAGGTTTACCACAATTCTAACATCCTTTACTTTCATTAACTGAAATATTTCTTTGGAAATTTTTGTTTGCTCCCCTACCTCAAAACTATCCTCTACCTCCCGCATGATTCCGATGTTGACCTTGGTCTTGGTTACTATTTCCTATTCCACTTCCAAAACCTCTCTACCTCTTCCTTTCCAAAAGTAGAATGGATGTTGAGAACTAGGTTTTCCTTGGGAGTTTGAGTCTTCACCAAGATTCTTTTCTTCAATAATCAACACAGACACTAGATCAGCAAAATTCAAGATATTTTCCCTAGTCTGTATAGAAGTTCTGAACTACTTATATGTAGCTCCTAAACCATCAAGGCACAGTTCCACCTTATCATCATCATCATTTACATTCATGCCAATAGATGCAAGTGACTCACATATTCTTTTGATTTTTAGGGTGCATTCACTTACCAAGATGCCCTTTTTCTCTAGTGTATGTAGCTCATTCTTGAGTTGCAATTTTCATGCTTTTGTATTGGTCTCATACAATGTGACCAAACTGTTCCAAGCCTCTTTCAAAATCTTGGCATCCTATATATGCCCAATCATGCTATCTTGTATGCTAACACATAGCCAATACATTAGCTTTCATGCTCCTTGATTCCATTCCTCATATACTCTTAATTGATCCGCAATTTGATTCCTCTCTAGTAACTATGAAGCATTTTCGTTCTCTCCTTCGATGTACTTCCAATAGCCTTTTCCCATAAGGAAATTCTTCATTCTAAATCTCCAAGCATGGAAGTTTGTTCTTGGTTCATCTTATCGCTCATAAGGTGACTTATTCCATCTGTGTTTGTCATTTCTATAGCAATTCACAACACTGCAAAGACACTACAAGCAGTATTTCTACTTCAACACTATCACACTTTAATGTGACAATTTGATCTTAGAAAAACACAATTTTTGTGTATCAACAATACACAAAATTGCTTGAAATTCTGGATCTAGAATATTTTAGTGTTTTTGAACAAGAAGATAGTCACAATTTTGCAAATTGACCTAGTTTTTTTGTGGGCCCCACCTTGTGGGCTCGAAACACAGGTCAAGATGGCTATGGAACATATATTTTCATAGCAATCTAAGTTCATTTGTGAATCATGCTTTCTCCATGCCTTCTCACATACTCTTCATTGTCGACCTTCTCCACAAGCTCTCAGATAAGGAACAGAGCTCACACACACACTCTCACAATCATAGAGGAGCACACACACAGATTAAGGCAAGGAAGAAATGATCTTCCTCTTCTTATATTACATAAAAGGAATGTAAAAAAGGGACCTAAAACAACAATACAACAAGTGCAATATATAAAAAATAGTACATAAGGAAAATCCTAATGTCCACAAATGAGTGAGTTGGCAAGAAACAAATGTGCCATCACTCTCAATAGATAAATCTCATAAAGCTCAATGAAGTATCTCTGACATATATCAGTGTGACCACTATACATGTCAGAGAAATGAAAAAGTGATGCATGTCATCCTAGCCATCACATGTTTATCTTGATATCTCAATAGTTTTTTCCACCTGGCTCATTTGTAATTATCTTTTGTACATTCACTTGGTAATATAATCAATGTTGTGTTATTCTCCAAGATTCTTATATTTCTTATGGTGTTCGTATGCTTCTATAATCCTCAAACTCCAACAATTGGTATTAGAGCAAGTCATCACTTTTCCAGGGCATTTTCGACACCATTCTAGTCAGGACCTCAAAATCTCACGAAGAAAGGTTTCCATACTCAAGATGATTAGAATCGCAAAGCAAATTTGCTATCTGACATCAAATTTCTTATTTGAGATTTTTTTGACTTTTGAACACGTGATTCTAGTGACTAAGAAGGAAATTTCATCCATTTGTGCCAAACATATATACAATTTTTGATTTGGCAATACAAGCACCTCAAAGTTTGTTATCGGTTTAGTAGAGCTTGTTGGGTGTTTTTGTTTCTTTTTTGATATTCATTCAAATTCCTACATGGAGTTGTTTAGTCACTATCCATGGTTGAAAGCAATGATGTATGTTGAATATTGAGGATAAACGATAAATTGGATGGTTCTAATTACCCATTCTGGGCATGATGTGTCATGTATTGGTAGAAAAGGGCTCGTGGAATATTGTGAAGGCTTTTAAATACATCCTTATACACATGCAAATATAGTGATCGCAAGTGATCTAGGTGGTGTCGAAAATGATGACCTTCAATTTCTTGGTCCTTCTATGATTCCTATTGCATCTCTTGTAGAGAAGCTTCATTGGGATGGTAGACATGCATATTGATAGTTTTGTTTGTCAAATGTGCCATTATTCCTCACATTTGCTCATGCAAAACAACAAAAGATGCTTTAGATACTCTTACAACAATATACTAGGCAAGAAGTGAGGCTCATGTTGCTTACCTCCAAAAATAGTTAGAGACTGAGCACATGAATGCAAGAAATTCAATGGAGACTTTTCTGACAAAGATCAAGGATTTGAAAGAGAAATTTATTTCTACTAATGAAATCTTGCAAACCATTCTTAATGGTCTTCTAAATTCTTATCAAAGTTTTGATTCTACTCTTCAGTTGATGATGAAGGGAAATCCAAATGCCTTAACCTTTGAGGATTTATTCTTTGTTTTGTTGTAACAAGATCAATCCCAATAGAACATATCAATTATGCATGCGTAGATCAAAAATTTTAGCTATTCAAAAGGAAAAAGGTAAATGGAGCCCATCTACTAGTGAGCAAAAACTTGGTAATGTTGCACAAGCAAAGAAGGAAGACAAAGATGACAAGACAACAAAAAAGCAAACACGGTCTACTAACCTTGTTTAGAATGAAGAATTGGAATTCACTACTCATTATAGATATGAGCCATATTCTCATGAGTAGTTTATGTTTGTAGTACACTCCTATGTTTGGTATCTTGATAGTGGTGTAACCAAAAATATTATCTCACCACACAATTTCTTGATTTCAATTGAGCTTTGTCCCATGGGGAATACTTTCATAGGTGCTAACAACTTCTAATGGGAGTTGGAAAGATAATTCTTACTATTGTTCATGATAGTTGTTCACACTTTCACATGCCTTATATGTGCCACAGATCAAGAGAAATCTATTATCAGGTTCAAAACTAGCCAAGATTCGCTTGGTTGTTAGATTTATTAATGACATATGTACAATTCATGATCTCACGAATGGTGATGATATCATTAATTATGGAATTTTATTTCATGGAATATATAAGCTCATGGATTAAAAAAATATACGAGAATGATTCAACATGTGTTGTTCATGATTCTCAAGCTATTTGAGATGCAAAATTTTGGCATGTATGCTTTGATCATCTACATTTTGCTAGTTTTCTTTGCTTGAAAAAATCTAAAATAGTTTCTACTCTTCCCAAACTTATGGCACCTTCTAAGCATGTCTATGAACTCTATATTTTGGGTAAAATGTAGCATTCTTCTTTTCCCAAAGATGATTTAGTTAGAGTTGCACATACATTGTAGCTTTTTCACAATGATGTTTGTGGTCCTATGTAGGCACCTTCATTTGTGAATTACTTATACTTCATGACTTTCCTTGATGAATTCTTAAGGCATTCATGGGTTTATCTATGGAAAGGGAAGTCTGAAGCATTCATGTGATTTAAAAAATTATTGACTATGACTAAAAATCTATCAGTATGTAAAATTTGCACCCCCTATTTTGATCAAGGGAGGAGTATATGTCTTCTGATTTTAATGCATTTCTAGTGGAGCATGAGATAAAAACATTGTGTATACCATATACACCTCAATAAAATGGAGTTTCTAAGAGGAATAACAGGTATGTCATGGAAATGGAAAGGTTTAAGGTCAAAAGTCAGAATTTACACTAGACTAGTTTTGGCCTAGTTCATACCTAGTGTTTGGCCTAGTTAAAAATTAGGTTCCTAGGTTATTTTGGAGGCTCCAATGAGCTCTAAAACTTATGAAAAATGACATGTGGGTTCTTCTAATACTCCTCAAGTTTGAGGAATCCTTTTCTTGAACAAAATGGAGTCTAAAATACCAAAAGAAAATATTTAGAATGAGGGTTAGTGACTCTTTGAATGTGTGATGTATTGAGAAAAATTGTAACTAGGCCTATTCTTTGTCTTATCAACGTTTATCGCTCTGCCTGCTTGGTCCTTCTTGTTCTTCTCTTTGGCTCTCCTATCATTAACTTCCCTGCCTCATACTTCCTTGGCGGCTTAACCCATCTTGGCCGCTAACACTCCCTCTTCTCTCATGTTTGTCATCCCTTACAGACCCTTGTTGTGGAGGGCAATCAGTGTAATATTGTACCACGTGAGCTGCCAATTCATGTTCCTTTAGATGAAGTCATCTAGTTAAATCAATCATAAGGCAATCCCAATCTACAGGTCTAGAGACGTCTGAATGTGGCATTCATAATTGTTCGGAGTGGATGGCTTGCTCTATAGAAAATAGTTGGACAAGATGAGTGAGCCTTGGTATTAATATCTCCAAATGATATACCCATAATCCATTTGAAAACATTTCCTTGAAGGAATGTTTTTAATAGGATGGTAAACATTTTATATGAGCACGTCGAGCATATACCACTTGGACAGAGGTTTTACTTTCCAATATGTATGGAGCTTTTACTTTCCTAAATGTTTTGAAAAGCACGGTCATTAGTTCAAATATCTTCGTACACATCTTGGCAACTACATCTAGCATGTTCTTTGGTCATGGAATCCAATGGTAGATTGTGGATACCACGTGTAGGCCATTATAGGTGGTCCATGGGATGGAGTGAAGTAAGGATAATTTAACCAATTAGAGCACCTTGGACTCTTCCTTAGCTTGATTGCAAATGTTGGCCATGGCCTTCTTCATGGCACTGGACCATAGCATGGATTGTAGATAATGTGCATCAGTATTATGGACCATGTGTGCATCATCTCATGATAAGTTTCTAACAAATTACGGTGCTAGTTTGGTTGAAAGATATTGCCTCATTGAGCTCTCTCTAGAACATTGCCAGGTTGAAATTATGTGGAGAAAGTGGGTTCCTTTCCTATCACACACTTTATCTCTACCTTGTAGTTGGTAGCAACCTAAAATAGGGCATGTATTGCAATTTTGATGTTGTGATAAAAAATTTGTGAGAGAGATTTTGAAAGTACTCCAAATCTAGCACCATATCTTCAAGATTTTCCATGGATTGGATTTGAATGGTCATCTGATCTTTATGAGTGTGCCCAATTTCTTATACTTGTTTGAGCCACTATGGCTTAGGTGCCTCATATGTTTCTTGACCCTCTTCAGTGACAAGTCCTCCTCGCAGCGGTTGTGGTTCATAAGTTTCATTGAAAGTTTCTTCGACATGTATCTCCACTATCTCCTTAGGATCATGTACCTCTTGCAACAATGATGGCCTCTCATATTGAAGTAACTTTTCTTGTAATTCTTCTATTTGATTTTTAAAGCTACTATCTCTTGTGAATCTACATCAATCAAGATAGCTTCTCGGACAAGGGTGCTTGTAGTGGGTTGTTGGCCATGTAGCTTATTGATCTCATCAGGAAAATAATCATATGAGTCTAAAGGCTCGGCATGTTCCTTTAGTATTATATAGATATTCTCCAATGGGATCTCTTGGAATTTGGATGGATTGATCTACACGCTAGGGGTATTCTCAATAGCTACTTTGAGGCTATCTTCATTTTGCTATTGTAGATTCTTGTTCTCCTCAAGCATAGCTTCCATATGTCATCGTAAGAGAGCCATGTTGCATTGGAGTTTGGCATTCCATTCCATTTGTATGTGCAAGAGGGTTTCAATATACTTTATAGCCTCCTAATCCACAAGTTGTAGTTTGGAGTCAAGTTCATGGTGGGCCTATTGCAAAGTGTGGTCCTATTCTTGTAAGTTCCTATTGCTTTATTCTAATTTGGTTATTCTTTTTTGCAATCAGATGGGCTCAATGTTGAGTGTTACATTGCACTCTTTCAGATGTTGATACTTCTGTCTTAGTTGATTTTCATATTGAATCATGGTATTAAAAGCAATGTCTATATACATAGATGTTGTATGTATAGGTGGAATGCAAGGGGGAAGGGAAAGGGAATGGTGGATGCAATGCTCAAGGGTGTTGTGGGAGCAAGTGATGTTGGTGGGGGGGGGGGGGGGGGGGGGGGATGGAAGAAGGTGGAAGTGTGGGGGGTGGGGGAGGTACTATGGGTGGTGAGATGTCCATAGGATCAAATGTTGATGTGAGTGATGGTTCTATCATAAATATGGGTATGATAGGTGGAGTGTGTGCAATTTTCTAGCTTTATCATGACACACTGCTCATTTACCCAAACCTAAAGAAGTCCACTCCTTAGGTTTAACTTGACTAAATGATCATAGATCTAGTCTTGAACAAGGATGAGAAATTCAATAAGGTCATCATCATGGCATACTAGTACCTTATTGGTCATGGGGACATCTTGAATGGAGATGGGAAGCTCCACCTTGCCCACGCAAGGGGTTTCCACTCCCCCTAATCCTATGAGATAAGCTTCAATAAGATTAATTGACAAATTCCATGTCTTGACAACAAGAATATCTTATAGCACTAGTAGCTACCCTTAAATGAATCAAAGCCCTGATTCTCTTAGCATTCATGCCATCTCCTAATTATATTGTGAGAAAAGGACGTCTATCCATGATGTGATGGAAGGGATTTCTCTTATCTTAGCACATAGCCATATGATATCTCGGGGCTTCATAATTAGCATACCTAGGTTCATATATGCCTTGTCTTCTCAACTTCATATGTCTAATATTTCATATGACCTCTGACTGTGATTCTTCATGGATCCTTTTCTCTTCTTTCTTGTGTTTTTTAGCTTCATTGAGTCAACTTAGCATCTCCTCTGCCAAAGGCTATTGTTAAAGATTTACTCTATAGCCATTGATATAGTTTGTTAATACATGGCCTTTTAAGGTAGCTAATTGGATGGCTCCATTTGTTGGTATCCTATTCATGATCATTGGTTCATATCCACGCTTCTCTAGCTTTCATGTGTGTTGCTTCAATGTATATATAAGAACTAGGTCTCTCCCTTTCAAACCCTTATTTTGCATATGTGCATCAAAATATGATTTTTGCCTCTTCAATAGGATAGAACTTTCATCAACCATGCAATCATTTTATTTTAGCATATTACCATCAACAATAGCATGTTGGTCTTGATTAGAGCTTTAGAACCCATAAGGTAATGTTTCCAAATTTTTAAAGCACGCATAACAGCCAAGAGTTCCTTATCATATGTACTATAATTCTTTTCCGAAGGTTTAAGTTTTCTACTTTCAAATGCAGTAGGATGCATTTTGCATTAATATAGCACCTATACCTAAACCAATAGCATTTGTAACTGCATGAAAAGGTTTTGCAAAATATGGTGATTCTAAAATAGGTGCATGACAAAGTGCATGTTTGAGTTTTTCAAAAGATTGTTGTTGTGCTAATCCATATGCAAACTTTAACTTTTCTTCAATAATAATATGAGTGGAAGTGCTAAATAAGAAAAACTCTTTATAAATTTTCTAGAAAAACTAGCTAACCCTAAAAAAATATTGAGGTGCACGCCATTCTTCAATTACTTTAATTTCCTTTGGATCTACATGAATGCCTTGACTATAAACAATATATCCTAAATACTCTAATTCTTTTTAGAAGAAAGAAATCTTTTTAGGATTGGCATAAAGTTTGTTTTTGCATAACAAATTAAAGACTATTGCTAAATGATTTTCATGGTCATTTTCATTCTCACTATAGACAAGTATATCATCAAAGAAAATAAGAACAAAAGCTTGGTAATCAAGGAAAATGTTATTCATGAGACATGCAAATGTAGCAGGTGCATTGGTAAGAAAAGGCACTACCATGAATTCAAAGTGACTAATTTGATTTCTAAAGGAAGTCTTATAAATGTCATTTTGTGTCATTCGTATCTAATGATATCCAAATTTAAGATCAATTTTATTAAAGATACGTGCTCCATGAAGTTTTTCTAACAAATAATATATCCTAGGAGTAGGATATCTGTTTTTAATTATGGTCTTATTGAGTTCTCTATAGTCAATGCACATCCTATAAATGTTGTTCTTCTTCTATACTAAGACAATAGGTGCTCCAAAGGGAGAGGAACTAGGCCTTATAAGTCCTTTGTGGAGTAGATCCTTAACTTGATTAGCTATTTCTTTTTTATGTAAAGATCCATGCCTATAAGATGCTTTATGGGGAGGAGAACTACTAGGAATTAAATCTATACTGCGGTTAAGAGATCCCCTAGAAGGTGGTAGTTTAGAAGAAAAATCAACCAAAAAGCAAGCCATAAATTATTTATGTGCATTAAGAAGTGTTTGTGTATAATCAACTATGTTATTGACAAAAAAAAACATGAATTATAGCCTTTCCTAAATTCACATTTTACTTGAGTATGACTAATTAATGGAAATGGTTGGAAGTCATGCATTGTAGACAAAGAAATATCTTGATTGTTAAACTTAAAACTAATTGTGTGTGTATGATAATCAATGCATGGATTCTAATGATGATGAAAAGGCACGCCAAGTATAACATCATAATGAGCAATTAAAAATGTGCATTCATCTACGTATGAACCTATACAAATCTCAATGTTATGCACTTCACTTGTAACATTATATCTATTTCCTTGAAATGTAGACTTAACTTTATACATAGAAGGAAGTGGTTTTAATTGGAGATCTTCCACTAATGTATAGGAAATAAAATCCTGAGGACTACCATCATCATGTAAAATATTAACAACTTTACCATTACTAGTACCTTACATGCAAAGTAAAGAATGGTTAGAAATTTCGTTATCCCAGGTACTTTGATCTTTTTCCAATGCTTCTTCGGTCCAATCAAGTTGAATGTTATCATGAACCACCTCCATGTTGTGTACTTGAGCTTTGATAGGTTTCACATTCTTAGTTCGCAACCTACATTTAGCTTTACTATGACCAAACTTACCACAATGCCAACAAGTGATACGGGGCCTTTTGTGTTGAGCATCCATCATCGTAGTTTGAAGGATTGGAGGTTTTCTAAGTTGTAAAGGGGTGATCTTGTGTAGTGGTGAGAAACTGGATTGAGAAGAGCGCTAAAAAGTAGGGAAAGAAAAAATAGTGAAATTACGCTTGAAAGGAAAATTGGGCTTGATTGGTTGTTATCATTGATGTGTTTGTTTTAAGCGGAGGGACTTGGTGATGGATTGAAACTTCTTCTCATCATCATGTGCAAAAGAGATAGCTTCATACATGATCGTAGAACCTAGTGTGTTGAGCTTGGCTTGGATTCCCATCTCCAAACCATCTTCATACTTCTGTTGCAAGGTATGTTTAGAAACCGTTTCAAGTGAACGAATAAGTAGTAGTCATTTCCAAAATGTAAGTGGAACTAGGGAGAAAGGAAGAACTCCTTGATCTTTTCTTGAAATGTGATCCATGTGTTGGGGCGATTGGTGTTATGTCGCAAAACAACCCATCATAACTTGGATTTTCCCACCAAATAATTGGTAATAAATTTTGCTTTTTTTCAAAATATGATTCGTCAAAATAAAAGTTATCAAATTAGGATAGATATGAAAGAAAAAATTGTTCATCCTTTTGTCCATCGAATCGAAAAAATTGGAAATTTTTTGCATCAATCTTGGAATGTGTGCCTTCTTCTTGAGTGGTAATAATGGCCTTACATCACCCCAATCAGGTTGTTATCATCACTTTGCATTTGTTGGAGTACATCATCGCGTTCTTTTATCGTTTTGAGCATCTTGGAGTCCATGCCACAAAAGCTTTAACTGATGCTCAAGTGATATCCCGCGTATGGATTATGTACTAAAATCCTCTATAGTATAGATAGGGTCTATGGCCTTATATAGAATCAAAACCTATTACTAAGCATGTGAAAAGAATTTTAGCAATATTGAAATTGAAATAGAAAAGGAAAGATTTTATGTTGGAAATATAAAAAAGAAGAGAGGGAATAGAAGTAATGTTAAATATAAGTTAAAATTATGAGAACATATCAATATATGAGAATAGAACAATGGATAAAGTATATCTCTTGCAAGTGAGAGGTGGTGGGTTCAAATCTGCTACATGCTAAAGAGGAAAATAAGTAAGCTCTTACTGCCACTCCTTAGTTAGAGAGGATCGCACATAACCAACAGCTTCCAATAGAACCAAAGGGAACCAAGAGAACCATGAGTATCATCAAAGCCAAAGATGCCATAGATCTATGCCTTAGTTGATGCCTTGGAGTAAGCCGCAGGAGTAAGCGCATGGATCAACCTTATTGATAAAAAAATTGAAAAAAAAACTTGATAAACGAACCAAATTGGAACAATCCACAGTATGCAGTGTGAGTGCATAGTGCACAGTGTAACAGTGTGACAATGTAATATTCTACAGTGCACAGTGTGATAGTATACAATGCATAGTGTCACAGGGGGCACAGGGCACAATAGCGGATTCAAAAAAAAATAAAAAAAACATCGACGAACCAAAAAAAAACGTGAATTGATAAATATAAACCTAGATTGGATGAGATTAATGTGATTGTGTTTTGATTTAGTGGGTGAAGAATCATGAGAGCATGAACGTGCGTGGATTTACTTATATATTCTTATGAAGATATTTAAAAGATAGTATTTAATGCATTTTTGGCTGAATGTGGGATAAAACATCAATGTACAATGCCATATATACCTCAATAGAATGGAGATGCTGAAAGGAAAATAGGTCACTCATGGAGATGGTGAGGTGTATGATCAAGAATCAAGCTTTACCACATAGTTTCAAGCTTGAGGTTGTTATGTGTGCAGCATATGTACTTAACAGGTATCCCACGAAAGCATTGCAATCTATCACTCCATATGAGGCTTAGCATGGTCGCAAGCTATTTGTAGCTCACTTGTGTGTCTTTGATTGTCTAGCATATGCATTAGTGTCTAAAGAACAACACAGGAAATTGGATGATAAAGTAGTGAAATGTACTAAATGCATTTTAGTTAGTCGTGATGTTTTTTCGGAAGATGAAACTCATCCATTACTTCCATGTACTAAGGAGACATCAATTACTCCAAAGATCTGCATGACACTTTGCTTCCTCTTTTCATAGGTGGACAGTCTAGTGCTGGTCCAAATGAGGCAATTTCTCGACCTTTACAAGTTTCACGTGATGATGCAAATCATTCCATTTCTGATGCAAATTTACATGATGCACTTGTTGATAAGAGAATTGATATAAAGGAGGCAAAGACTATGCCTAAATGGCTAGTGTAGACTTTTCAAGATAACAAATTAGATGCACCTCTATCATATCATATACATTCAAGCTCTCATAGTGCTTTTGCATTAGATTGCTATGATATGGTTGCCTCTAGTCTTTGTGATGAGAATGAGCCTGTTTCATTTGTTGAAGCATAAAATTCAAAAAATTGGATGGTTGATATGCAATCAAAATAGGATGCTATTATGAAACATGGTACCTCGTCTTTATGTGACTTGCCTTCTAACAAGAAGCCCATTAGCACTAAGTGGGTATACAAGCTGAAGCTTCTAGGCTTGTTGCAAAAGGTTATGCTCAAGAAAGAGGCAATGATTTTGATAAGATCTTTGCTCCTACATGTCAAATGACTATTGTTCATAGCATCTGTATGTTTTTCAGCCCCATGGCTTTGTGCAGAAAGGGCATGAAAACAAAGTGTGCAAGTTGAAAAGGTATTATATGGTTTGAAACAAGCACCACGTGCTTGGTATGAAAAGATACATGCTTACTCGATTGCACATGGTTTTGAGAATAGTCCAACTAAAAGCACCTTATACATTAAGCATGCAAATGATGTGCTTTTGATCATTGTTTTCTATGTTGATGACATGTTCACTAGTCTTAATGAGAAGCATATTGCTAATTTTAAGGTTGATTCGCATGCCTCATTTGAAATGTCTTGGAGGCATTTGCATCATTATTTAGGCATTCAATTTATGCAAGTTGATGGCATACTAACTGTGTCAAACAAAATATATTGACATATTATTGCATTGTTTTGGCCTATGCTAGAGATGTATTTGATGATGTTCTCTATATGCAGGCTATTGGATGCTTGATTTAATCATGCCAAACCTATTGCCACTCCTATGGAGATAGGTTTACGGTTGAGTCTTCATGGTGCTGGAGATCCAATTGATGTTATTCTTTATCAACAGACTGTTGGATGCCTAATTTACTTATGCATTATTCAGCCAAATATTCAGTTGATTGTCTCATAGATTAGCAAGTTTATGCATTGCCTAGGTCTCAAGCATTGGTAGCCAGTTAAGTGCATCTTTCGCTACTTGAGTGGTACTCGGCTACTTGGATTGTTTTATCCCAAGGCAGGATCACTACCACCACATTTACATGCTTTTTTTTACTCTGATTGGGCTAGTTGCTATGACACTCGTGTGTCCACCAGTGGTTTTTGCTTCATGCTTGGTAGCTCATGCATATCTTGGTTGATCAAGAATCCTACTCTGGCCGCTTTTAGTTGTGAGGCTGAGTGTACGAAAGCTTTCACAACGATTGTTGAGTGTGTGTGGCTCAGAAGCCTTATGGTTGATTTGGATGTTGGTCAGTCTTTTGCCACCATCATCTTCATTGATTGTCAAAGTGCATTGGCAACTGCGAGAAACCTTGTGATCTATGCTAGCACTAAGCACATTGAGGTGCACTTTCATTATGTCAAGGAGAGTTCTCTACTGGAGAGATCATCTTGGCATATGTACCCACACAGAAGAACATTGCACACCTTTTCATAAAGGCTCTACCTAGGGAGAAGTTTGAAGCTTTCTCCAATACTTTGGGCTTACTGTTGTAAATTAATTCCACATAGCTTGGCACTTCCTTATACATGAGTGCAACTCCTTGTTCATCGCATCACTCCCAAGGCAAATTTGCTGATATATTTTGGTAGATCATCGGGGCACTTTTCCCTCATTCGAAGGTTTTTTTTTTTACCGATTTGTATATATGCCCATAACCCTAATGGGTCACTTATCTCTGTACATTCTCTTGGTAATACATTCAGTATTGTGTGTTGTGCTCCAATCTTCTTCTTCCTTGTGTTGTTCGCGTACTTCCGCATAACTGAAACTCCAACAATCGTATCATACACAATCAGGTTCTCATAGTGCATCTTTTGCATTAGATTTCTATGCAATGGCTTCCTCTAGTCTTTGCGAGGAAATGAGCCTATTTCTTTTGCTGCACAACATTATTTGGTTTCCAATTGCTGGTATTAAAAGAGTCGAGTCTAAGAGCCTCCAAAGAGGTAAAAGGCTCTAGAACAAAGGATTTCACATATGGAAGCATCTCTAAAACCAAAATAGAAGACATTGGATTAGATTTGAGGACATCGACCTGAACCGCAAAGTTGACTTCCAAGACTAGTGCCTGTTAAGAAACAGAATCAAGTCTTGGGATGAAGCAAAGATCTGCCTCCTGATTGGCCAAGAGTCCCTCTGCTTGGAAGGTCTAAGGTGGTACAGCAAGATGGAGAAGCCTCATATTTTTAAAAGAAATATAGCCTACCATCGATTGCAAAGAGCATGGGCAGAACAATGAGGCCAATAATATTTGCCATACCCAAGCATTCATATCAATCAGAGGGGTGATTACCTCCATTGTGTGTTGTAGCATGACGTTGGCCTTTATATGGTTTGCATCTTGGCTATTAATCAATGACTGTATACTTATGTTTTATAGGAAGGTTTAAAACGTCGATTCAAAGATGGTCAAACAGCACTGTGATCCTAAATTGTCTTCATTAGATATTGAATGATTTACAAGTGTAACACCCAAAGTCCCTAAAGCATACAAATAGATACAAACTGAGCTTCAAACACACAAACACACATTTTCTCAGAAATTAAAGAAAAGAAACATATTATTTGATATTAAACTCAATTCAGCAGAATAAGACAGTTATTTTTGTATTTTGGAATATCTATCAATATGAATATCCCTTTATCAAAATATCACAGCTTTAATATCTCAAACTTGTAGAAAATTTAAAGCACAGGCTCTGTGAAAATGAGTAGCCACCCTTGAAAATGTAACAGACATCACAACTCAGCATATTTTCTCCATTTAAGTGAATTTACATCAATGCAAAATATTAGGCACTGCAGCAAGGCGAGTATACATTCGTGCCATTGATCGATAACCACGATGATCACCAGACCTCAACAAATTTCCTGCAGACAAAATTTGGTAACTGCTATGAATAAAGCTTCGAAAAAATAAATGTTTCAACATTAAATAGCATAAAAAATTCTCTAACCACAATCACAGTTGAGAGGACTATCAGGTTCAGGGTGAGACATAAGAGCAATGATAGCACGGCAAACAGACTGCAATGTCCAAGCTGGGCTCCATGCTGTTTTCAATATGTCCAGGCAAATTTCACCAGTCTGGAAACAATCGTTCAAATTCAGCTTGACAGGAAAAATATTCATATAGAGAAATTGTTAAATGGTTAGAAATCAATTCAAATCCAACAGACAGACCATGAAAGCCTTGCTACAGATAATCATGTAGAGTCGGGAATTCAGTGATGTATGGTAACTCTTCCGTGAGCACTCACTTATAGACAGTTGCAAGTTAGCTAGCACTCCCTGATCTACTCACACCATACCACATGAAACTTTTAGGAGACAGTAATGAAGAAACATTGACAAAATGAGGAATAGGAGATACTATCATCATGAAACGCTTGTGACAAGTGTTTTATACATGGACGAGACTTACTTGCAGAGAAAAAGTAGCTATGCTCCATAATGCTATATGTTGGGTGTTTACTAGAGACTTTGTTTACCGTCATGCCTACCTCAAAACTGAGAGTAAAATCCAGAAATTACAGTACTAATGAAGAATCGTCACATACTAGCATGGATGTATGCATCTACAATGGCACATGTACTCGTGCATGTGTATGTGCACACCCATCACAAGCATTTGAACATGTGTGCACGTGAATGTGCAAACATATATGCACATGTGCACTCAGTGCACACATCATTTCATAATGGAAGAATATGACACTTGATTTGTTTCCTAGACAAGCAAGCAACCATTATTGACAGAACTTTGAGTGGCCTAGCAACATGCATTACTTAGTATTTACCTTCTTTACATTTCTTGAATGTCAATAGTCGCAAAGGCACCATCTACACATAATTGTATATGTGCATATGCACTACTCTTCATTGACTAATTTTGTCTGGACAAAGATATATGAAAAGAACCTTCAACGAATGAGAAATAAGGCTAAAATCTGCCACCCATTTTGAAGCCTCCTAATCAGAGTAAGATCTTTCATGTTTCATCTGGACGCTTCTAGTTATCTCATGTTAGCTCAATCTACAAGTGAATGTGTGCACATATCCTTGAGCATGCATGATGGCCCCTCAACATCTATGTCAGAGGTTTCTCAGCTTCAAGTTCAGGCTCAGCTTCAGGCTGCCCTACTTTATTTCAGTTTATATTCAGCATAACTGAGCTTTTGTACATTAGATTCAGTTCATTGAGATTTTGTAATCTCAAGTTTGTTTGCAAATTCAAAATCATTGCCTTATGTGGCCTTATCTCTTCTGATTAAGAGCTTGGAGGAACAAAATCCAATATTTGGTATCAAAGCTAGAGAAGAGACACGAGAAGAAGATCAGATGTTTCAACATCACATCAATCCATACTTGAACCTATTCCTATCATCAACAATAGGAGGGGTAATCTTGTTAGTATAGCTCCCTTTGAAGTGGTTATCAGCAGAGTTGATTTTTAGAGATGGAGAAAAGAAGCTTTTAGGTTTCTTCATCAACTTCAAAAAAGCCAAAAGTGAACATTATCTATGCACGATATGTCAAAGGCCTGCAACTTCAGAAAAGATTGCTTTGCTTGTTCAACTAAGCATTCTCAGTAGTTAGGTCAATCACTTATGTTCAATCAGAACTTTGATGTGACAAAGAAATCAGAATCTTCATCGAAAGCAAAACAAGAAGATGCTACAGATATTGAAGACTGCTTTTTGGAGGCTTCCTGTGCCATGCTCAAGTCAAAAAACCCTTAAAATTATACTATTGTTTTCGCTTGAATGTACATAGTTTACCGGGTTTTCCAGCTATGCTAATACTGAGTGCCGAAGCATATTAGACTTGTTCTCTTCATTTGCTGAGTCGTGCTTCCTATTTGTCTCTATCAGCCAAATAACTTTTGATTGGTTTTCTTCAATTCATTTTGGTTCAAGTTAAAAGAGGATTCTTAGAGAGTTTCATGTGCTGACCTTCATTTAAGTATTTAGCTAGTTTTAAGCTACAAAAATTTAAGGTTTTATCATAGAGATCAGATCAAGGTTTGCAAATTTTCAGATTTTAAGAATATATAGTTCAAAGCTATTCATTTTAGGGTTTTCCATAAGAAACAAGAATTGAAATTTCTAAAATTAAGTTTTTATTACTTTTTTTTAAAGAGAGAACAAGTTTTCCAAACTTATTCAAGGTGGTATAAACAAAGTAGATAGTTGGACCTCAAACACAACCAAGTTCACTTTTGTCCAATGTTAAGTGAGACTTGGAGTAGAGTTTTCTAAGTTCATTTTGCCTGAAAAACTTTAAAAATTAGGTAAACTAATTGTGTGAAATTATTGCTCTATCATATTCAGCTTTTGCCTACATTTTCGGATAAGCTTCGTTCTTGACCTTTCATCCTCAGCCTCAGCTATTGCAGCTTCAATATAACCTCAGCTTCGCCTCTATTTTGGAGAGGATTGTCTCTCAATTTTAACAACTCTTTTCAAAGGAAATTTTCTTATAGCCCAAGCTTCTAATATGGAGGATTTTTAACCTCAGCTCCAGCCCTGATTTATTTCAGTTTATTATCAACAAAATTCAGTGTTTACATATGATATTTAGCTCATTTTCATAGAGATTTTGTAATCTTCGTTTTTGTTTGTGAGGTTAGCGTTATTCATTTGATTTATGTGAGAAGAACCATCTTGTATATTATTATCCCCTATGATCTTCTATATTTTGGGTGAACAAAATCTAACATCCCTTCCATATCAGCTTCTTCAATGTGATCAGAAACTACACCGATTTTTCTATGAAACCTCTCTAGGCATTCGTTCTTAAAACCGCATATCAATCATCCCCTTACTGCAGTTAGGATGTTGTCCATCAATCTATGTTATGATCCTACTACCACTAGTGACACTCATTTGATCATATTCCACCCTCCAGCAACTCTACATCAACCTACAAGAAAGAATCTTTTCATGCAATCTGCAGTACTTCAAAGTTCATATTTGACTCATTTCCGGGAAAATCTTTTTTTTTCATAGTTCAATTAAATTTAACTTAGTTTATGTTTGATGTACTTCAATGTCTTTATCAATGAGATCATTCAATTCATAATGTTAGAAATAAAGATACTACATGCAGAAAATTAACCACAAAAGCTTGAGAAAGCTGAGATAGATAATCACAAGATCCCCCTCTAGTGTAAAACGACACCCAAGAAGACTCCGAGAAGAGTGAACGCTTCCAAGAAGTGTCCTGGACAAATAAAATGTAACACAAGGTCAAGGTTGTTAGCAACGTTTTCGCAACGTCCAAGGCAACGTGTTGCTAACGCGTTAGCAACATCGCAACGTTTGGACCTAGACGTTGCGAAAACGATGCGAACCATTTCTCTTTTTTTTCAATTTTTTTTGCAAATATAGTAACCTAGATGTATATTATAGTATATACATATATAATATGTATTATATAATATGTATTATATTAATTTATGTAATATGTATTGAATATTTAATATTAATGATTCATTCCAAATTCTCGAATCCTTGTTCAATGAAGTGATGGAAGATGCACAATGCACATTGCACATGTATGATGTCAGAATTTACAACTAATCATTATCATGACTCAATGACTCATTCTAAAATTCAAATTCACAATGCACATTCAAGCAACTCATATGACATCAGAGTCCAGATAAATACTATTATATACAAGTTACAACTTACAAGTAACATTGAAATTTAAAACAAACTTCAAAGAATTATAATTTATGACAAAAACATGTGAAAAAGTCAACCTCATCTCAAAATTATGACACTGGTGACTGTCATGACTCATAACTCATAAGTGATATCAGAATCCAATGTCCATAATACATATACATCAATGATCATACCAGTAACCATCATCCATGTCACATGATACCACTAAGTAGTCAAACAATAAACTGCAATGTCAATAATACAATGATCAATCAATATCAAGTAAATCATAAGTAATACATATGACATGTCACATGAGCAGTCATCAATCCTCAAAATCCTCTGAGTCACTAATAACTATCACCATCAACATCATCATCACTATCATCATCATCATCATCATCATGTGGTGCTCGACTAATAGATGCCTCCATCCTACTAGTAGATGGACCTGGTACACTGTGTGCTCTATGACTAGAACGAGTCCGAGATGCCCTCGTATCATGTTGTGGCACTGTCAACTCCTGATAGAGCATGTCATATAGATCAAGGTCCTCTGCCGGAATGCTAGGTATATCATGGACCCTCTCTATATCAAGCTCATCGACGTTCACCTGCCGCACCTCTGCTGAGTGGCCACCACGCTCCAATAAACGCAAGTTGCAGTGGCAATAGACAAGCCGCTCCAACTGCAATGTAGATAGTCTATTCCTCTTCTTTGTATGGAAGAGGGCCCATGTACTCCAATTCCTTTCACATGGACTAGCACTACAGTCTTGTGAAAGTATGCGGATGGCTAACTTTCTCTGCAAGATAAAAAAGAAAGAGTTCATTAAGAAGAGGAATGACTCATGAGACAAACTTCAAAGTTATAACTTATTAGTTAAAGACTCAAAAGGAAATTGGAATGACTTGTCACTTACTAGCTCAGGTGTACCAACACCGTATCTCTCCCACCATGTCACAGGCATCAACTGCATGCTTCTCAAGCATGCTGCATGCCGTGTCTCTACCAAAAAGTCCTTTATTATTCTAAAACTGGGTGAGCTGAAGCTCCAACTTCCCACGTAGCTCCACATCAGAAGATCCATACAATCGATCTACATAGTCATTCCAAGCAGTCACAAGCTCCATATCCAATGACTCCGATGCAGATCTCCATAAAGGATGTAGTAGATTGGCCATCCCATGTATAGGGCGATGGAACCAATCCCACCTCTTCCTCCATATTCCTTTTATTTCCTCTATCCTATGGATAAAAAACAAATCAAGTTAGAAAACAATAAGATTTAAGAATGTTGAAGAATCAAGACTTGAAAGTTGAACATGAATGCTCATACAAAAAATAAAATATGGTTACCCAAGTTTCAACTTACCTCTCCAATGTCAAATAAGGACATCTCTGTATAGACTCTCCGACACGATCCATGAACTCATAAACAAGTCCAAGTGTGCAGCCCTCTTTATCTGCTATGCGTATGAGTGAATATAAGGGTTGTAAGGCCCGCACTAATCCCTCCACATCCCTCCAAAAGCTGTCATCCAAACATGTGCGTCGTACAAGCTCTGCCTTTGGACTAGTATGTCCATCCCAAGCTAACCAATCAGGTGATACAACTGTCTGCATCAGTGCTTGCCTCACTCTTAATAATCTTTCCATGACTATGCACATGTATGCAAATCTGGTCTTCGCGGGCTTCACCAAATCAATATCACTGTAAGACCGAAATATAGCAAGCAATTTTGGTCTCTTTGTGAACAAAGAGACCACTTTTATGCAAGTGGTAAAAATGGTGTAAATCCATGGTATCTTCCCCACATCCTCTATCAGCAAATCAATGCAATGGGCAGCACACGGTGTCCACACAATAGAGGGGAATTCTTCTTCTAGAAGCTTACCCATAGCCACACAATTACTTCCATTATCTGTGACCACCTGGACTACCTTTTCTATACCAATGTCCATGATAGTTTGACGGATATGATCATAAATGAACCGACCTGTTTACATATAACACAATGAATCATTAATCAATTGATAAATTATAATTTATCTTGACATGTGTCATGCTGCATGCACATGCACATTGCATGTGCATAACACATGTGCATGTGCATGTGCATGTGCATAACACATGTGCATGTGCATGTGCATGTGCCATATGCATTGTGCATGTACATACATACATGCACATGCACATTGCACATGCACATGCACATGCACATGCACATGCACATGCACATGCACATGCACATGCACATGCACATGCACATGCACATGCACATGCACAATGCACAATGCACATGCACATAATACATTGCACATGCACAAGTGACAATGCACATGCACATGCGAGATGCCACATGCATGATTGATCATTGGCAATTGCACAATCAAATATAAACTGAAAATTCAGAAATCAGTTCACTCACATGTGACTGTAGTACCAGCAGCTGATGCATCTATGGCTCGAAGGAACATGGTCCCTTTGCAATGCACCAAAATGTTGTACACATTTCTCTTTCGTATGTCCGTCCATCCATCACACATGATTGTGCATCCATACTTTGCCCATGTCTCTTTCATGGGCTCAAGCTCTCTCTCTAATGCTTCCTTTGTTTTTTTGAGCTCCGTTGTCCTCAACTCTTCATATGTAGGCCCTTGCCAACGAAACCCTAATAGTGATACCTTCTCAATGGCATTTCTCCATGCCGGTGTCCGTGCAACATTAAAAGACAAACCACATTGTATAAAAGCTTTCATGACGGCTTGTGTGGCTTCTTGTTTACGTTGTTGTTGCAAGCTAGCACGTATAGATGCTCCTCCAAGAGAGCCAAGTGGGTGCTCTTGTGGATCATGCTCTACTCTTGTACTCTTTCTTGGTGGCTCATGCTCTATGTCAATGTCTATGGAAGCCTCATGAGCTTGAGATGCTTGAGTTTGGGGATCACAAGAACCATGTGAACCGCTTGCAAATGATCTAGCTTGTGATTGGGCTCCACTATTCCTTCTACCTTGGGCTTTTTGAGCTACCCATGCCATTAGCTCTCCCTTTATAGCTTCGGGCATAGGCTCTTTGCAAGGTGCAACTCCTATGCCACTAACTCTTCCAAGGTGTGCCATGATCCTATCGGCTCCACCGGCTCCACTATAGCCACAAAGCTTGCAAGTCCATCTCTCACTACCCCGGAGCCCATCTTTCCTTGGCTTGTCACATATTCCCAACATGCTTGTTTTGCTTTAGGCATGTTGATGGAAGAGGTTAAAAGCTTGGAGAGGACCCAAGATAGGAAGCAATAGATGGGGGGGCACGGGTGTGAGGGTGTGTGTGTAATAAACCTACTCTTGCCTTGGATTGCTCTTTGACTGTCCGAAACGCCCTCTCGGGTCAAGATCTCAACAGAGCATACTGCCTCAATGAGGCCGTTTCGGCGAAACGGCCTCATTTGAGGCAAAAAAATTTGTCTTTGTTCGCAACGCGTTGTGAACGTCGCAACGTTGCGACGTTGCGTTGCGAACGTTGCGAACGCATAAATCCAACTTTTATTCATGGAGAGACGATTATGAAGTATAGAAAGGCTTATACATATATGGGGATGACATTTTTGGAGAAGCATAAATGTGCTTGAGAGGAGAGACTGTGCTTGCACAATCATTTTTGAGAACCTAGTGTTAGGGGAGCACTAGATTGTGCTCTCTCACTACACTAGATAAGATTTCAGAAATATACTTCTGATTACAAGAACATCCATGTAGGGAAAATGATACAAGAATTTGTGACTGATACAAGATGTCCCACAACCCGGGACTCATAGGTATGAATAACTCGACTATAGATGATATATATAACCCGGGATCGTAAGTATGAAACAAGATATCAAGATTACAAGAATTCCCTTCAAGGAGATAACTAGATACAGGAAATAACTAGGATTAGACAAGGCTAGAACAAGGAACAAGACAAGAACTCAAACTGGAACTTGAGTCTTGGAGAGTACTTACTTGGTGGTCACGTCTCCTTGAGCTCCCAAGACTGGTATTGGCAAGACTGAGTATGTATATGGCCAACCCCTCCTTATATAGGTTTTCAAGGGTGGTTCATGAGGCCGGTTATGAATTGATGATGTCATTGATGATGTCATTGACGATGTCATTGTCATGGACAAAGAAAACCATCCTGAACCTTAGATTCCATGTGAACCCTGTATCTCATTATTGGTTCAGAATTAGAAGAAACCAATGCTTCCATTGCATCCGGAACATGCCAAAACCCTAAGAACGACTGTCTACTTGCCTAATTCGAATATCCAGAGCTCATGTTTCGAATTGATGACATCATCGATGACATCATCAATTCGTAAACGCCTTTCATGAACCGCCCTTGAAAACCTATATAAGGAGGGGTTGGCCACATTCATACTTAGTCTTGCTAATACCAGTCTTGGGAGCTCAAGGAGTCGTGACCGCCAAGTAAGTACTCTCCAAGTTCCAGTTCCAATTCTTGTCTTGTTTCTTGTTCCAATCTTGTCTAGTCTAGCTCTTGGACATCTTGTCTTGTCCTCTTGTAATCTCGTAGTACGAGATCTTGTCGAGTTCTTTCTTGTATCTTGTTCATCTCCCAGAAGGGAGTTCTTGTAATCAAGACATCTTGTCTCGTACCTACGATCCCGGGTTGTGGGATCTCGTGTATCATCTCTAGTTGAGTTTTCCATACCTATCGGTCCTAGGTTGTGGAACGTCTTGTATCAGTCACATATTCTTGTATCGGTTTCCCTTACGGGTGCTCTTGTCTATTGTAGTCAGAGAGCACAATCTAGTGCTCCCCTGACATTTTGGCAAGACTAACTTCCATCGCAGACCAGTCATCATGGAGAATGCTTATGAACAGATTGTAGCATCACTTAAGAGTCTCCAACAACAAGTCGAAGACCTAACTCATCGACAGACACAAATCGAGACGGGACACCCAGGGCATGTAGGTGCACTCCTCCAAGAATTACAAGAACGAATCGGGAGTCTTCAGACAAATCAAGGGAGTATGCAAGTAAATCAACGACCCAGTACATCCTTCATGAGGGAACCTAAGATCTGCATGCCAGAAAAGTTCGATGGTGATCGCACAAAGTTCCGGGGATTCTTGCAACAAGTCAAATTGAACATCCGTATGCAGCCTGATAGATACCCTGATGATGCATCCAAGGTCGGTTTTATTGGAACCTTGCTCTATGGTCAAGCATTATCATGGTTCGCCCCAATCTCGGAGAAGGATACGGCCGTACTTCATGACTATGAGGGGTTTCTTAGAGAGCTCATCGCCACATTTGGAGATGCAGACACGAGTCGAGTGGAAGAAACAAAACTTCAAAAGCTACGTCAAGGTAACCGCCTTGCCTCTACCTACGCATCAGAATTTAGGCAGTTGATATGTGACCTCACTTGGCACGAAGATTATTTCATAAGCCAATTTAGATGGGGCTTAAGGGATGATGTGAAGGATCTTCTACTCACGATGCCAGAGGTGAAGACATTGAATGAATACAACAACCAAGCCATTCAATGTGATAACCGCCTTTTTGAAAGGAAACAAGAAAAACAAGTAGAAGGAAGACCTCGCTAATGGAAACCTTTCCAACCTACTCCTAGAGATGAGTCTATGCCCGAACCTATGCAGATAGATGTAACTAGGTTCTAGCCTCTAACACCACAAGAGAAACAAAGAAGGAGGGATAACAAGTTATGTCTATATTGTGGAAACCCTAGCCACATTGCAGTTAATTGTCCCAACAAGAGAACGAACTCCAAAGTTGCAGCCACCCTTGTAAAGCAAGGAAACGAGGAAGTCAAGTTATAAAAGAGACCATACAATCGGACCATGATATAAGAAAGGGTCTCATAATTCCATCCACACCCATAGAAACATGTGTTGCCCCTGTCAAGTTAATCATGTCTAAGAAGACCCTTTCCCTTATAGCTTTGGTGGATTCAGGAGCGTCCTCATGTTTCATTGATGAAGGACTCATTAAGAAACATGGAATTCCAGTACTTCGAAAGAACAGACAAGTAGTAGCTGAAGTAGTAGATGGACGGCCTCTAGCATCGGGGAATATAACCATGGAAACCATACCACTAAGAGTACACCTTGGTGACCATGATTCACACATGTTTCAATGTAATATCGAGTCCAGTAAATATGATTATCATCGGAATGCCGTGGTTAAAGAAACATAATCCAAAAATTAATTGGGAGAATAATAAAATAACCCCTCAAGATATCCAGAAGAACCCAATATATGTCGGAGCCAAAGCCTTCCTACATGCAGTAAGGAAGGAACCGACATATATGATCTATGCCATACCGGCTCAAGAATCCAAGAAAGATGATCCAATGCAGCTACCCAATCAATACAAAGGCTTTGAAGATGTTTTTAAAAAGAAGAATACAGACATCCTTCCAGAGCATAGACCCTATGATTGTGCCATAGAACTTCAAGAGGGAGCACAACCGCCCTTTGGACCAATCTACAGACTATCCTCAAAGGAACTTACAGAACTACGCAAGAACATAGATGAGAATCTAGCAACGGGGTTTATCAAACACTCAAAGTCTCCAGCAAGAGCTCCTATTTTATTTGTAAAGAAGAAGGATGGGACTCTCCGGATGTGTGTAGACTATCGTGGATTGAATAAAGTCACTATAAAGAATAGATACCCTCTACCACTCATATCCGAGCTCTTGGAACGCCTTGGAAAAGCAAAATTCTTCACAAAGATTGACCTTCGAGGAGCTTACAACCTTGTCAGGATCAGAGAAGGAGACGAATGGAAGACAGCATTTCGGACAAGGTATGGCCATTTTGAATATGTAGTTATGCCATTTGGTCTCACAAATGCTCCAGCTGTCTTCCAACATATGATGAATGATACCTTTCGAGAATATTTAGATGATTTTGTTGTAATATACCTTGGCGCTATCTTGATATTTGCCAAAAATCTAAAGGATCATGAATGTCATGTAAAGATAGTCCTAGAGAAACTAAGAGAAAAAGGATTATATGCGAAATTGGAGAAGTGCTCTTTCCATAAGATAGAAGTGGAATTTTTAGGGTACATTGTATCAGATAAAGGAATTTTTATGGATCCTAAGAAGATTGAGACAATCCTTGATTGGAAACCACCTTCATGTGTTCGAGATGTACAATGTTTTTTGGGGTTTGCCAATTTCTACAGGATATTCATCAGAGATTACTCCAAGATAGTGACATCTCTTACCAAGCTTACAGGGAACTCCAAATTCTCATGGACCGAAGAAGAAGAAAAGGCCTTTCAGACCTTGAAATCAGCATTTACTACCGCTCCAATTCTAGTTCATCCCGATTCCAGTAAGCCCTTCTTCCTTGAGACGGCTGCATCAGACTTTGCTCTAGGGGCCATTCTTTCCCAATATGGAGATGATGGATGCCTACATCCAGTTGCATATCATTCAAGGAAGTTTTCCCCTCCAGAAATTAATTATGAAATTCATGATAAAGAACTTCTTGCCATAGTAGACACGTTTGATACATGGTGTCACCATCTAGAAGGAGCAGCTCATAAAGTCACTGTGTATTCAGATCACAAGAACCGAGAGTATTTTATGACCACCCGGATTCTCAATAGAAGGCAATCTCGATGGAGTAACTTTTTATCCAGATTCGACTTTGTCATCACATACCATCCAGGACATCAACAATGTCAGTCACATGCCCTGTCCAGAAGATCTTACCTTGCACCAAAGAAGGGTGAAGAGGCCTTTGATCAACAAGAGAGTGTATTACTCAAGCCTGAGCATCTCCAGTTAGCAGCTATCTCTTCAAGCCATCATGAAGATTCAACCTTGAATCAGTTGATCCATGAGAATCTACCACAAGATGAATTGTTTTGTAATGTTAAGCAGAAAGCTCAAGAAGGAAGAAAGCTCAAGAAGGAAAATTCCAAGAAGTAAACGAATTTCAAGAAAAGGATGGGTTACTACTCTATAAGAACCTATTGTATGTCCCTCCAAGAAAACCCAAGATCCAAGTACTTCAACAACGCCATGACAACCTTGCAGCAGGACATTTTGGAGTGAATAAAACAATAGAACTCATATCAAGGGACTTTTGGTGGCCTCAAATGTGGAAGGAAGTCAAAGAATACATTCGAACCTGTGATACTTGCAATAGATCTAAGGTACCCCAACATAAACCTCATGGCCTCTTGCAACCTCTACCTATTCCAGAAAGGCCATGGGCTTCACTGTCTATGGATTTCATCACAGATCTACCAAATTCATATAAGTATGATGCCATTCTTGTTATTGTGGATAGATTTACAAAGATGGCACACTTCATTCCAACTACCAAGGCAATCACAGGTGCAGCCACTGCTAGACTTTTTCTCAAGTATATATTTAGGCTTCATGGATTGCCTGATGACATTGTCAGTGATCGAGGTCCACACTTCATATCCAGCTTTTGGAACAGTCTTTGCAAGCTCCTTGGTGTTCAAGTTAAACTATCTATAGCAAATCATCCACGGACTGATGGACAAACAGAACGGGTGAATCAAGTCCTGGAGCAATATCTCCGTTGCACTAGCAACTATCATCAAAATGATTGGTTTGAGCTTTTACCCTTTGCTGAGTTTGCTTATAACAATAGTGTTCATGCATCTACCAAGCAGACTCCCTTCTTTGCAAATTATGGACAACATCCAAGGATGGATATACAACTCTGAAATCATGTCAAGAACCCAGCTGCTAGAGACAAAGCCCAGTACCTGATGGACATTCACAAAGAACTCAAGGAAGAGATCCATAAAGCTCAAGAACAATATAAGTACATGCAGATCAACATCGTGTCCAGAATCCATCGTATCAAATTGGGGATAAAGTATGGTTACTCAAAAACAATTTGCAAACCTCAAGACCTTGTGCAAAGTTAGATCATCAAAGATTTGGTCCATTTACCATCTTAGCCAAGATTAATTCAGTCACCTTCAAGATCCAGCTACCAAGTACTATGAGAATACATCCAGTTTTCCATGTATCCATGTTGGAACCATATCAGATTTCACCATTGAGAGGGGAGAGACCTAGTCCTTCACCACCTATCCAGATTGATGATCATGAAGAATTTGAAGTCGAGCATATCCTAGATTCCAGAATATCCCGAGGAAGATTGGAATACCTTATTCATTGGAAAGGGTATGACATCAGTGATCGTACTTGGAACCTGCAGAAAACCTTCAGAGAGAACCAATCAAGGTTCAAGAATTCCATAAGAGAAAACCAACGAAGCCGAGATCAGATAACATGACCGCTCCTCGTGGAACTCGTCGCTTGAGGGGGAGGTGATGTCATGGACAAAGGAAACCATCCTGAACCTTAGATTCCATGTGAACCCTGTATCTCATGATTGGTTCAGAATTAGGAGAAACCAATGCTTCCATTGCGTCCCGAACATGCCAAAACCCTAAGAACGACTGTCTACTTGCCTGATTCGGATATCCAGAGCTCATGTTTCGAATTGATGACATCATCGATGACATCATCAATTCGTAACTGCCTTTCATGAACCGCCCTTGAAAACCTATATAAGGAGGGGTTGGCCACATTCATAATTAGTCTTCCGAGTACCAGTCTTGAGAGCTCAAGGAGTCGTGACTGCAAAGTAAGTACTCTCCAAGTTCCAGTTCTTGTCTTGTCTTGTTTCTTGTTCCAGTCTTGTCTAGTCTAGCTCTTGGACATCCTGTCTTGTCCTCTTGTAATCTCGTAGTACAAGATCTTGTCGAGTTCTTTTTTGTATCTTGTTCATCTCCCAGAAGGGAGTTCTTGTAATCCAGACATCTTGTCTCATACCTACGATCCCGGGTTGTGGGATCTCGTGTATCATCTCTAGTCGAGTTTTCCATACCTATCGGTCCCGGGTTGTGGGACGTCTTGTATCAGTCACGTATTCTTGTATCGGTTTCCCTTACGGTGCTCTTGTAATCAAAAGTGTATTTCAGAAATCTTGTCTATTGTAGTCAGAGAGCACAATCTAGTGCTCCCCTGACAGTCATCAATTCAAAACATGATCTCTAGATATCAGAATCAAGCAAGAAGACAGTCGATCTTAGGGCTTTGGCATGTTCCGGATGCAATGGAAGCATTGGTTTCTCCAAATTATGAACCAATCATGAGATATAGAAGTCACATAGAATCCAAGGTTTAGGATGGGTTTCCTTTGTCCATGACGTCACCTCCCCCTCAAGCGACGAGTTCCACTAGGAGCGGTCATGATCTCTAGTCTCACCTTCATTGGATTCTTCTTATGAAATTCTCAAACCTTGATCGGTGCTCTGTGAAGGTTCTTTGCAGGTTCCCAAAGTGCGATCACTAATGTCATACCCTTTCCAATGAACAAGGTACTCCAATCTTCCCTAGCGATATTCTTGAATCTAGGACATGCTCGACCTCGAATTCTTCATGATCAATCTCGATAGGTGGTGAAGGACTAGGTCTCTCCTCCCTCAATGGTGAAATCTAATATGGTTCCAACATAGATACATGGAAAACTAGATGTATTTTCATGATACCTGGTAACTGGTGCTTGAAAGTGACAGGATTAATCTTGGCCAAGATGGTGAATGGACCAAATCTCTCATGGTCTAGCTTTGCACAAGGCCTCGAAGTCTGCAAATTACTTCTGAGTAACCACACTTTATCCCCAATGTGGTAGGATGGATTTTGAACAGGATGCTGATCTTCATAATACTTATATTATTCTTGAGCTCTATGGATCTCTTCCTTGAGTTCTTTGTGAATATCCATGAGATATGAGCCTTATCTTTGGTAGTTGGATTCTTGACATGACTTGAGAGTTGTATATTCATCCTTGGATGTTGCCCATAGTTTGCAAAGAAGGGAGTTTGCTTGGTAGATGCATGGACACTATTGTTATAGGCAAACTTTGCAAAGGGTAAAAGCTCAAACCAATCATTTTGATGATCGTTGATGGTGCAACGGAGATATTGTTCTAGGACTTGATTCACCCGTTCTATTTTTCCATCAGTATGTGGATGACTGGTTTTAGATAGTTTAACTTGAACACCAAGGAGCTTGCAAAGATTATTCCAAAAGTTGGATATGAACTTCGGACCTTGATCACTGACAATATCATCAGGCAATCCATGAAGCCTAAAGATGTATCTGAGGAAAAGTCAAGCAATGGCTGCACTTGTGACTACCTTGGTAGTTGGAATGAAGTATGCCATCTTTGTAAATCTATCCACTATAACAAGAATGGCATCATAATTATCTGACTTTGGTAGATCTATGATGAAATCCATACATAATGAAGCCCATGGCCTTTCTGGAATAGGTAAAGGTTGCAAGAGGCCATGAGGTTTATATCGCAATACTTCAAATCTATTGCAAGTGTCACATGTTCCAAAATATCCTTCAAAACCTTGATATTGGTCGGGTAACTTCACTGAATCATCTTTCTTGGGTTCTTGAGTTGGTAACTCATAGATCATATATGTACTTCACTGAATCATCTTTCTTGGGTTCTTGAGTTGGTAACTCATAGATCATATATGTCGGTTCCTTCCTTATTGCATGTATGAAGGCTTTGGCCCTGACATATATTGAGTTCTTCTGGATATCTCGACGGATGATTTTATTCTTTTCCCAATTAATTTCTCGATTATGTTTCTTTAACTAGGGCATTCCGATGATAGCCAGATTTATTGGACTCGATATTACGTTGAAACATATGTGGGAATCATGGTCACCAAGGTGCTCTTAATGGTGTGGTTTCCATTGTTATGTTCCCAGATGCTAGAGGTCATCCATCTACTACTTCAGCTACTATTGATTTGTTCTTCCAAAGTACTGGAATTCCATGTTTCTTAACCAATCCTTCATTGACGAAACATAATGAAGCTCCTGAATATACTAGAGCTATAAGGGAAAGGGTCTTCTTAGGCATTATTAACTTGACAATGGCAAGACATGTTTCTACGAATGTGGCTGGAATTAACAGACACTTTCTTATATCATGGTCCGGTTGTACGGTCTCTTTTACAACTGGACTTCCTCGTTTCCCTGCTCTACACGGGTGGCTGGGACTTTGGAGTTTGTTCTCTTGTTCGGACAATTAATTGCAATATGGGCAAGGCTTCCACAATGCAGGCATAACTTGTTATCCCTCCTTCTCTGTTTGTCTTGGGGTGTAAGAGGCTCGAACCTAGTTACATCTATCTGCATAGGTTCGAGCATAGGCTCATCTTTAGGAGTGGGCTCGAAGGGTTTCCATTAGCGAGGTCTTTCTTCTACTTATTTTTTTTGTTTCCTTTCAAAAAGGCGGTTATCACATTGAATAGCTTGGTTGATGTATTCATTCAATGTCTTAACCTCTGGCATCATGAGCAGAAAGTCCTTTACATCATCTCTTAAACCCCATCTAAATTGGCTTATGAAATAATCTTCATGCCAAGTGAGGTCACATATCAACTGTCTAAATTTTGATGCATAGGTAGAGGCAGTGCGGTTACCTTGACATAGCTTCCGAAGTTTTGTTTCTGCCACTCGACTCGTGTCTTCGTCTCCAAATGTGCCAATGAGCTCTAGAAGAAACCCCTCATAGTCGGAAGTACTTCCATATCCTTCTCCAAGATTGGGGCAAACCATGATAATGCTTGACCATACTGCAAGGTTCCAATAAAACCAACGTTGGATGCATCACCATGGTATCTATCAGGCTGCATATGAATGTACGATTTGACTTGTTGCAAGAACCCTCGGAACTTCGTGCGATCACAATTGAACCTTTCTGGCATGCAAATTTTGGGTTTCTTCATGAAGGAAGAATTAGGATATTGGTTCACTTAAATGCTTCCTTGATTTGCTTGAAGATTCTCGACTCATTCTTGTAGTTCCTAGATGAGCATGCCTACATGCATCGGATGTTCCATCTCGACTTGTGTCTATCTGTGAGTTAGGTCCTTGATTTGTTGTTGACGACTTTGAAGTGATGCCACAATTTGTTCATAAGCATTCTCCATGATGATTGAGCTTGGAAGACTTTGAAGTGATGCCACATTCTGTTCATAAGCGTCCTCCATGATGACTAAGTCGTGACCGCCAAGTAAGTACTCTCCAAGTTCCAATTCCAATTCTTGTCTTGTTCCTTGTTCCAATCTTGTCTAGTCTAGTTCTTGGACATCCTGTCTTGGCCTCTTGCAATCTTGTAGTACGAGATCTTGTCGAGTTATTTCCTGTATCTAGTTCATCTCCTTGAAGGGAATTCTTGTAATCCTGATACCTTGTTTCATACTTACGATCCAGGGTTGTGGGATCTCGTATATCATCTCTAGTCGAGTTATTCATACCTGTCAGTCCCGGGTCGTGGGACATCTTGTATCAATCACATATTCTTGTATCATTTTCCCTACGTGGATGTTCTTGTAATCAGAAGTATATTTCGGAAATCTTGTCTAGTGTAGTCAGAGAGCACAATTTAGTGCTCCGCTGACATTTTGGCAAGACTGAGTATGAATGTGCCCAACCCCTCCTTATATAGGTTTTCAAGGGCGGTTCATGAGGGCGGTTACGAATTGATGATGTCATCAATTCGAAACATGATCTCTAGATATCAGAATCAAGCAAGAAGACAATCAATCTTAGGGTTTTGGCACATTCCGGACGCAATGGAAGCATTGATTTCTCCAAATTCTGAACCAATCATGAGATATAGAAGTCACATGGAATCTAAGGTTCAGGATGGTTTCCTTTGTCCATGACACCTAGAAGAAAGTTATGGCTCTTTGAGTCCATATCCAAAGACCTTTTATGGATTGTTATGGCAAGAAGGATAGTGTTATGGACAGAGAGGTTGGAGAGGTCTCTAATTTGTATGACTTTTTGTTTGCTCTTAGCAAAGGCTTCAATGCCTAATGAGATTATTGAAAGCAAACATGGATGCATATTGCAACCCCTTTGGAAATTGAGGCTCTTACTAGATCAATTTCCTTTCTACATAGCCTATGGAGCTTCCGAGAGAGATATACATAACCTATGGATCTTCCAAGAGAGAAGTATGCTTGACTTGCTCTCAGCACCTCTTCACAATTAGCCCTACAAAGAAACACATCCCCTTCGTATGGCCATATGACTTCATAGTTCAAAATGTATGGGTTCTATATGTATTATGAGAAACTTCTTCCCTTCTAGTATCTTTTGGATGCACCCCCTCTCACTCTCATAGAGTCAAAGATCAATACACTCATATGAAAAGACTTTGTTCCATTAGGAAACCAAGCGGACATGGATAGATCAAGCTAAAGAGTTAGGTACCAACATCACTTTCTATAGCGAGCATCTTCTCCATTTCATGGAGTATGGTTTTATGATGAGGCCAAGATACATGGATACGTATATATCTCATGGATACAATGTGCAATGGGCTAGATATATACCAAATTGGATCCAGCAAACCTGAAAATTACCCTAAAGCCTAAAATGAAAGGGCACTATAAGCTCGTGATAGCAAACCACAAGATTATAAATGCTAGATACGTAAATCCTCGCACAAGCTATAGATTGAGACTCACAAAGATTAGAGCTGTAATAGTTGAGGAGAGAGTATGCCATGTATGCAAGACAGAGCCAAAGACAAAGCTTCAGTACAAATGTCATTGTCCAACATACTATAAGACATGCATCATGTTTTACTACCTTTTCCAAAAGAATTTTGGAAACCTCCCCTTTCCCCCTCAAGATTGTATAATTGCTTTATTCTTCCCTTGGAAGGGACTCCCAAAGCCTTGCATCCCCCACATTGTTATGGTGCTATTGTATTATTTAGTGAATTAACCCTCAATAATTTCATCTTGAAACTTGTTCCTTCATAGCTCCTATAATTGTACTTCGTTATCTTCCTTTCACCTCTAGTAGTCCCTTTTTCTTTCTCACAATTTTATTTTCTCGGACTAGCAAGAGAAATTATATGATTACATCAAGTGCATGGATATACATTTATCTCATCGATTATGGTGCGATATACTAGATGTATACATCCATACACTAGCTTGAAATCAAGGTTACTAGATATAGAGTGCTAGCTATGTCTAGAATGTAAGAAGTACTAAGGTGCAGTTACATCACATATATCAATGCCTAGTATAATATGGAATATCATTTTCATTGCGTATCCAAAAATGGTTGGTCTAGAATCCTAACATATGAGGGTCATATATAATTAATTCAATGCTTGCTGCAGGTTCAAATGATCAATTTGTATTCAATGCCTAGAATACTAATATATTATCATTTTCATTGTGTATTAAAAAATAGTTGGGGTAGATTTCTAGAATCTTAACATATGAGGATCATAGATGATCATTTCAATGCTTGCTACAGGTGTAGAGACATAGAGCGAGACAGATGAAAAGACTCATAGGCATGCCATGGGTTTCTTTCATCCAACCACGTCCATGATATCATATGGATACTTTGAGTAGAATATTGGATTAGAGGTATATTATGTATACCATGATAAATCCAAGGAAACCCCAAATTCACCATCAAATGAAAGTGCAACTATAAGCCCATGGTAGTGAACCACATGACTATATAACCATCAGCTCCATTATGCATAATATCAACTAAATACTATTACATCCCCACCAACGTCATGAGTGCCCAACATTGGGTATGGAATCAAGAATGAATACATGTTCACACACACCTCCCCAGCACAAACATGAACTCAAAGAAAGCTCTACGAACTGAGGTTCTATCACTTCCGAAAGTGATGAGAATGATCAACTTGATCATGTATCTATGTTAGAAAAATCTTGTTAACTAGGACTTTCAAAGGTCTCACGCTACCAATAGATATGACATTAGAGAATTTAAATCATTTACATTTCAGCACTATCAAGGCTGTTTGGTTGATCAATCAGTGACTAATGTGTTGGTAAAATCATTCAAAGTAGTAAATGGGCAACCTTCCATTAGGGGAAGCCCAAACTTCAGGTCAAAACATTGGTCCAATCAAAGGTCAAAATTTGGTCAAAGGTTGGTCAAAACGGTCAAATAATAAATTTCGGGTAAAAAATATTTTCACATATTCTTGTAGAGCTCAATGTGAACTATCCAAACTTCAGCCTTTGGAGATTCTAAAAGTTATTGGACAGCCTATATATTATCTACATTGTACATTAAGAGCATATTCTTATGCTATCTTGTATCTTCCACCGCGTAATGTAATGAAATATGTGATCACACATCTCTCTTTTCTTCATGTTGTATCTAATCTTCCTCTTTCTCTATATCCATCATTGCATATTTGTTTAACACACTATGAGATGCTTAATGAGATGGAACTCCCGATGCCATTGGTGTTAGGTTTTAGCGTTTAGGACTTCAATAAAATTCTAATTTGTATTTTTAGGTTTGATTACATCAATCATTAGAGCTATCTAACAATATACAATACTTACCCATTTGAAATCACTTCACCCTGCAAAAGCCAAACCCTATTCTTCTATCAATCATCTCACGAAGTCAATAGCCGACATTATAATCCAAGGATTGAGATTGAAACCTCATCAAACTCGAGATCACAGGGCTAGAATGTCATGTGCTTATTTTTGGCATGTCATCGCTCTAACAAGTCATCAAGCACATGCAGCATCAATTGTCCAAAAAGCTCACACAAGATCGGAGGGCTAGAACGTCATGTGCTTATTTTTGGCATGTCATCGCTCTAACAAGTCATCAAACATATGCAGCATCACTTGTCCAAAAAGCTCACGCAAGTGTAAGAGCTGATTTTCACCTAAAGAAAGTTGGATGCCTAACTTTACGGAATCACCTAAGAAATCTGCATAAACACCTTGGTCTACCTCACATGATATCACACAAGTTACTCCCTTCCACATGCTCTCCTGTGAGTGAAGAAGAGTACTCTTACACGCTTGGGAGTTGCTTGGAGGAGTAGCTTTACTCACATACTCTTCTAAGAGGTTACTTTGGAGTTCCTAATCATACGGTATACCGAAGCCTCTTTGTGCCTTATCCCTTACCCTCTTTAATATTCATGGGTTGTGAGTATTTCTTGTGTTATTTTTGTAGTCAAATTTGGATCATGTCGTTATTTTGCACATGCATTATCATGAATTCGAGCATATTACATTTGAACCATACTTTGTATATTGTATGATTTGTTCTCTTGTTTATGTGTGCATGTTCACTTATGTGTGCTATTATTTCTCTATCTGGGTTAACAATTAGTTGTACACCCCATCTTCATTTTGCTAAAAATGTGTTGATCCTCCCAACAATTACCCAACACACACTCACACTCCACATAGTCTTGATTTCTTGTCTATTAGCTCTAAGTCACCATAGTTCTTCAAAATCTTCCTTGTACTGTCACTTTTTACCTATACGCTTTGTTTTTCTTCATTTGTCTTTCCTGGATATTGTATCAGTAGCTTTCCTCCCTCCAAAATTCAGTTTTGCATTATGAAATCATTAAGAGTCATTTCATATTTCATATATATTATACCCTTTCTGCACTGACTCAAAAAATAAAAGGATGAAGAAAGCATAATTAAACCACAATAATAGAATCAGAGTAGATCATTAATTTTAAAAACTGGTGACCGCCCTTGGATTTTGTAAGAAAATGTCCACTTAACAATAACGGCGATACACCCAGTCCAGCATTTTATAATACACATGCCCAACAAAAAAATAGGTAGAATAATTAGAATTTATCAAATGGCTTTCAGATAAGTACAAACAGGCAATGACTGTTGATTTCAGCTCACTGTAAAAAAATCATCCTCACACAGTCAATGATGGCAGACTATCGGTACACATATATGCAAAATATCTACAAAGCCAATGACTTAATTCCAATCAATACCAAGGGAAACAAATAAATTTTCACCAGATGGAGGCGAAATACCTTGAAATGCACATTTGGATGAAAAATTTTTGTGACAAAGCGTACTTGAGGGGGCACAAGAGGATACTGTTCTGGAACATTGATAGAAAGTTGAAAAACTCCTTCCTGATAAGGTGTATCAGCAGGTCCCTAAATCCACTCACCATGCATAAGCAACCATTAAAAGGTTTGGACATATGAATAATCAAGCATCCCAAATGCTTCTAAGCCCAAAATCATAGCAGAGATGGATCACCTTTATGTGTGCTGTCCATCTGTAAATGTTATTTTCATCACAAATAAGCTGAATATCAGAATCAGCTGTCTTCTCTCTCTGTACTTCCTTGTATTCCTTGAAAAGTCGGGCACGAGATGCCTACAATCATGTACAAAGATCTTTCAAACCCATAACAGTGATAGTTCAGGACAACTGAATGTAGGGGACAGCATTCGCTCATCCCAATTGCATAAGTTCCCAATAATGACATTACATGAGAGAATCAGTGCATGAAGCCCAACAATTCAGACAAAATAAGTTTCGTTCATACTATGCATCCAAATGCAAACCTTAGTATGGTATTGGGAAGAGGTTGAATGAAAATTATCAATTCAGTGCTTTGAAGAACATAGTTTAAGAAGTGAAATGTAGCATCCACTGCCTTTGAAACACATCAAGAACACAAAACAACTGGAAATCAATTTTCATTTAGAAAATATGACCTCGCTTCTCCGTCTCGAAAGGATCCAGCCATCTGATCAAGTAAATATTATAAATACATCCATCCATCTTGGCTCCCAGCAGATTGATAACCTTTAAGCTCTCCCATAATCTTAGAATTTTTAAGTACCTTTTGATTTACTTTGCATCATATAAAAAGGCCTATGAAATTAGAAATGGAATTAATGCTTTGAATCGCCTCTCACCTACTGATAAATCCAAATCTGAAAGTTGGATAGCCGAGGGCCGAATTTTTATTGACTTATCTGAGTTACACAAGTGTCTATGTCAGTATTTCACATATCCAACTCAGATTTGGATAACCATTGCATAACAATGAGATATAATGAAGAGTTTTGAAGGAGTTGTGCTGAGATCCTAGTAAGCAACACAAAACATAACCCTCTATATAATTGCAATGATGTCAACCTTCCAGGCTGGCATGTATGCCTCTCTGTGCACACGTGCACACAAAATTAAAACACACAAAATGGACTAATAATGTAGTGTTATTTTTCATTTGATAACTACATTTTATTATTTGCACAGAGTACCACAAAATGGAATCTCCGTGTCATTATGCAAAGATCCAATCAATAGCTCCTACTTTCTTTGTACACATGCGCACATCACAAACTCACAAACAACTATTACTTCAGAATTCTATCCATTCACCTAGGCACTTTCATCTGCTTTATGTATGAATATTTATGCCTCTACCAATCAGTAATAGCCTTCGACAGGACAAGGAGAGTTCTCAAGCATAATTTCGTTGAATTTTGTTTTTCTAAGATCTGTGAGAGGAGCGAACACAAGATAAGATTTGTTATACAAACATAATGAATTGAAAAGAGTCCATATACAAAACTAAGATTACAAAAGATCTATGAGCATGGACTTAGCCTAGAGTTCAGCATGATCATCTGACCATTTATGGAAGTATTGGGTTTTATTTATTCTATTTGCCACCGTTCGCTGCGTAATGCTTGATAGGTAGAGGAACTTAATGTAATTTTGTGTTTTTATTAGCGAGTCAAGAATTATAAAGATAAGGATATTTTATAGTCATTTGAGATCACAGAGATATTTTGTAATTTTTGTAAAAAGGACCCATATATTGGAATGGTTAATTACTCACCATTTATCATTATTTTTAAAATATAGACATAGATAGATATATGTGTTGGAAACAATGTCAGAATAGGTCACTAGTTTCTGATTTAGGGTTTCTGACAACACTAGGAAAGCTCATCTTAAGAGACAACTTGCCAACACAAGGATGAAGGTTGCTGAGTCAGTTGAGTCACATATTTTGAAGCTCAAGGATTAACCAAATCAGTTACTCAATGTTGGAGTGAATAACTCAGATGAAGAGATGGCAAACACACTTCTAAACTCACTTCCATCTTCATATCGTGCTTTTATTACTTCTTTCTCTCTCTCTACAAGAGACACAGAACTTTTATTTGAAGAGTTAGAGTTCCTCTTACTTCAAGATGAAGATCAACAAAAGAGTATGAAAGAGAATGATGAAGCCATGTTTCATCAGCAAAGGGTAAGAAGAAGAAGATGGAGACTTCAAAGAAGGAGAAGAACTGTCAGCAAACTAAGAAGGAAAGTAAGTCTTCAACTCCTAAACCTTCTAGTCTTACCTCTAATACTTCCTCAAGGTCATTTCGTAGCAGAATGTAGAACAAAGATTTTTAATGAGAAGAAGAAAGCATTAGGCAATAATGCTAATGCTGAAGATGAATCAAAATCTAAATCTTCAAAGGAACTTAAACTTTTCAGGTAGAAGAGTAACCATTGCAGATGGTCATGATTTGGGTATTGTAGGTGATGGAGAAGTGAACCTTAAATCAAGATCAAGTGGAAATTTCACAATTTCTAATGTTCTTTGTGTACCAAAATGAAGAAGAATTTGCGCTCTATATTTACTTTCTTATCATAAGAAAGATTCATGCAAGATCCTCTCACCTAATGAGGAGCATTATCTACTTCAAGGTGAAAACAATAGTGGCACGTTTGTGTTATCCAAAATTAGTCATGCTAATGTTGTTGAGTCTTCTACACCTAAGGAGAACATGAAGTTATGGCATACTAGATGTGGTCATATCAGTTACAAAGCTCTCAAGCACATCAAAGATCATGGAATGGTGGAGCATTTGCCTACTTTTGCTTTACCAGATGATGCAAAATCATGTGAAGGATGCCTTGAAGGAAAGGTTCACAAACTTCCTTTCAAGAAGCATGGATAGATTACGGCCACAAGGAAGTTGCAGATCATACATTCGAATATGAATGGTCCTACGAGAACGGATTCTATTCAAGGTTTCAAGTATTTCGTTACTTTCATTCATGATTTCTCATATTCTTGGATTTATGGTCTTAAAGTAAAGTCGGAAGTCTTTCCTACTTTAAAGAAGTTCTTAGCTATGGTTGAAAATGAAAGTCATTCAAAAATTCAGATTTTGAGAAGTGATAGAAGAGAAGAATACATGTCAAAAGACTTTAAATCTTTTCTTGAAGACAAAGGTATTTCTCAGCAGCTCACTATTGCTTATACTCCAAAACAGAAAGATATTGCTGAGAGAAAGAATAGGATACTTGTTATGACCTCAAGGATCCTCCCTGCTGAACAAGACAAGACACAAGCCATATTCACAAACAATAGAAGGGAGGACATCAGACTCACCTCCCAACCGTAGAGCCAATACGAGCTCTCCCCAGAGCCTAGGAGCTTGCAACCAAGTGGACAGCCACCTCCAAGGGACTAGTGTCCCATACCACCAGCCCCCCCCCCCAACCAGTACGGGTGACAATGCTCTGCCAAAGGGCCAAGAGTCCAAGTGCCTCACACGAGAGATCCCTCACAAATGAGCCCATGGGTCCTATTTATAGGCTTAAATTAGGAGGTGGCCGAGTTCACACTGAGGGCAGTTCATATTTGGCCGGACACTTACGACACACACCCATCCAAATGTCCTTTAACTTTGGGGACATAACACTTCCCCCCTTATTTCTAATTGCTGTCCTCAACAATTTCTTCGCTAAAACCAAAAGTCCAATCCGTCAACAACCTAGCTGACTCCCAAGTCAAAACTAACTCAAGTCCATCTAGATGTCCTTTTAGCTTTGGGGACGTAACACTTCCCCCCTTATTTCTAATTGCTGTCCTCAACAATTTCTTCCCTAAAACCAAAAGTCCAATCCGTCGACAATCTAACTGACTCCCAAGTCAAAACTAACTCAGGTCAGTGCCTCCACTAATCAGATACTCAAGATAAGAAATCCCTTGAGACTTCCTCTCCCTCTCGTCCCAAACCAAGCCGGGTTCTAGTAGAACGTGTCTGATAATATCTTTCAAGCTTAGATCTCCTCCAAAAATATCACATAAAATCATCCTGTCTGAGTTGAGAGCGAAGGCAACTATCACGAAACCAAGATACCTACCCAAGCTGCCAACTAAGTAATTGTCATTGGACCAAGATACTTGTCCAAGTCATCAACCTATCAACTATCTCGGAACCAAGATGTCAATGATTCTCCAAGATAGATCAGACTTGTAAGATACACCAACAATCGGTTATCAAATACGGATCACCATCGAGAAGATAACATCATGCACGTGTCTGTCTGAATTGTCTCAAGATCTAGGGTTACCCTAAGGTACACCCTCCTACCCCACCAAGACCATGAGGCATGCATATATTGTGTGAATAGTATGGAGAACAATGAAGTGCAAGGAAGACAACATAATGCAAGGCTGTCTCCGTCGTGTTCTCCTCCTTCCACTGTAACAATTCCTTCCCTCGGGAAGGAGTCTCTGCTACAAACTAAGGATCCATGCCTCTAGGTCTCGAGGTTGAGAAAGAGATTAGCTCATGATTGAATATCAACATCAATAGGCTATACATCAGCCCATATTGAATAGTATCATGAACATACAACAAGAGAGGAAAGTCACTCACCCAGTCGGACCATATATGAGAGGTATATGTTGGGCGAAACCATATCATCTATTGACATAACAATGGGGCATACCTTTATGGGCAACAGCTCTTAGGTAAAAAACTGAAGGGGCTACTTCCACAACTAAAGGGCTGAGAGGGCTGCCATCGAGGGCAACATCCTTTGTAATATATCCAGCTCCATAACGATCGTGTCTACATAGGTACCCCTAATGGCTATACCATCTATGATCAAGCAAACTCATCTCACGTATGATCATCAAACCACCAATATATTCTCCACAATCGAGGGTCAATCCTTCGATCTACATGATCTTTGGATCACTATACACTTCCAAAGGAAACCAGATGTCAAGGGTTGTTGAAAATACTAGAATCTCCCTTTCGGAAAGCCAACACAACTCCCTTTCGTGAAGACAGCACAACTCCCTTCGGTCATAACTAACAGGTGTCCCAATGGGAATCGAGTGCAAGGAGTTGTTAGATCAGTAACAACCCCCTTTGAGGCACATCGTGCAATGGACATAACGGTTCCACAAGAAGGTGAGCAGAGCCCACTACTTCAAACGGTGGAACTAGGACTAGGACCCTTGCCATAACTTGACTCGTCTCATGATGACCGCAATTGCATCCTGACCCATATAAAGTCAAAAACTATCTCATGATACAGTCCATAGTGGCGCTAGCTATCCACCGTCGAGACTCTGAACAAGAGGCAATGCATGTGTTGTGTGCTCAATCATCACACACATAGCACCACACGCATCCCAATGGATACCTCAAGACGGAGGTTTCCATCATATCCATGTATCTTGTGCTCAATCTATACTAGCATGGCAATACATGTATCCCTATAAATACTACATATGGGGTATCTTGAATATACACATGTATCCTATGCCTAGCCCATGCGAGCCCGAAACCATGTACATTCTAATGGACACTTCATACAGAAGGTCTCCCATCCTGTACTAATGAACAAATACATCTTGTACCGATGAACAAATAGATCCTATACTGATGAACAAATAGATCCTATACTAATGAACAAATACCTGTACTCATGAACAAATGCCAACCTACTAAGGCCAATATGCATCAAGTATGATGGGGCATAAATGCTGGCATGTCCCCATCCTAGTCCATGCCTACCTTTCCCTATCCAAGAAGCCCTCCAATAATACTCGAATATCTTCCTACCATCTCTCTGTCATTGCGACCAATCATATAGGTACCCGGGACCCATGATTATCGGGTCACAAAAGTGACTTGGACTAACTACATGATCCCAAACATGGCAATCATATAGCAGTCCCCTTTGAGAGAAAGACAGAAATAGTTGAGATCTCTACGGAACAAGAGAGAGCAACCTCATAAATCCGACGATCACAGTCACCCTTGGGTAACACCCTCTGTAAGGTCTCTCATAAGTCTGCCAAGGTGGACAGACTGACATACGAATAACTAATGACCAGTTCCCATACATGTGCAATAGCTAGAATCACTAAGACTCTAGTACCCCATGCACATATCTATGTGGCCAAAGGCATCTATCAACAGAAAGTTCAAAGCTCACCATAGAAAATAGATCACATCTATCTAGTGTCAAAAAACATTGATGAACTCCTATGTCCACCACATGTGGACCAGAACCATGTTTGCTATCTCAATGTCCCTCATCAAGAAAATGAAGGTGCCAATAGCCAAACAGGGTCTTTGATGGTCATGCCATAAACATGATTCACCCTAAAGGTGTGCATCACCGTGTGAATGATCGAGTAATCCCACAACACCACTATGATCCTGCTAATCCTCCATCCCTTAAGATGTGCTAATACAAAGAAAAATCAATACATGATTTGTTTGCAATAACTATCATGAGTCCACCTACTAGTGGTTACCCACTAGCCCCTCTAGTAGAGTGCATCCACATCATGCCAAAACAAAGATCAATGCGCTCATAATTAAAAAGAATGCAAAAGAAGAATAAAGTAAAATCCATGAATTTCTGCCAATCAAACAAAAATGATGTGGAAACGATGCACGAATCCAATCATGCCATGTGGATGCATCTCTCCCCGGTGCTCTATTGAGGAATAAATTCCTCAATCTTGTGACAAGTACCCCTACATGACTCAAGATCATAGTCCTTGTCACAAGGTAGATATCATCTATGGCTCAACCAGAGGAATGAGTCCTCCATCACATGGTAGATCCCATCGGTGGTCATGGAGGAGGAAGATCCTCTCACATACGTCAATTTCCAACGGTGATAAAGAGGCACCCAATATCCTTTGTCTCATGGCAAGCATCTTCTAATGCCTCCCTCAGGGTATATACAACAGAAACATGTGTAGAGGTCCCAGTGTAGGTGGTCTCACGACAAATACGGCCTATGACCCACCTTGTGGAAATCCTCTCAGAATATAATGCCTATGGATGTAGACTGGTAGTCATACCACCTCAATAATCATCCACCAATCCCTCAACTCATATCCTTGATCACAAATAGTGACCTACGAGAGAGAAACTTGACCTTCCACACAAGGGTATGAAAATTGTACATGTGTGGAAGGACCCATCTATGTACCTAAGATCGGATCTCATCCGCATGAGACCATTTAGATCAATTGTCTTGGATCTCAAAAAAGATGCCCAAAGAATACCTATCACTCATGTGACTCTTGGTCACACCATGTGGCATGAGGTAGACGACTCTCTCCCTCTATCCCAAAGTAAGTCTCTCATCGTGGAAGCGGCTAGTATACATCCATAAGGTCACATGGATGACCTAGATCCTCTATCAACCACTAGCCATCAAGTGGAAATCCCTTCCATGAAGGTTGTAGACCTTGTAAGGTATGATCCTCGTCATAGGTCTCCTCGACTATCTAGCTGGAGTCCGACCTTGGTAGGCAAAATCCTCTCCAAGGATTTCTTTGGATAGTCAGGGTCGTGCCCTGATCAATCCCTCTCATGTCTACAGTCACACCCAATGGCTCTCCAAAGCATTTCAAAGAAGTACTCCTTTCGACATCCCTACTTCATCTGCTCGGCTATAGGATCCAAGATCCTCAAAATCTCCGTGAATATGCATCCAGGGTCTCATCCTACCACTTGCTAAGAAAAGAGGAAAGTGAGTATACTCATGCCCTTCATCTCAAATATACCATACGTATGCTCAAATTGGGCAGGGGACCCCACCTCACCATGAATAACTGCCATGGCTCATCTAATGGAGTTAAAAATCTGAATATACCCACTCCTAATCTATGCATCCAAGTATAAATCCCGATGCTATGGAAGTGCTGCTGGGAAAGAGGACCCCTTTCCGGACGTAGCCCGTGCATGACTGTAGGGTATGGAAGTCATCATATCTTCCATTGGCTGAATCGGACTAGCTAAAGCTGATGGCTGAGAATTAATAGGCTGTGAAAACATCTCCATGACGATGAAGAAGGTGGAGTGGCTGAAAGTGCAAGTATGGAGGTTGAGGTGTGAAGGACTCTTCTCTCTACGTGCAATCTTGGTAAATGTGTGCTATGCCAAGATGAAGAGAGGAGAAGCCCATTCATATGTTCCTGAATTAAAATCCTCCCACCTCCACTATTTTCCAACTACTTCCTTAATTGATTTGGAAAGTTTTCAAAACTTTCTAATTGTACACATCACCCAAGTAATACCAGACATAAGAAATGTATGGAGGAGAATGCATGTGCCCAATTTAATGAGGTGGGCCCACCAAATTTATGCCATATGGACGACCCAAAATGGAAGATTCCTTGTTGTCCAAGTAATTGCCTTGCAACCCAAGTAATTGCCTTGCAGCCCAAGTTATTGCCTTGGGCTTAAATAATTGCCTTGCCGCCCAAGTAATTGCCTTGCAGCCCAAGTAACTGCCTTGCAGCCCAAGTAATCGCCTTGTAGCCCAAGTAATTGCCTTGCAGCCCAAGTAATCGCCTTACACCCCAAGTAATTGCCTTGTGGATCAAGTAATTGCCTGCACAAGGTTAGAAAACCATTGCCCATCTACTACAGCTGCCCTAATGATGCCCTGCTGCACAAGGAAGATGACTACCTTCTTTCCATCAACTGATGGATGAATTACAGCCATGCACAATTGTGCACTCATATAGAGGTGCTGCCAAGAAAAAAAAATTAGGCTGGGCTGGAGTGCAAAGAGGGGGCAACCAATAGATATCTTGGATGTCCAGCCCTCCCTGGACCCTACAAGCTCCATCCCATTCCTTTCATCTTTTCCCATCCATTTTTGAGTGTACATGTGATTTCCTCACACCAACAAATGCATCTTATAGGCTGATAATGGGCTTCCCTCTAGGCATGAGTCATGGACAAAAATCAGCAGCGCTCATCAAATTTTCTTCGCCCAACAGGGCTGATGGGCATCTTGCAAGCGAATATTCGATGTATGCTTCTTTCTTGCCTCTCTCCTTTTAAGTTGGCCGCTTCTACACAGCCCCCTTTCTCTACCCAGTCAAACAAGGGCAGCCCATGTTGCTTCCTTCCCTTCTCTGCAGTAGAGGAAAGGCAGCAGCCATGGCTGTGCAAGCATGCGATTGGAGAGTACCAGTCATCCAACCACCTACTTACATGGAAAACACAAAAAGAGAGGGCCTTACCTGTGTTTCTCCAACCTTCGGCTTGCATGTGCTCCCCTTGCTCCTTCCTCTCCTCGATGCGTCCCATACCACCCCATGCAAAAGGCTGAGAAGCATGTCATGCTGAGCCCTCACGACTCATGAACTCTCATGATTTTGTGCACGTTGTCCTGCCTTTTCCACGCGAGCAGAGAGCCGCTCCAATACCAATGTTATGACCTCCAAGATCCTCCCTTCTCGACAAGACAAGACAAGACACAAGCCATATTCATAAACAATAGAAGGGTAGACTTTAGACTCACCTCCCAGCCATAGAGCCAATACGAGCTCACCCCCGAGCCTGGGAGCCTGCAGCCAAGCGGGCAGCCACCTCCAAGGAACTGGTGTCCCATACCACCAGGCCCATACCACCAATAGAACCACAAGGCCCCGACCAGGCCCATACCACCAACTGGCGTCCCATACCACCATGCCCCCACCAATACAAGTGACAAGGCTCTGCCAAAGGGCCAAGAGTCCAAGTGCCTCATGCGAGAGATCCCTCACAGATGAGCCCATGGGTCCTATTTATAGGCTCAAATGAGGAGGTGGCCTAGTTGATCTTCATGAAGATGTCTACATTCAACAACCAAAAGGTTTTGAAGAGACATGTAAAGAGCATTTAGTATGCAAGCTTATTAAAGCTTTGTATGAACTAATGCAAGCACCAAAAGCTTGGTATGAGAAGATACATCTTTATCAGCTATCTATTGGTTTTGAAAACTCAAATGCAGCTCCTACTCTTTATGTTAAAGTTGAGAAAGATGTAAGCTCTTTGATGCTCGAAATGCTCATTGATTAAGGTTCCAATAGGTAATATCGTCCCTCGGTAAACGCTCTCGAGATACGTGCTTGCAAGTGAGTACAGTAAATGATACAAGAGTTTCCATGTGCATTGTAACCTAAATTAATGGCTAATACGATGAGAATGCACCAATAGAAATTAACGCACCGAATCATACCAAAAAACGCACTGAACCGAATTCATAAGTTTCCAACTAGCCAAACATTAAACGTATGGGTTTTAAAGTTTCAGTTCGAACCGAACCAAATGGAACCCTTGAGGGGTTAGGTTCGCGAATTGTGTCAACATGGCTTTCGATAAACCCTCCCCCCCCAAAAAAAAGGGTCCAAAGCAACAACCTTCATCTTTTGAAAGAATTGAACCATCATGCTCCTCTTGAAGAGATAATTGGTTAGGAGCCACAATCTTCATTAGAAAATTCAAAATACAAAACACAACCTTTATTCTCCCTTTCAGAACAAAACAACACATGTATTCATTTCAAAATCCAAATAGAGCAACCCTCCTTCTAACCAAACCTTTGGTTCCCTAAAAGCTCCAATAGCATGGTTTAGTACATGGCTCTACCATGTCAAAATATGGCTCTAGCTTTGTTACCATGCTTATGTCCACAACATGGCTCAAATTCCAATTCCATGTTAAGACACAAAATACAAATTAAAAGAAGCATGAATATAAAAACATGAGCTCAAGCTATGTGAAGAAGCACATTATATGCTACAAGTAGGGCTCCACCACGCACACATGGATGCCTTGATAGCAAGAAAATAGATATTGAAGTAGTCGGCATATCTAAATGAACAAGTGCACCTAGCATAACCCTCCACCCATCACACAAAGAAATTGCCAAGCTTAAGACTAAAATTATTGAAATGAAGATTGAAATCATAGAGAAAGAGAGAAAAGACTGAAATTATTGAAATCCTAGAGAGAGAGAAAACTAATGACTAAGCTATACGAGTAAAGCATATCCTTGGAGATGAAAAAGGAACACTTATGGAGAAGTAAAAATACTTGTCTTAGAGAGAGAGAGAGAAAGAAAGACAAAGGACAAAAGATAGAGACAATGGCGTTAAGCCCACCTACGTGATAATTTCGAACTTGACCTTAAACTTGGAAAAAAAAAATCAAAAAAAAAAAAGATACGTATATCATAGATGACAATCGGCATCAATAAGATTCAAAATTTGAAACATAATGAATCCATGCATGATAAGCCATGTGATACACAGTATAATCTATAGTTTTTTATATACAATATTGTATAATGATTCAATTGATTCTTCTTCAATGTGTCTCAAGTTTGTCCTAGTGAACATGATGGCCATAGTCCTACTATTTGTTTTGAGTTTACGATGGGCAAATAGAATAATAAGATAAAAATTGTTTGTATGTTTATATATGTGATAAAATAAAATCACATAGTACTTATATCAGTAATTCCAAGGGTAGAATAAAACACGTGTATCAAATGTGAAGTTTTACTAACATGTACCCATCTCGTAAGGTTACAAGTATGGTTATGTCATGGCAACATCTAAATTGCTCACCTCAAACTAGTGAAGCCCTTGGTTATACACATCTCACTAATGACATGCACCCTTAGTAAATGGTATAGAATATGAGAAAAAACATACAATTATGAACCTTTTGTTCAAAAAAAATTGAAGATCTACTCTTCAAAGAAAAAAGAATGGATTCATTGATCTCCTTATAAAAGAAAGTACACAAGCCCTTCCAAATAAATAAATAATTTGCCTCCTTTAACAAACATCACTTCAAAAAACAATAGTTCATCTACAAATAGAGCAAACCCTCTTGTAATTTAAGCTTCTATAAATTGTCAAAATATAAAGCAAATGATGCAATTATTGATCTCATAATGTTCCAATTATTGATGCGAAAATCTAAACCAAAAGATCCAATTACTTACGACCATAAATTTTATCAAACACACTTTTCATATATTAGATCATTGGCATTACAAGGAATAAACATCTCTCGAGCATTACATTGGCAACATGCATCCAACCAAAAGAAAAATGTTTGAGTAATATCAAAAGAGAAAACACTAGAGATGAGATGAAAAATGGACATGAGAGATAGAGGAAGAATGTATGGATGGAAAGCATGCCCAATGTAGGGAAACTTCTCTTCTATGCTCAAGTCTATCAAATGGACATAAGAATAGCTTTCTTGAATGGTGATGTCACATATCCTGGCCTTTTGTAGTATTATCTTGGCATCCAATTTGTATTCATTGGGGGGAATTGTTCCATGCCAAAAGACCCAAAAAGGCATTTCTCACAACTCATCAATTATCTACATGGTCATATATGGTGGAAATACATGTCCTAGAGAGAGAAATCTATATCGCATACATCAAAATTCAAATGCAGCCACATAACAATGTTCACTCCATCCTCCCTAAGATAGAAACTCATTACCAATATTGTACATAGATTACATTCACGCTCTCTTTACCTTGAGAACTCAAATACAAACTAGTCTACTTGCAAACATCTACATACGCAATATAAAAGGCTTACTTCATTCTCATCTCGATTCTCTCTCTTTGAGATTTGTACAGGCAATTTCTACCAAACTCTTCTTGCTTGCCTTACTAAAACGACTTATCCAAGAACAATCATTTATCTTATTTAAGCAAACAAATTATGCATGGACCCTATAATCAGATATTCTTAAAGGCACACCTTTGGGAGTATTTACGTCATAGCATCCACGATGAAGATGTTTACAATGTGATCAAAATCTTGCCTACGCTGCGATGATAACATATATGGACCCCAGAATGAAATATACCACGGTGCAAGTTCAGATTTGCAAAGGGTTGCCCAGATAGAAACTGCAATTAACAAATTTATAATGGGACAAAAATCTTGTCAACAACAATGATGAGAAGATAGACAATGGGCCTGCCCAAATGCTTAATCCTGCAGCGATCGTTATCTCATAGTTTGATCTCTCTTTTCCCATAAGCGTGCAAATTGGATGCAGCGTTGCAAATTATCTGCATACTCTACGTTATAATTTAGAATGAAAAGAAAATGAAGCCAAGAGTCTCACATAGATACGATCGCGAACGTATAGTGAAGAATTGTGATGGACATGAATTCATGACAATCGATCGCATAAAACACACAGGACGAAGCCTGAGTCATCGCAAATGAGTACCATGTATGAAACGCTAATATCCTTTGTATCAGCGAGCTGCTTCGTAAGGCAGCCTTTCAGCTCCTTCACCTGAGAGAATTGGCACCCTCGGCAGATTTTGAAAGTTTTGATCTACAAACAGTCTTAAAATAACAATTTTTTCCAAAAAGCTTCAAAACAAGGTACGCGGCACGAGTAGTTGGCTTTTTTTTTTTTTTAAGAGGAAGTTCACGACTAGTCAGTTGTTTAAGAGGAAGTTCACAAGTACTTGGTTGAACACGGGAAACTCAAACTCATTTAACACGAAAACTCTTGAGCAACAAGTTATCTTAACCATATCACCAAAAATAAATCTCCATGATAAGACTCCTAAGTCTCAAATATGAACAACATTGTCTCTAAGACTCCCAAAAATGAACGAGTTCATCTCTAAGAGATTTATCCCATAGCATTGAGGCTATGGGAACCCCGATTTTCCTTTCTATTTCTTTTGTTTCCTTTCTATTTTCCTTTTGTGGAAAGCTTCAAACTTCTCCCTAGGTAGAGCCTTTGTGAAATGGTCTGCAATGATATCTTGTGTGGGCACATATGCCAAATTGATCTTTCCATCAGAGAACCTCTCCCTCATGTAATGATAATGCACTTCAATGTGCTTTGTGCGAGCATGGGACACAAGGTTCCTTACAACTACCAATGTGCTCTGAGTGTCAGTGAAGATGGTGGTAGAAGAAGACTGATCAACACCATCCAAAAGGTGTCTCAGCCACACACACTCAAAAGTAGCTCTCAAAGCTTCCCTATACTCAGTCTCATAACTAGAAGTGGCCATAATAGGATACTTCTTGCTTAACCAAGATATACATGAGATAGGAAGCATGAAGCAAAAACCATTGGTGAATGCCATAGCAACCAGCCCAATGTGAATCAAAAAAAGCATGTAAATTTGGCAATAGTGATCCCTCCTTGGGATAAACACAATCCAAGTAGTCACGTACCACTCAAGTAGCAAAAGATGCGCTTAACCACCTGCCAATGTTTGAACCCAAGAAATCTCCTTCACAACCTAGAGACTTAACCACTATGTTAAGTAGATTACTTGTTTGAGAGAGCACATGGACTTATGCTTAAGTCTAGTCTCGAGATCTTTGGCCCTACAAGAGTGACCAAACAGTGTCCGATTTCAGATTTGTCTGAATCAACCAGACCCTTAGATCATAGAATTACTTTATTACATTCTTCCCCTCTTGGCAAAGATTTTCGTCCTCGAAAATAAAGCTATATAGTAACCATGGGCAACCCTCGAGCCTCATGTTCTTAAACCGGAAGAACATGGTCATGTTCTAAAACTAGAAGAACATGTGTCATCTCTGTGGTGGGATCCCTGACCAAATGATTCAAAGCACTGTCTGGTTTTGCACTTTGATAAACTGGTCAAAGTACAAAGTAGTTAATGAATTATAAGGGTGGATCTAAAAATATCCCTAGCCACTTCATTGTGTCTTGATGTGCGATCTAAGCACAAACACATGAAATGGATGGATTCCAATTACTAGTCCATTTCTGGGCATGACTAGTGCATGGACTTTAGTAACTAGGATAGGATTTGTATCCCAATCAAGACTTTGAGAACTCTTGGTTCATTTGAATTTGATTTGGAAAACTTGAAAATTGGTTGATCCAAACATCTGACTTGGATGTTTGTACAATGTTAACTCCCAACCAACAATTACTTGATTTCTTCACTCGACTTGAGGACTACTTTGTCCTAAGGGCTTGAAAATCTTATGTAAACTATAGAAGAAAGTTTTCGATTTACTTTGGTTCAACCTCACTATACCTTGACCAAGTCAAATTCAAAATGAAAATCTTCCAGCTTAGGACACTGTTCTCAAAGACTTGAGCTAAAAGTTCTTGAGGATTGTTAATCTTATGAGCAATTCCTAACTTCTTTATCCTAGAGTATATTGAACCTCTAGAAATTCATTAGAGTTATGCTAGAGAACTTGAAGCAAACTCAAATGTCAATCTTGGACTCGTTATCTTTTGAAGATTGAATAAGTTCTTATATAGAATATCTATCTAGGATGTTTACTTTAGTTGTCTAGTTCCAATTAGCTAACCCTAGACTTTTTCGAAAGGAATCAGATACCATATTTGAGTCAATTCCAAAAGATTTGGAAAGCAGAAGGAAATAACTAAAACTCTGTATAACTAATTCAAACTTCTAAGATATAAAGTTGATATGAGTCAAATACTTGATGACCCAAGACTTTAACTTCTTAACTATCTATTTCAACAAGGTATTGAAGCATGTTTTCTTCTATCTTTAAGAGAAAGGAACTCGATTCTCAAAAAAGATTCATAGAGTAAATCTAAACATCATCCAACCACAAGATACAGCTAGTGTGGTATCCAACATTAGTGTGTCGACTCACTGAAGTTCTACTGATGAATTTTTATTCAAATAATGCTTCACTTGAGACTAAGTTCATGCCTATATTAAATCTTTATGACTCCTTACTGAGAATGCAATTTCTTGTGCATTGTTTTGAGTCAAAGAATTGAATTTACCAAGTTACACTAGGAACTTGTAGCTTGACTTAGTCAATCTATTCCTTAGTTGAAAGGTTCATTTCAAAGTCAAAGTCTTACTCTTTCATAAATTTATCAAATATTTTCGAATCATCAACACTTTAGCTTGAAGTGTTTCAAGAAGACCTTGGAAGTTACTTACTTCGTATCTTCTTACAAACTTGAACTTGAAGTATCTTGAGATCATAATTTTATCCTCCTTGAATTGAAACTTCTCCACTGAAGTCTTTAATTCGCTTGAGGATTAGATCTAACTTCAAGATTTATTTTAGGACTAAAAGATAATTATCATCCCATGATCGGATGTCCCATACCATTTTCCTACATCAATTTGAGTATAAAATTTGGCATCCCATACCACCCTATTTTATATTTACATTAATGTGTGGGTGATACTTATCCTACAGTCTAATGACACCAAATTTTATATTTACATTAATGTGTGGGTGATACTTATCCCACAATCTAAACATCTCTTGATAGATTACCTTCTTACTTCAAGAATTTTGAAGTTTCAGGCATTACCTCTAACTTGATATTCTACTTATCCTAGAGTCTAATGACACCAAATTTTATATTTAAATTAATGTGTGGGTGATACTTATCCTACAGTCTAAACATCTCTTGATAGAGTACCTTCTTACTTCAAGAATTTTGAAGTTTCAGGCCTTACTTCTAACTAGATATTCTAGGTTTTGATCCCTTCACATGATTGTTTCATGATTTTGTGTTTTTCCTTTGGGAACTTGAAAACCTCTTCATAGAATATCTATTCTTCTTTGCTTGGGTTTCCAAATAAAAACCACTTAGAATTCCAAGTACTTGAATTTTCTCAAATCAAGTCGGGTTGGCTATGCTGGACCAACTTGTAACGACAAGAGTGATTTACTACTTGTCTTTAGATTCCTTTTTAACAAAAGCTTTTAAGTAGCTACCCCGGGGACTTTTATAGGAATCTCTCCACTACTTAAGTCTAAGCATCTGCTCATGCTTTTGGATTTCTTTTTTTTTAGAAATCCCTTTAAGGAGAGGTAAAGTTTACATTTTACCTTCCACTGATTTAATTACCGTCAACATGGTCGCAGACTATATACTTGGACTTTTTTTCACTCTGTTCAAACGTGGAATAGATTACTATTTTGATTGCCAATACTTGGGCAAACATCAAAGTAGTTCTAATCACAATTATCTTGGACAAACATGGCCAATATTGATCAAGTCTTGTTGATCATGCGATAAAAATAAAGACTTAGTCTTTATCTTTAAGACCTCTTTGAACTATCAAAAGCTTCTTTACTTACCCATGGGATTTTAGAGATCTTTCCCCTACTCAAGTCCAAGCATATACTAATGTCTAAGAATCTGTGATACACTTCCAGGTGATATCAACCATTTGGACTTTAAGTACCACGTCTAGTGGTTTGGGACTCTTGGGGAACTACTAACTATCTAATGATTCTGAACAATTTCATTCTCACTACTTGGGGGAATGTTATTCTTCAAGGACTTGAGATTCATTCTAGGGAATCAAATAACCTGAGCAAATGATTCATCTTGGAATCTTTTGCAATGCAGAAAGGATATTTGAAAGAATTATAGACTTTCAAACAATATCCAAAAGCTTTTCTGATTCAGTTATGTTCATTTCATGAGTATCGAACTAGAGGATAAATATCACCTTTTGGATATGGTTTCCCATTCCACTATGAAAGTTTGTCTTGAACTTTTATTTATGTGATATTGATTTCTATTCTTGAGTTTGATACAATATTTATTATTATTGGTAAATCTTTAGATGTTACTAGAGTACTTTAAACATATTTTGGCCATCAAAATTATGTTTAAAGTCCAAGCATCTATTGACGATTGATCCAATAGTAATGCTACTATGACCAATTATCTATGATCTGATACCAATGCAAGAAACTAAGGATTGCGACCACCACGTGCTAGAGAGATGACTCTCCTCCCAACCTTATGCCTGTATATATAGCTGCTCAAATCAATGAGGACCACAAATGTAACTAGACTCCGCAAGTGCATGTGCAATCTCCTCCACTCCTTTCATGTCTTCCACTAGAGTCTACTAGTGGCTGGAGTGTTCTTGAACCACTGCTTTATCACCTTCCACTAGATTCCACTAGTGGTTGTTGTACTCGCTTGAATCAATGAGGACCACAAATGTAACTAGAGTCCACAAGTGCATGTGCAATCTCCTCCACTCCTTTCATATCTTCCACTAGAGTCTACTACTGGCTGGAGTGTTCTTGAACCACTGCTTTAGCACCTTCCACTAGAGTCCACTAGTGGTTGGTGTACTCGCCTCTCAAGTTAAGTCTCACTGGACTCAAGTTAACTCACGTTAACTTGAGTTAGAAGGCTCTAGAGCTCCTTGGGAAAAACTTTCTCCCCATGTTCTCCATGGGGATTGAACCCAAGACCTCCTCCTTCATGACCTAGAGACTTAACCACTAGGCTAAGTAGATTACTTGTTTAAGAGAGCACATGGATTTATGCTTAAGTCTAGTCTCGATAGAGAACAACATCAACTACATTTCCAGCAGCATGAAGACTCAATCGTAGACATGTTTCCATAGGAATGGCAATAGGTTTGCAATCTTCAAGGCCAAACCATGCAATAATGTGTGAATATATTTTGTTTGAGAGAAAGCTATTCCCCCATCAACTTGTATAAATTGAATGCCCAAATAATAATGCAAATGCCCCAAATATGATATCTCAAAAGAGGCATCCAAATCAGCCTTAAATTTGCCAATGCGTTTTCCATTAAGACCGATGGGCAACACGTCATCAACATACACAACAATGATCACAAGTACATCCTCTGCATGCTTAACATATAAGGTGCTCTTCGTTGGATTGTTCCAAAACCATGTGCAATCAAGTAGGCATGTATCTTTTCATATCAAGCACAAGGTGCTTGCTTCAAACCATATAATGCCTTTTTCAATCTAAATACTTTGTTTTCATGCCCTTTAAACCATAGGGGTGAAATACATACACTTCAATATGTAAATCACCATTTGAAAATACAGTTTTAATGTCCAACTGATGTACATTCCAATCGTGATGAGCTACAAGTGCATAGATGCTATGGACGTTGGTCATTTGGCATGTGGGCACAAAGGTCTCATCAAAATCAATGCCCCTCTCTTGAGCATAACCTTTTGCAATAAGCCTAGCTTTATACATGTCAAGTGTTCCATTATGTTTAGCTTGTATAAATGTTTTGTGTTGAGGCCTTTTTGCCTAGAGGCAAATCACATAACGAACAAGTACCATTCTTCATAATAGCATCATATTCTAATTGGATAGCAGCCATCCAAAAATTTTCTGAATTTTGTGCTTCATCAAAAGAAATCAGCTCATTCTCATCACAAAGACTAGACATAGCCTTTGCATAGCAGTTTGATGCAAAAGAAGCACTGTGAGATCTTGAATGAGTAGAATATAATAGAGGTGCATCTATTTTGTTGTCTCACAAAGTCTGCACCAGCCATTTAGGCAGATTTTTCTTGATCGCTAGTATATACAAAGTATCTGGCAATATGAAAGGACTACCATCAATAGTAGTGAGAATGAGCTTACCAACTCCAATTAGAGGATAAGCAGAGTTGTTAGCGCATACGATAGTATTCTCTCTAAGGGTAGGCTAAAGTGAACTGAAGAAGTTGCAATATGAGGTAATACGTTTGGTTGCCCCACTATCAAAGTACCAAGCATCTGAGTCTACTACAGGCATATGCTGCTCATGTGAAGATGGGTCATAGCAGCATACAAGAGTAAATGCCCATTCTTCATTCTACACAAGATTAGCATACTCTATTTTAGGTGTAGAGGCCTTTGCAACAGCTATTCCAACCTCGTTCCAACCATTCCAACCTCTTTCTTCTTTGCCTCTTTTGCAACTAGTTTTGGACAACTCTTTGACATGATCATTTCCTTTACAACATTTGCAAAACTATTTCTGCTTTTTTGTTTACTTCTTCTTCGTTATGCACCATTAGCATATATTTTGCTTGCTAGTAGATGAGCTCCATTTACCTTTGCCCTTCTCATTAACTAAGAAAGCTTAATTTGCAACACACATAATGGAGTTGTTCTTCCTGGATTGATCCATGTGCAATAAAACAGAGACTAACTCCTCAATGTTAAGGCATGTGGATTGTCTTTCATCATCAATCAAAGAGTAGAAGTGAAACTCTGATTTGAATTTGGAAGAACATTAAGAACAGTCTGCACAAGTGAACTATATGACAAGAGTTCATTAGTAGAAATCAACTAATCCTTCAAATATTTAGTCTTTGTCAAAAAATTGTCCATGGAATCTTCTTCATTCATGTGCTCACTCTCCAACTGTTTTCAGAGATAAGCAACACGAGCCTCATTTCTTGCATGGTATAAGGTCGTAAGTTTAACTCAAGCATCATTTGATGCCTTGCAAGAGTGAATGTGAGGGATAATGACACGTTTGACAGACAAGGCATGCTTGGGAAGCTAAGCCATCCCAACAAAGTTGCTCTATAGTAGGTGCAACAAGAACCACAACACGAACACGAATCCAAAGATCATCATCTTCAATGCCATGTACATCACCTTCAATAATTATATATATATATATATATATATATATATATATATATATATATATATATATATATATATATATATATATATATATATATATATATATATTAATTAATTAATTTATTTATTTTTTGAGAGTACAATGAATTGGAAAGACAACACACCCAACCTCGTAAGGTAGATGCATCCATCTTGAGGAACTCTGAGGCCTCCAGCCCTAGGTGGGACTTGCACCCTGGCCATCTACCTAGGAGTACAAGGCACATCCGCTAAACCATGCCCGCTAGATTTCAATAATTATATTTGCAAGGGTAGTAGCACCTTTTTCAATATGTTGCACAATATTCCTCAACCCTTTTGCTAGCAATACATGATGCATCATATATGCCCATAATGGTTAATTAGTACCATCCAGCTTGTCCTCAACAACCAACATATGGAATACATCATTGCTTTCAACCATGGCTAGTGAACCATGGCTAGTGACTAAATACCCTAATGCAGAAAAATGATTGTATCTCAAAAAGTTGAACAAAACCACCCTGTCGAGCTTTGTAGAAGACTTTGAGGTGCTTGTGTTGGTGAACCAAAACTTGTATATATCTTTGGCACAAAAGGCCAAAATTGCCTACATATGCATTATGATGGTGCATTTGGAGGCTGAAATGAGCTCATATCAAAATTTCCACACCACAAAATGAAGCTATTTTGAGCTCCTAATCACCTTGAGTATGCTCACCAACTTTCGTGTGATTCTGATACAATGACCAAAGGGGTGTCAATGACACCTGAGATGAAGTGACAACCTGTTTTGATACTAAATGTTGGAGTTTGAGGTCTAGGAAAGAACGTGAACAACATAAGGAAGAAGAAGAAGCTTGGATCATAACACATAATACAGAATGAATTAAAAAGTGAATGTACAATGATAAGTGACCCCTTAGGGTTATAGGCATTTATACAAGCCAAGAGAAAAAAACCTCTTAAAGAGGAAAAAAGTTGCCTTGAGAGTCCCAAGTGTGTTCACACACATCACTTACCTAAATATATCAACAATTAAGCCTTTGTGAAAAATTTTTGCAATAATATTATATTCAAACACAGATAACTTGACATCTCTAGTAGATATATATATATATATATATATATATATATATATATATATATATATATATATATATATATATATATATATATATATATATTATCTCTCTCATATGTTGCTAGTGCACCTCAATGTGCTTTTGTGCAATGATGGAAACATTGGGTTCCTCCTAACAACCAATGCACACTATTGTCACTAAATATAGCAATGGAAGAAGTTAGATAACACCTATATTAGCCATAAGGAATCTAAGCCATGCACACTCGATAGCATGTATGAAATTCACCTATAATCAACCTTGCAAATAGAAGTGGCCACAATAGGATTCTCTTTATTCAACCAAGATATGCAAGAGCTACCAAACATGAAGCAAAAACCACTTTGGACACACAACTTTCCTAATAACTAGCCCAATTCGAGTCTAAATAAGCATGTGAATCTACCAGTATCATCCATAATTAGAATAAAACAACCCAAGATGTTGGATACCACTCAAATAAGGAAATACATGTTTGACCACTACCAATGCTTAACACCTACTCTATGCATAAACCTATTGATTTGGGAGATATCAAAATGAAGTTGTAATGAACTATAGATCCTAGCCTCCATGCACATGAGATAATGAACTCTCACTCTCCACCCAACCTTCCAGTATATAGATTTGGGACTAATGGTGACTTTTATAGTAACTGGAGTCTACATATGCATGTGTAATCTCCACCACTACTTTAGCACCTTCCACTAGAATCTACAAGGGGTAGGTGTACTCACCTTTTGCGTTAAGTCTCTATGAACTCAAGTTAACTTGAATGGAGGCTTCTAGAAGACTTTAGAGAGACATTAGGCAAAATACTCTCCCGAAGGCATGCATTGCACCCAAGACCTGCTTCTTCCCATCTAATGGACTTAACCACTAGGCTAAGCAATCAACTTGTCTAATACTAAGTACCTAATGCTATCATTATGTTTCAAGCCACTTTATAACATTTCCCCTACCTTGAAGAACATTTTCATCCTCACAAATATGCTTCACCTTACAACTATATAATAGATTTTTTCCAAGCCCATGGTCCAAACTTAGGATCATGGTTGGCATCTCTCTGATTCGCCTCTTTAACTAGAAGGGGATCCTATCCTGAATTGGATCTAAAAAGAGGGGAATCTATGCATGGTTTGATTCCTGCCTAATGTGGGATTTGAACTTATGACCTATCGGCTAGGAGTACGATGGGCTAACCACTTGCCCCAAAATCCATGGTTGAATATTACTCCCTAATCCTCCCTCTTATGGTGTGGTTCAACCATCTCTTGCCTGTCATTTCTTGAGTCTAACACTCTCTTCCCCTTCTAGAGATCATTGTCCTCATTGATCAATCCTTGATCTCCCTTTGAATTGATGTCCTCACCCTTACATAGTCCCTCTCAACCTTGTTGTCTTGAACATTTCATTTTCGCTTCTCGGCCACTTGCCTACAGACTTGCTTTCTTCTCCTTTGGTGTCTTGAGCCCTTGTTCTAAACCTCAGTATCTTGAACCTATTTCTTAGCCATGATAAGTATCTTAGATCTTTTTTTGTTTATACTTCATTTCAAAAATATTTTTTGAGAGCTTTCCAATGGTACCTTACATGTCTAAATCCGACCTACAAATCGTGAGATACACTCTAATCTTTATTGGGCACATTTGCAAAGGCAATGTGTGCACCTTCCATCCACGTTGCCCAAGCCTACTTTTTTAGCTTTGATAGTAATTTTGGGAATCAAACTCATGGCCTACCGGCTAGGAGTATGATGGGCTAACCACTTGCCCCAAAATCCATGGTTGAGGACATCCTTCTTAGGGTGTAGTTCAAACATCTTCTGCCTATCATTTCTTGAGTCTAACACCCAGTTCATTCTAAACACCATCTAGATTTGCACTTGATAATCCAAATATAATGGGAAGTAGGGAAACCATGATAAGGTTGGATTTAAATATCCATACCTAATGCACTATTTTTGCTATGTGTAGGGTAGGAATCCATAGCACAAACATATGAACTAGGTGGATTCAAAGTGTCTTCATCCAAAGGGATGCCTCTGACCCATCCCTATGCACCCCTTGTGCAATTATTAGCAAAATATGGATACTCTAACTTTGAGGACACTTCTCAATTCACTATAACTTGTCTTGGAGAATGAAGTTTGATTTTTATAAAAAAAATCTAACTGAGATGTTGCTACTATGGTTCACTACTGACCTATTACCTGATTAGATGACTATTGTGTCCAAACCAAACTTTAAATTCTTGGTAGAATTTAGAAAAGAAAATATTCCCTCACCATTGATAATCCAACTTCAACTTGACCAAAGCAAATCCTAAATGAAACTTACAATTGTCCAACTTAGGACACTCAAACACCTAAACTTGAACTTGAGCTAAGGCATCCATCACTTAGAGTGTGATATCCCATACCACCATACCCACTTTGATGTTGATGCAAAACTTAATGTTCTTGAACAATAAGCCCACACACACACACACACACACACATATATATATATATAGAGAGAGAGAGAGATGTGTGTGTATATACATATATATTAAATATACATATACATATCTATATATACAAAAACACACACACATATGTGTGTGTATACTTCAAATAATTTAATAAATCGAAACGTGAAAAACAAAAGTAGAGAGAAATCAGCACCATTACATGGATTTTACGTATATATACTAAAAGTTTTATCCACTCATGTTATCATTTTCAACTATTGGTGGCGCAACAAGGAGCTCCTTTTGAACATTGATGGTAGTTGTACCTACTGAAATTTGGCCTTCCTAATGTCATCATCTTACAAAAACATCGCAACAAAAGATGCATACATGATCATATGATGCATGTTTGCTTGAGTAGACCTCTTCAATTTTCAATGTGCAAATATAAATTGAACTTTCAAGGACTCTCCCCAAAATCTGTGAAAGAGATGTTCTATGGAAAACATACTTCTTCACAACGAAATTGTATCCCTCAACTAGATCATTGAAGAAGGTGCCATATTATGTCATCAAATCCCTCTTTTATCACATTATCTTCCTAAAGCCAACTAAATTCAGTATATATGAATTCAACCCCTTATTACAACGTCCATACATATATACCAGAATGAATCCAGACAAACCCCAAATTCACCCTCAAATGAAAGTGCAACTATAATCTCATGGTAGTCAACCACAACACTATATAGCATATGAGCTCCATTATGCATAGTATCAATACTATGACATCCCCACTACTACATAGACATTTCAATTCCCTAGCCACTTGTCTAGTCATGAATGCATGAGATTTCTTCAACAAAGCAGATTATCATTTTTTTTGTCGATATATTTAAGTAGTGATGTTTGTGAGCACACTTAGAACTGTTAGGGCACTTTTTTCCTCTTTAAGAGCTTCTCCCCCTGGCGTTTATATATGCCTATAACCCCAACATGTCACTTATCTTTGTACATTCACTTGGTAATACATTTAGTATTGTGTCGTTCTCCAAGCTTCTTCTTCTTCTTCCTTGTGCCATTTCTGTGCTTCTGAAGACGTCGAACTCCAACAATTGGTATCAAACATTCAACACTTTCTCTAGGACATCGTTGACACCCCTCTAGTCACAATATTATAATTGCATAAATATTGGTGAGCATACCCGAGGCGGGGTTCAAACAGCTTCGTTGTGTGGCGTCAAAATTTTGATTTGAGCTCGCTTTGACCTTTGAATGGAGTATCGCATTCATTGTGCAAGCAAATTCATCCCTTTGTGACAAACATATATACAATTTTCAATTTGCAATTGCAAGTGCCTCAAAGTCTATGAAAGGTCTAACCGAGCTTGATTGGGTATTGATATTTAATTTTTTGAGATACAATCGATTCTCAGGATCAGGGTACTTGGTCACTAGCCATGGTTGAAAGCAATGATGTATTCCATATGTTGATTGTTGAGAATAAGTTAGATGGTATTCATTACCCATTGTGGGCATACATGATGTATCATGTATTGGTGGCAAAAAGCCCGTGGAATACTATGCACAGTGTTGAAAAACGTCCTACTACACTTGCAAATAGAGTGATTGAAGGTGTTGAAGATGGTGTTAAAGATGATGATCTTCAATTTTTGAGATATGCTTCGGTTCTTGTTGTACCTACTACAGAGCAACTTCATTGGGATGGAAGAGATGCATAGGCACATGCATTGATAGCTTTCTCTCTCAAACTTGTCATTGACCCTCATATTCGCTCTTACAAGACAACAAAAGATGCTTTGACTACTCCTCCAACATTATACCAGGCAAGAAATGAGGCTCGTGTTGCTTACCTCCAAACACAATTGGAGAGTGAGTATATAAATGAAGGATATTCAATGCATAGTGTTTTTGACAAAAAACAAAGAATTGAAAGAGAAATTGATTTGTGTTGATGAAATCTTGACAGGCAGTTTCACTTATGCACATTGTTCTTAATGGTCTTCCACATTCTTATAAAAGTTTTGCTTCTACTTTTTTGTTGATGATGAAAGGAAATCAAAATTCCTTAACCTTTAAGGAGTTACTCTCTATTTTGTTAGAATAAGATCAGTCTAAGCAGAACAAGTCAATTATGCATGTTACAGCTCAAGCTTTCCTAGCTAATCAAAAGGTCAAAGGCAAATGGAGCTCATCTACTAGTAAGCAAAAATCCACAAATGCTCCATAATCAAAGAAGGATGACAAAGACGACAAGAAGAGAGAAAAGCAGAATTCAATTTTGCAAGTATTGCATGGCAAATGATCATGTCATTAAGAGTTGTCCTAAACTGATTACAAAATAGACAAAGAAGACAGAGGCTCGAAAGGTTGTTCCAAATGCCTCTACAGCTAAAACAGAGTCTTCTAATTTTGTTCGGAATGAAGAATGGGCATTTTACTACATATTGCAGCTATGAAACATCTTCTCATGCGAAGTGTATGTCTGTAGTACACCCCAATGTTTAATATTTTGATAGTAGTGAAACCAAACATGTTAACCCCCAATGCATTTTCTTCACTTCAATTCAATTACAAAGAATATTGGCATGTGCTAACCCTCCTCTTATTTTGTTATGGAGTTCCAAAGGTCATTCTGACTAGTGTTGATGGTAGTTCTTTCACATTGTCAAATGCCTTATATGTGCTAAGGATCAAGTAAAATTTGTTACCAGAATGAGCACTGACCAAGATTGGCTTAGTTGTCAAATGTCTTGATGACACATATAATTCATAATCTCTCGAATAGTGGTCTTACCATCACCTCTGATATTTTATGTCATTAGCTATATAAGCTAACACATTATGCAAAATCTAAGAATGATTCAACATGTGGAGACCATGATTCTCAGGCTACTTCAAATGCAAAGCTTTGGCATGCACACTTTGGTCATCTGAATATTGATAGTTTGCTTTGTCTGCATAAATCTCAAATGATGTCCTCTCTATCCAAACTTTAGGAACCCACTAAACATATTTGTAAAGGTCTTATTTTGGTTAAAACATGGCGTTCTTCCTATTGGAAGTGGGATGGGCCTCAATAACAATAATCATAGGTTTACAGGGTCTTCCAATAAATGAACCTTAGCATACACACCTTAAGACTCAAAAATAGATGAATGAGAGATAAAGAGAGAACAAGTTTTTTTCAAAGTGTAACAGTAAGCTGAATGCTTACGTATACTATCTTAATATTAACTCTCAAATTACAAAATGTGTAGATGACAACAAAATTGAATGTGTGTTGAATGTAGATACAAATCTGAATCTAGGCACAATTTCGGGAACTACATACAAGAGTTTGTTCATGAAGTGCCTAAGAGGTATGAAGAGTGTGTGTATGTGAGTTTGGAGTGAATAGAAACAGTAAATAATTTTTTGTAAAGCAAACCCTAATTGAACAACAAGGTAGATTCCTCCTTGTGTTGCAACAAAGAAAGAATAATTGTTCATAGACTTGTTACTCATAGAATTCAGCAAGAGCTAAATGGTTCGCTCCAAAATCTCCTCCAAAGCTGCACCAAAAGTTAGAGCACACCTCCTCCAGAAGTTAGTCACCTCTAAGATTGACTAATCCTTGAGCTTGGTCCTCAAGTGATGATCCTTGGATAACCAAGAGATGACCACGAGTGACCCCTTGCACTCCTTATACAAGAGTAAGGCTACTTTAGCGAAGGTTTGGCAAAAAGTCACGAAAAGCAACAAAAAACACTTGTGCTCGAACTAAAAAACGAACTTGCTTTTTGCTCTAAATCATCTTTGATCTACCTATTCTACTATCGAATAGTTATGATAATGTGCCTATCTTGATGTACAAAAAGTGAGGATTCATAATATGTAAAAACTCTATTTTAGCATAAATTAGGGTTAGGGCTTTCTACCATTTCTGGACCTCTGATGACTGAATGTTATATATCAAATGAAAGCCCTCCACAAGTACTATTTGACAAGCTCATAATAACTTTTGACCTTCTGTGATCAAAATTTGGCTAAGTAGAAAAAATTAGGGTTGTTGGAAATTAGGGTTTTATGCTATTCTGACATTGTTTCCAACAATCTCCCCTTCAATGTCATAATGGCAGAAAATACAAAAATCTGCAAAACTTCAAATGTCTAAAAATATCTCTTAATGGACTTCCAATGAATCTTGAGCTGAATGTGGACTGAACTAAAAATTGAATACAAATGTTTCTGAACTTCGAAATGTGCATTTGAACTTTCTTCACTAATTAACCTTGCATGATTTAGCTTGGGTACCGAACAAGTTTTTTTACTTTCCATGGCTTTTCTTCTCTTTTTAGCCATTTTTAAAGCTTGAATTGCACCTAAATCATTCCATTCCAGAACTTTACCATAATGATATGAGCCAATCATATTTCTTAAGTTTCTGAGCTTCAAATTATCTGACTGAACTAACTCGCCAACTTCGATCCTTGTGTTGGCTAATTGATTCTTTAGACAAGCATTCCTAACAGAATTTCTATCTTGATGAAGATACTTTAACTCTAATCAAGCCTGACGAGAGGTTCTCCATGACCTAGTTTGGGGTATAATATACCTCTTGACTCCCAAAACAATGAATGAAAGTGCTAGTGCATCCTTTGAATCCCATTTGAACTAATCTTCTGTAGGAAGTAAAGTAGTATCACAAACTCTCAATAATGAAAGAGTTCCTTCTTCTTTACTAACCTCCTGCTGAGATGAAATTGGATCAGCAAGTCTTCTAGAAGATGAAGCAACATCTTCTTCTACTTGTCTTGGCCTTGGATAAGTGCCATTGATAATATTCCACAAGTATTTAGATAGTAACAAATTCATGATCATAAAACTCCACAATGGATAGTTAAACATTCCTCCAACCTTGTCTTCATTCTCAAGTCTACAATCACTCATCTTGTTAAGGGTGGGGTGGGCCTCAATAAAAATAAGCACAAGTTTACAGGATCTTCCAACAAATGAACCTTAGCATACACACCTTAAGACTAAAAAATAAATGAATGAGAGATAGAGAGAGAATATAAATTTTTTCAAAGTGCAACAGTAAGTTGAATGTTTATCTATACCATCTTAATATTGACTATCAAATTACAAAATGTATAGATGACTACAAAATTGAATGTTTGCTGAATGTAGATACAAAATTTGAATGAATTATGCAAAATTTTGGGAAGTAGATACAAGAGTTTGGTCATAAAGTGCCTAAGAGGTATGAAGAGTGTGTGTATGTGAGTTTGGAGTAAATAGAAATAGTATAGAACTGTTTGTACAATAAACCCTAACTAAATAACAAGGCAGATTCCTCATTGTGTAGCAACAAAGGAAAAATGACTGGAAATAGACTTGCTATTCACAGAATTTAGCAAGACCTGAATGGTTCACTCCAAAATATCCTACAAGAAGTTAGAGCACATCTCCTCCATAAGTTAGCCACCTCCAAGATTGACTGATCCTTGAGCTTGGTCCTCAAGTGAGGATCCTTGGATGACCAAGAGATGACCAAGAGTGACTACTAGCACTCTTTATATAGGAATGAGGCTTCTTTAACAAAAATTTGGCAAAAAAATCATAAATAGAAGCAAAAAACACTTGCATTGGAACTAAAAAACGAACTTTCTTTTTGCTTTAAATCAACTGTGATATGGCTATTCTACATTCAGATAGTTATGATAATGTGCTTTTCTTGATGTACACGAAGTGAGGATTCATGATAATTAAGGTCAGGGTTTTCTACCATTATTGGACCTCTGATGACTGAATGATATATACCAAATGAAAGCTCTCCTCAAGTACTATCTAACGAGCTCATAATAATTTTTGACCTTTTGTGACCAAAATTTGGCTAAGTACCAAAAATTAGGGTTGCTAGAAATTAGGGTTTTATGTTATTCTGACATTGTTTCCAACACTTGCTTCCCAAAAGTTGGTTGAGTTGGAGCTACACATAAATTGTAGCTTGTTCATACTGATGTCTCTAGTCCTATGCAACACATTCATTTCGAATCACCTATAATTCGTGCGACATGACTTTCATGGACGACTTTTTAGGGATGCATGAGTTTATCCATTGAAAGCAAAGTTTGAAGTGTTTATGTGCTTTAGACACTCCTGTTTATGGCTGAAAATCTATCAGCATTAAAAATGGGCACCCCCTAACTCTCATCAAGGGGAGAAGTATATGTGTTTTGAGTTTAATGCATTTCTAGGTGAGCATGGAATAAAACATCAATGTACAGTGCCATATAGACCTCAACAAAATGGAGTTGTTGGGAGAAAGAACATGCCTCTAATGGAAATGGAGAGGTGTATGATCATTGGTCAAAAGTCAGACTTTACCACATAGCTTCTTGCTTGAGTCTATTATGTGTGCAACATTTTACTTAACAGGTTTCACACGGAAGCATTGGAGTCTATCACTCCATATAAGGCTTGGCATGGACACAAGTCACTTATCTCTCATTTGCGTGTTTTGGTTGTCTGACATATGCATTAGTGCCTGAACAACAACACAAAAAATTGGATGATAAGGCAATAAAATGTATTTTTGTTGGACACACTTTTGAAAGCAAAGGCTATCATCTATATCATCCACAAATTAAATGCATTCTGCTTAGTCGTGATGTTGTTTTTGTGAAAGATGCAATTCAACCCTTACTTTCATGTATCAAGGAGACATCAGTTAGCTGAAAGGATGTGTATGACACTGTGCTTCCTCTTTTTATATGTGGGCCATCAAGTATTGGTCCTAGTGAGGCAATTTCTCAACCTATACATGTTTCAAATGATGATGTACAAAATTTTATTCCTAATGCAGAGTTACATGATACACTTATTGATGATACGGCTGACATATAAGAGCCAAAAACTATGCCTAAATGGCTAGTGTAGACTTTGAGGAGAGAGCCATTGTAGGTTGTTTCTTGGACTATCATGAGAAAGCTTTTTTCCCTAACATGATCACATAACCACTAGTGCTCCTCCTAGAGAGAGCAAATCAGATGCATCTTTGTCAAATCATACTTATTCAGGTTCTCATAGTGCCTTTACATCAGATTGTCTTGCAATGGTTGTCTCTAGTCTTTGTGATGAGAATAAACCTATTTCTTTTGATTATGCATAGAATTCAAAAAATGGGATGGCTATTATGGAATCAGTACATGATGTTATTATGAAGAATTGTACTTGGTCTTTATGTGATTTGGATCTAGGAAAAAAGGCCATTGGCACTAAATAGATAAAGTTGAAACATAAACCTGATGAAACAATTGATAGGTATGAGGATAGGCTTGTTACCAAAGGCTATGCTCAAGAGAAAGGCATTGATTTTGATGAGACTTTGCTTGCACTTGCCGAATGACCACTGTACATAGATTCTGTGCATTGGAGCACATCATGGTAGGAATGTTCATCAGTTAAACATTAAAATAGCATTTCTGAATGGTGATTTACATGAAGAAGTGTATGTATTTCAGCCCCATGGTTTTGTGCAAAAAGGGCATGAGGACAAAATGCGCATGTTGAAAACAACATTGTATGGTTTGAAGAGAGCACCACATACTTGGTATGAAAAGATACATGTCTACTTGTTTACACATGGTTTTGAGAGCAGTCAAACTCAGAGCACCTTATATGTTAAGCATGGAGATGTACTTTTGATCATTGTTGTATACATTCATGATACACTTCTCATTGGTCCTAATGAGAAGCATATTGCTAAATTTAAGGTTTGTTTGCATGTCTCCTTTGAGATGTCAAATTTAGGGCATTTGCATCACTATTTGGGCATTCAGTTTATGCAAGTTGATGGGGGAATACTTTTGTATCAACAAAATACATTGTCACATTATTACAATATCTTGGTCTTGAAGATTGCAAACCTATTACCACTCCCATGAAGACAAGTTTTACGACTGAGTCTTCATGATGTTGGAGATGAATTGGATGTTGTTCTCTATCAGCAACCTGGTGGATGCTTGATTTACTTACACATAACTCAACCTGATATTTAGTTTGTTGTATAAAAAATGTGCAAGTATATGCATTGCCCATGTGTCAAGCATTGGAAGGCAGTTAAGTGCATTTTGCTCTACTTGAGTGTTACTCGGTTACTTCGATTATTTTAATCCAAATGAGATCACTACTACCATTTTACGTGCTTTTTCTGACTCAAATTGGACTTTCTGGTATGACACTCATGTGTCCGCTAGTGGTTTTTCATTCATCCTTGGTAGCTCATCTATGTCTTGGTTGAGCAAGATGTAGCCTACTCTGGCCACTTCAAGTTGTGAGGCTAAGTATGGGGAAGCATTCACAACGACTATTAAATGTGTGTGGCTCATACTCCTTTTGGCTGATTTGGATGTTGGTCAGTCTTTTGCCACATCTTTACTGAAGTATGAGCACATTAGAAGTTGGGAGGAACCCATGTTCCATGCTCGCACAAAGCACATTGAGATGCCCTATCATTATATTAGGGAGAGACATTCTATTCGATTGATTGATTTGGGTTTTGTGTCCACACAAGATAATGTTGCATACCTTTTCACAAAGGCTCTGCCTAAGAAGAAGTTTGAAGCTTTTCACAAAGCTTTGAGCTTAATTCCTTTTGTGGATTGATTTCATCCCACATAGATTGGCACTTCCTTTAACCTTATACATGAGTGCAAACTCCTTATCTGCGGCATCACTCCTAGGGGGAATTTGTTGATATATTTATGTGTGATGTGTCTTAACACACTTAGGATCGCTTTGGGACACTTTTTTCCCTCTTTAGGAGGTTTTCCCCCCAACTTGTATGTACACCTATAACCCTAATGGGTCACTTATCTTTGTACATTCACTAGGTAATACATTTGATATTGTCTTTTCTCCAAACTTCTTCTTTCTTGTGTTGTTCGTGTGCTTCCACTCACCTCGAACTACAACATTTTTCGTAAGCAAACTCAAGTCTTTTTTGGAGGATCTATGCATCATCAACAAAGGAACAAAACTTTAAAAATCCCATAGATAAATTTTTTTAATGTTAAACACATCATGTATGTTCATATAACATTTTGCATATTTGTTATAGTAGTTGGCAGTGGGTCATCCTCCATCATGAACCGAGGAAGCTTATGGATATCATCATGGATTGGTTGCACTATTGAAGACTTGGAGGGACGTGTTGTGGTCGTTTCATGGGAGCATCTACGATAAAGTGATGAGCTTATAAACTTGGTTTGGTGTTTTTCATTGTTATTTGTAAATATCATGTCAATTTGTCTCATTTCATGAATGTTCTTTGTTGCAAGACTATCGATATAGATGTTTTGATCCTTCTAGGCATTTGTATGCCATTGGTGTGCCATAACTTTGCATTTGGCTCATATATGGCAGTGGTGCACCAGAATTTTGTATTTGCTTCCTATATGGTAGTGCTTTGACACATTTTGTATTGGTTTCTATATGGTAGTGCTTTGCCAAATTTGGCTCATATATGGCATTGGTTTGCCACACTCTTGTACATGCTTCATTTATGGAATATATAACTTTTTTGTACATGGTTCATGGTTCATTCTGCTCATCTCTTTTATGTTCGACACTATTTTGTTTTATGAGATCACGTTTTGGTTTCCATTAGAGTACATGTCACATGTACTCGATCTTTTTTTTTGCCAGAGTGTATTGTCTTTTGCTACACAACATCATGGTAATGTTGTTGCAGCAAGAGACAACACACTCTCCCCAAAAAAACTTTACAGATATGTTCATCGATATGCCCAGCATGATTGCCGGTGTACATGTCGATATGCCCAACATAGTCACTAGTATAAGTGCTAGTATGAGCACCGGTATTATCAATGCTCATACCGACACTTATATTGATGCTCATACCGACGCTCATATCGGCGCTCATACTAGCGCTCATACCAATGCATATACTAATACTTTGTTACCGATATACAATTGAATAATTTGAAGAAGAGGTAAGAAGATGTGAGAAAGGAAAATCAAGTGTGCAAGTGAATGGAGATGAAGAGTATATGCAAGCAAGTACATCCAGAAGTGGATTAACAAGAAAATATGAAGAAGCTCCTATATTTGATGAAGAGGTGCATCCAGACACACATGAAGAATGTGAACCAAAGAGGTCAAGTAGGACAAGAAGGCAACCAGAAATGTATTCTTATGATACTTCTTACATAACTCAGAAGAACTACGCATATATGGTCAAAGATGATGAAGAACCTCATAAATACGATGAAGCAAAAGGTAAGAAGAATTGGGAAGAAGCAATGAAGGAAGAATTCAATGCACTAGACGAGAACAAGACTTGGGAACTTGTTTCTAAGCCAAATGGTAAGAAGGTAATTGGAAATAAATGGGTTTATAAAGTGAAGAAGTTTGCATATGGAAGTATAGCCATATACAAAGCTAGATTGGTGGTGAAAGGCTATGCGCAAACTTATGGCATAGATTATGATAAGACATTCAGTCTTGTAGCTAAGATGTCTATAAGGACAATCATTGCTATTGAAGCTTCAAAAGGATGGACTCTGAGTCAACTGGACATAAAGATTGAACCTCTTGAAGAAGTTTGGTATGGAAAATTGCAGAGAATCTTCAACTCCACTTGAAGTCAATCACAAGCACAATAAATATGATGATGTCGAATACAAAGATATGAGGAAGTATCAATCTCTTGTGGGTAGTTTGATTTATACTACACTAACAAGACCTCATCTTATTTATGCAGTGGGAGTTCTGTCACAATTCATGCATTGTCCAAAGGATCCACATTGGATTGCAGGTCAAAGAGTTCTGAGATATATCAAAGGAACCATAAAGGAAGGATTATATTATCCATTTACTTCAGATTTGAAGTTGAGAGCCTATAGTGACTTAGATTGGGCAGGTAATCAAGATGAGAGAAGATCAACTCATGGCTACATGATATACATTGGTAATAAACTTGTAAGTTGGTGTTCAAAGAAACAACACATAGTAGCATTATCATCAACTAAAGTTGAGTACAAAGGACTTGTAGAAGCAGCTAGGTCATATGGATGTGGACATTATTCAAAAGCTTGGGCATTAATCAAGGTATACCTAAAATGCATGGAGATAACATGAGTTCACTTTATCTTGGAGCAAATCTAGTATTTCATGCAAGAACAAAACATATAGAGATACAATATCATTTCTTAAGGTAATGGAGAAAGAAATTGAAATGGAGTACATTTCTACAAAGGATCAGATAGCAGATATAATGACAATGAGCTTGGATGGTGTGAAGATCACCAGATTCAAAAGCATGGCATGAGTAAAAAGAAAATAAGATGATATGAAGAAATAGAGAATGTCAATTAGTGATTGAGGGGGAGCCATTGAAGAATCAATCACAAATTGGACATAAAGTTGAAGGTCAAAGTCTAAGAAGAAAAGCACATGCCTAGAAGAGAGAGAGAGAGAGTGAGA
>CM035424.1:116227864-116272864 GCA_020310875.1 Ceratopteris richardii
GTGAAAATGATAAGTTGAGGCAAGGAAGAATAATCTTCTTCTTCTTCTTCTTTTACATAAAAGGAATGTACAAGAATGACCTAAAAACAACAATACAACAAGTGTAATATATAAAGAACAATACATAAGGAAAAAGCTAATGCCCACGAATGAGTGAGCTGGCAAGAAACAAATGTGTTATCACTCTCGATAGATAAATCTAGTAAATCTCAATGAAGTATCCCAAATATATACCAATGTGACCACTATACATGTCAGATAAATGAAAAAGTGATATGTGTCATCCTAGATCATCATATGTTAAGCTTGATATCTCTCGATAAATTTGCATTGTTTTGGTAATCATTTGACCATCCTTTATGTTTTGGGAAGTGATCCGATGTTTTCAGAAACCTCAAAGTTTATGTTAGGACCTAAAGAGGAAGGTGCAAAGGTCTTGAAGCTCATCGAAAAGATTGGATGTATGAAATTCCAATATCAAATCTTTTTGGGATGTATGGTTTATATTTTCATGCATTTTACTTTATGTTTTGGCATGTTTTGTATGTACATGCATGGATTGGAATGCATACATCAAAGTTGATCATTGTTTTAATTCTAAAAGTATGGATCAACTTGCTAGGAGTATACTTTCTGATTGTTTGCAAGCAAGTTGGTTGTAGAAAGTACATGGTTATGCAACAAAGAGATTATTGCTAGCATTTGTTTTTATGTTCTTGTAGGTTATGGAGTCCATCTATGAGTATATGGCGTGCATGCCATGGGCTTGCCAAGCCCTATGTTATTTTGGATGGCCAGTGTGCCATCGGCCCGCAAGGCCTTATACTTGAGTTTATGGTTAAATTTTTTTGGGACTCCATTTTCCTGGGGAAATATTGTCCAAATTTTTCGTGCCTCATGGCATTATATATGCACTTACCTTTAGGTAATAATGTCATGGCATGTCAATATGCCTTCTCTACAAACATTGGTAAAGTATCATCATGCTTCTTTTATGCATATACATGATGGACTTAGGACCATCAAAGTATTATAGATAAGGCAACTTCATTAAAATAAGGATCCCTACACATAATCCTTATGGATTTAGACCATAGGATTGCTAAGGGGAAGGAGATATATCTTCACCATTAGGAATGTGCACAAGCAATCCTATAGGTTATAGAAAGTTGCATAGAGGCATGAGAGATACATTTATGATAACCTCCAATGTAGTGAAGATTTACTTATTTTCAAAAGAGTCTCACGACATGATTAGGAGACTATGGGGTATTATCACAAATACCCAAAGAGTGACTAATTTCACTCATACACATCGCTAGAGTAAGTAGTGAAGCATTTTTGCTATACTACTAAGGAAAACAGTTATATGGGATCATAGAAATGGGTTTCATGGGAGAGCATCGATGAATATTTATGTGATTCGAGTGATGGTTAGGAAGGCCAGAGGTATGGAATTAACTCTATGACATAGAGTATAGATCCCTTAGTCAGGAATAGTTGGCGTCATGGACAAAGGAAACCATCCTGAACCTTAGATTCCATGTGAATCCTATATCTCATGATTGGTTCAGAATCAGGAGAAACCATATCTTCCATTGCATCCAAAATGTGCCAAAACCCTAAGATCGACTGTCTATTTGCTAAATTATGACATTCTAAGGTCCTGATCGATTTGCTAACATCATTGATGACATCATCAACTCGCAACCACCCTTGGGAACCGCCCTTGACAACCTATATAAGGAGGGGTTGGCCACATTCATAATCAGTCTTGCCAATACCAGTCTTGGGAGCTCAAGGAGTCGCGACCACCAAGTAAGTACTCTTCAAGTTCCAGTTCTAGTTCTTGTCTTGTTCCTTGTTCTAGTCTAGTTCTTGGACATTCTATCTTGTCCTTGTAATCTTGTAGTACGAGATCCTGTCGAGTTCTTTCTTGTATCTAGTTCATCTCCCAGAAGGGAGCTCTTGTAATCCAGATATTTTGTTTCATACTTACAATCTCGGGTTGTGGGATCTCCTATATCATCTCTAGTCGAGTTATTCATACCTATTAGTCCCAGATTATGGGACATCTTGTACCAGTCACATATTCTTGTATTGTTTTCCCTTTGTGGGTGTTCTTGTAATCAGAAGTGTATTTCCAAAATCTTGTCTACCGTAGTCAGAGAGCACAATCTAGTACTCCCCTAATATTTTGGCAAGACTAGCTTCTATCCAAGACTAGGGCATATTCAGGTGAATCAACGATCTAGTACATTAGTTATGAAGGAACCCAAGATTTGCATGCCAAAAAAGTTCGATGGGGATCACACAAAGTTTTGTGGATTTCTCCAACAAGTTAAATTGTACATTCGTATGCAACCTGATAGATGCCCTGACGAGGCATCCAAGGTCGGGTTTATTGGAACCTTGCTTTGTGGCCAAGCATTATTATGGTTTGCCACAATCTTGGAGAAGAACATGGCAATACTTCAGGACTATGAGGGGTTTCTTCGAGAACTTTCTGCCACATTTGGAGATGCAGACACAAGTCGAGTAGCAGAAACAAAACTTCGGAAGTTATGTCAAGGTAACCGCCCTGTCTCTACCTATGCATCTGAATTTAGGCAGTTGATATGTGATCTCACTTGGCATGAAGATTATTTCATAAGCCAATTTAGATGGGGTTTAAGAGATGATGTGAAGGACCTTTTGCTCACGATGCCAGAGGTTACAACATTGAATAAATATATCATGCAAGCTATTCAATGTGATAACCGACTTTTCAAAAGGAAACAAGAAAAACAAGTAGAAGGAAGACCTCGCTTGTGGAAATCTTTCCAACCCGCTACTAAAGATGAGTCTATGTCTGAACCTATGCAAATAGATGTAACTAGGTTTCAGCCTCTAACATTAGAAGAGAAACAGAGAAGGAGAGTTAATAAGTTATGTCTCTATTGTGAAAAACCGTGGACATATTGCAATTAATCGTCCGAACAAGAGAACAAACTCTAGAGTCGCAGCCACCCTTGTAGAGCAGGGAAACGAGGAAGTCCAGTTGTAAAAGAGACCCTACAGCCGGACCATGATATAAGAAAGGGTCTCATAATTCTAGCTACACCCATAGAAACATGTCTTGCACCTGTCAAGTTAATCATGCCCAAGAAGACCCTTTCCCTTACAGCCCTGGTAGATTTAGGAGCCTCCTCATGTTTCATCGATGAAGGATTGGTTAAGAAACATGGAATTCCTATACTTCGGAAGAACAAACCAGTAGTAGCTGAAGTAGTAGATGGACAACCTCTAGCATCTGGGAATATAACCATGGAAACCACACCATTAAGAGTACACCTTGGTGACCATGAATCCCACATATGTTTCAATGTAATATCAAGCCAAATACATCTAGTTATCATTGGAATGCCCTGGTTAAAGAAGCATAATCTAGACATTAATTGGGATAAGAATAAAATCACCCGTCGAGATATCCAGAAGAACCCAACATATGTCGGAGCCAAAGCCTTCATACATGCAGTAAGGAAGGAACCTACATATATAATCTATGCCATACCAGCTCAAGAATCCAAGAAAGATGATCTAGTACAGCTACCCAATCAGTACAAAGGCTTTGAAGATATCTTTAAAAAGAAGAATGCAGATATCCTCCTAGAGCATAGACCTTACGATTGCCCCATAGATCTTCAAGAGGGAGCACAAACACCCTTTAGAACAATCTACATACTATCCCTAGAGGAACTTACAGAACTACGCAAGAACATTGATGAAAATCTAGCAAAGGGATTGTTGGTGCAGGACAATCACCAATTGATGTTTTGACATGGAAATGAAGTCAAGGAATTGAGAAGAGAACAAGTTGTGAAGCATGAAGGAAGGACACATTCAGAATTTGGAAGATATGTACACATATGTACATTAGTTCAGATATAGGACACTTATACTTTTGATTAGTCATAAGTTTGTAAATATTTGCCTATAAATACTTTGGAAAATGTCGGGGCAAGTATGAGAGAGTATGAGAATAGTGTATTGAAAAGTTGTAAGAGTCATTAGACCTCCTAGAAGTGAGTTGGAAGTTTCTCTCATCACTCAGTTGTAATTTTCTGAGAAATAGAAGAAAAATTGCGCCCGATGTTTCTGTGTTTTCTCCTTCTGTGGTAGATCTTTTGTGAAATGCTTTTGTACAAGTCTAAGTCTATAGTTGATTGACCTCTGTACAAAGTTTTAGCTTTCAATTGTGATCAGGCTATGAGAATTATGTGTAGGAACATTCATATGTGAAGAAGTGTTCACTGGTTCTTGAAACAGGCACAAAATTCGATCTTAATGTTTTGGTCAGTTCTCCCTCTACAGTTTAAAGTTTTGAGCAAGCAAGCATTCAATCTTTAAGTTGGAAGGTAAGCTACTCGTGGCTAAAAGCATTTGCTTAAACGGGTTCTAGATTGAGAGAACCATGTGTTAAAAGTTAGGGGTGTCTGAATCGACTTCTCAGAAGTGCAGATTTAGACATAGGTAACTTGTTAAGTAGATTTCTCAAGATCTACTGAGTCTTTTGAGGTAATTCAACTTGGAGAAGGTGCACAATCTTTAGGCGACACCTTGTGCAAAGTTTCATAAAAAACTTTACACATTTACTCAGTCAATGAGTGAATTATGTGCAGCAGACTTTTTGAGTAATCTCCTTCTTCACAGTTTGTTCAAGAATTTGATAATTGGTCATTGATCCTTTAAATTGGTGAAGGTTTTGACTTACTCTTGATATAGAGGTGCTCTAACTTCAAGAGTAGGTTGTTCTTTTGGAGATTAACTCTCTCCATCAAGGATTTATCAAACAATCGAAGTCTCTAGCAGAAGCTCTTGTTTTATTTGTAAAGAAGAAGGATGGGACTCTCCGGATGTGTGTAGACTATCGTGGATTGAATAAAGTCACTATAAAGAACAGATACCCGCTACCACTTATATAAGAGCTCTTGCAACGCCTTGGAAAAGCAAAATTCTTCACGAAGATTGATCTTCGAGGAGCTTACAACCTTGTCAGGATTAGAGAAGGAGACGAATGGAAGACAACATTTCGAACAAGGTATGGCCATTTTGAATATGTAGTTATGCCATTCGATCTTACAAATGCTCCTGCTGTCTTCCAACATATGATGAATGATATCTTTCGAGAATATTTAGATGATTTTGTTGTAATATACCTTGACGATATCTTGATATTCTCCAAAAATCTAATGGATCATGAATGTCATGTAAAGATAGTCCCAGAGAAACTAAGAGAAAACGGATTATATGTGAAATTGGAGAACTGCTCTTTCCATAAGACAAAAGTGGAATTTTTAGGGTACATTGTATCAGATAAAGGAATTTTTATGGACCCTAAGAAGATTCAGACAATCCTTGATTGGCAACCACCTTCATGTGTTCGAGATGTACAATGTTTTCTGGGGTTTGCCAACTTCTATAGGATATTTATCAAAGATTACTCCAAGATAGTGACACCTCTTACCAAGCTTACAGGGAACTCAAAATTCTCATGGACCGAAGAAGTAGAAAAAGCATTTTAGACCTTGAAATCAACATTCACTACTGATTCAATTCTAGTTCATCCTAATTCTAGTAAGCCCTTCTTCCTAGAAACAAATTCATCAAACTTTGCCCTAGTGGGCATTCTCTCACAATATGGAGATGACAAACACCTACATCTAGTTGCATATAATTCAAGGAAATTTTCTCCTCCAAAAATTAATTATGAAATTCATGATAAAGAACTTTTTGCCATAATGGACGTGTTTGATACTTGGCGTCACCATCTAGGAGCAGCTCATAAAGTTATCGTGTATACAAATCACAAGAACCTAGAGTATTTTATGACCACCCACATCCTCAACAAAAGGCAATCTCGATGGAGTAACTTTTTATCCAGGTTCGACTTTGTCATCACATATCGTCTAGGATGACAACAATGTCAACCAGATGCCTTGTCAAGAAGATCTTACCTTGCACCAAAGAAGGGTGAAGAGGCCTTTGATCAACATGAGAGCGTATTACTCAAGCCTGAGCATCTCCAGTTAGTAGCTATCTCGTCAAGCCATCATCAAGCTTCAACCTTGAATCATTTGATCCGTGAGACTCTACCACGAGATGAATTGTTTTGTAACGTCAAGAAAAAAGCTCAAGAAGGAAGAATTCAAGAAGTAAATGAATTCCAAGAGAAGGATGGGTTACTATTCTATAAGAACCTATTGTATGTCCCTCTAGGAACTCCCAAGATCCAAGTACTTCAACAACGTCATGACAACCTTGTAGTAGGACATTTTGGAGTGAATAAAATAATAGAACTTATATCAAGGGATTTTTGGTGGCCTCAAATGTGGAAGGAAGTCAAAGAATATATCAGAACATGTGACACTTGCAATAGATCTAAAGTACCACGACATAAACCTCATGGCCTCTTGCGACCTTTACCTATTCCAGAAAGGCCATGGGCTTCATTATCTATGGAATTCATCAAAGACCTGCCAAAGTCAAAGAAGTATGATGCCATTCTTGTTATAGTGGATAGATTTACAAAGATGGCACACTTCATTCCAACTACCTAATGATACATCTTTAGGCTTCATGGATTGCCTGATGATATTGTTAGTGATTGAGGTCCGCAGTTCATATCTAGCTTTTGGAATAGTCTTTGCAAGCTCCTTGGTGTTCAGGTTAGACTATCTAACAACCAATCATCCACAGACTGATGGACAAATAGATCGGGTGAATCAACTCCTAGAACAATATCTCCATTACACCATCAAATATCATCAAAATGATTGGTTTGAGCTTTAACAATAGTGTTCATACATCTACCAAGCAGACTCCCTTCTTTGCAAATTATGGACAACATCCAAGGATGGACATACAACTCGCAAATCATCTCAAGAACCTAGCTGCCAGAGACAAGGCTCAATAACTCATGGAAATTCATAAAGAACTCAAGGAAGAGATCGTTAGCTCAAGAACATTATAACTACTATGCAAATCATTATAATGTTCAAAATCCATCGTATCAAATTGGGGATAAAGTATGGTTACTCAAAAACAATTTGCAAACTTCAAGGCCCTATGCAAAGTTAGATCATCAAAGATTTGGTCCATTCACCATCTTGGCCAAGATCAATCCAGTCACCTTCAAGCTCTAGCTACCAAGCACCATGAAAATACATCCAGTTTTCCATGTATCCATGTTGGAACCATATCAGATTTCACCATTGAGGGGGGAGAGACCTAGTCCTTCACCACCTATCAAGATTGATGATCATGAAGAATTTGAAGTCGAGCACGTCCTAGATTTCAGAATATCCCGAGGAAGATTGGAATACCTTATTCATTGGAAAGGGTATGACATCAGTGATCGTACTTGGGAACCTGCAGAAAACCTTCATAGAGCACCAATCAAGGTTCAAGAATTCCATAAGAGAAATCCAATGAAGCCGAGATCAAATAACATGACCGCTCCTCGTGGAACTTGTCGCTTGAGGGGGAGGTGATGTCATGGACAAAGAAAACCATCTTGAACCTTAGATTCCATGTGAATCCTATATCTCATGATTGGTTCAGAATCAGGAGAAATCAATGCGTCCATTGCGTCCGAAACGTGCCAAAACCCTAAGATCGATTGTCTATTTGTTAAATTCTGATATTGTAAGATCCTGATCGATTTGCTGACATCATTGATGATATCATCAACTATATAAGGAGGGTTGGTCACATTCATAATCAGTCTTGCCAATACCAGTCTTGGGAGCTCAAGGAGTCACGACCGCCAAGTAAGTACTCTTCAAGTTCTAGTTCTAGTTCTTGTCTTGTTCCTTGTTCTAATCTAGTACTTGGACATTTTATCTTGCCCTCTTGTAATCTCGTAGTACGAGATCCTGTCGAGTTCTTTCTTGTATCTAGTTCATCTCCCAGAAGGGAGCTCTTGTAATCCAGATATTTTGTTTCATACTTATAATCCCGGGTTGTGGGATCTCCTGTATCATCTCTAGTCGAGTTATTCATACATATCAGTACCGGGTTGTGGGACATTTTGTATCAGTCACGTATTCTTGTATTGTTTTCCCTTTATGGGTGTTCTTGTAATCAGAAGTGTATTTCCGAAATCTTGTCTGCTGTAGTCAGAGAGCACAATCTAGTGCTCCCCTGACAGTTGGGGTTCTCAATACATGTATGTATATTGGGATCAACAGAGAGGTACTTAGACCTTGTCTTCGTACCTAGGAACAAGTTATTTTGGAATAGAAAGGGATATCCATTGTCACATTTTGACTAGAACCAAACTGACTAGTTCGAGGACATGGAACTCATTTGAGTCCACCGATATGAGTTGAGGATATGGGATTTATTAGTGTCCATCTACATATTCCATTACATATATGTGGAATATATATTCGGTTTAGTGTAGCTATGACACCATGAATTGGAAGAAGGTTCCACTGGTATGGGACGTTGGGAATGACTTCCCTTTGAGCACTCTTCTTGTATGGCCAGGGAGAAAAGGACTCATCATTCATGGCATCATGTCTCACTAGATCAGAGGAGAGCTCTTAGTAGACATCTCCTTAGGACTGGGAATTATCTTTCATAGTTAGGGAAGATTTATTCTTAGAGTAGAGAATGTGATAGGCAGTTTTATCACCATTGGTATCACATACTCATTTTGTGATTTTCAGGAAGGATAATTCCATTAGTTTGATTGGATCGTATAGATCCATGTATAGAGGATAGTTGGCAGAGATAGCTCTTTAGTATGGATACATATATGTTTATGGTATCATGTCATATCATTGCTAACCATTTTAGTAGAGGGCTTTGATCCTTATAAGCAATTTATTTTCTCCACTCTTCACTACATACACCTTCATTAGTTAGGGGAGATTCGTTTTCCATCTTCATAAGAATGTATATAATGAGGAATTATGCATTAGTTATGGAAGAGAAGAGCAAATGAATTCATGAGTTTCTGTTTTAAGGAAAGGAGAAAGAGGGAATTATCTTAGAGATATGGGCGTGATCTCACTCTAGCTTAGAGATCCCACTTTAGCTCCACTTCCTTGAAGAGGAAAAGGGAAGGAAAATATGATTTCTTCATAGGTGAAGAATAGAGTACATTTTCCTTTAAAGAGAAGAGGTGTTTATAAAAATCTCTTAGTCTATATTCTAGAAGGAATTAATTTATTCTACTTTTCAGTGTAAATTTTTCTTCACATGGGAGTTTGATTCTCCACTATTTTGGAAGGAAAAACATGGAGAACCTATATGTATGTTCTCAATTATGAATGAGTAGAGCAATTGAATTCAAGAGAATCTCTTTCAATGGGAAAGGGAAAGTGGAATATATTCCACTACTAGAGGTCTTTTCCTTAGAGGAGATTACAGAAAGAGAAAGAGAGAGTGTCACTTTCTCTCTTCTAGATTGTCTTCTTAGGAGTGGCACCCTTCTATCAAGGAAATAGGGAGATCAGTCAATCATGATTGTTAGAGTGAGTCTCACTTATAGATGCTAGAGAGTAGTTATGCTATTTCCAGTGATGGTCCTTGACTAGATGAGATGATCTAGTTATTGACATTAGTGAGACTTGAAGTAGATTGATGATACCTCTCTTTAGAGTTCCTACGAGATAGGGATAGATCTAACCAATTGGGGTACGAAAGTATTAGTTGATATTACATCATGGGGATGATGTGTAAGCATCATTAGCAAAATGGATACTTATGGATTATCTGAATCTCAAAGGGAATGCTTTTTGCATTCATATGGCAAACTATAGGGAAGATAATATTTTAGAGTTTGCACTAGTGCCAATAGATGCTCTTCCAATAGAACTTCGTCCAATGGTAAATGATGACAAACCATAGACTTCTTGGTTGGTGAAATGTAGCAATTGCATTTTACTACCAAGAAATTCTTATATATGAGCTAGATGATGGAATTGCATATATCACAAGGTAGTTTAGATTAAACTATTACTTGTGAGTACACTCAAGGTTAGAAAGACCTCGAGTGGTACGATTGCAAATCTATCATTTAGTCCTAGATAGGTTTGGAGTCACTATTCATGGGACTCTATTCTATATTTAAGAGGATTCTATGGTTTATTATCTCCATTATAGTATGGTCAAGCTTATAGCTTGGCACTTTACACTTGCTTTTGGTGTTATTACTCCATACAGGATACATCATATGGACTTAGGTCATTTGGGATGATGTCACATGTCATGGGAGTGATAGTTTGAAAGCTAAGTGTATATGGAAGATAGTAAGCACCACTTAGATGGTTTCCCACCATTGAGATGATCTCATATGAGGTTCCTTAAGGGGAAGGATATGGGGAAACAACACATAGAGATGACCATGTACATAGACTACATGGGGTTTAGGGGAGTCTGAGCACTTTCTTCTACCATCACGGGCATTTCATTTACATTTTCAAGGACAAGAATGCTTTTAAGGGGAAGGAAATGTCACATCAAGGTTGTTGCCACATGACACCTTTTAGGGGAATCCTCCATATGAAGGGTAGATGAATGACAAGAGAAGAGATTTTGCTACTGAGTCTCATATAGCAGCTCGAGTGTGGCTGGGTGGCAAACATAACAAAGGTTCTTTGTGCATGTTGGTATCATGACGAGCTCATCGAGAGCTTGAGCAAAAGAATGGTTCTTGCGTTGCATCATTCTTCTACCACATTGGAAGTTGCAAGGAACCCTGTGTTTCATGCCCACACAAAGCATATTGAGGACCATTGTCATTATATCATGGAAAGGTTCTCTGCTAGAGGGATCAATTTGGCTTATGTGCCCACACATGATGATGTTGCAAACCTTTCCAATAAGGCTTTGCTTAGGGAGAACTTTGAAGCTTTCCACAAAGCTTTGGGCTTACTTCCTTTTGTGGATTGATTTCTTTCCACATAGTTTGTCCCTTCCTATACATGAGTGCTAGCTCCTTGTTCATTGCATCACTCCTAGGGGGGATTTGTTGATATATTTTGGTAGTGATGTGTGTGAACAAACTTAGGACCATTGGAGCACTTTTTTCCCTCTCTAGGAGGTTTTTTACCGTGACTTGTATATACATATAACCCTAATGGGTCATTTTTATCTTTCTACATTCACTTGGTAATACATTTTATATTGTGTTGTGCTCCAAGCTTCTTCTTCTTCTTCCTTGTGTTGTTCGTGTGTTACTATAGACCTTGAACTCCAACAACAGGTTGATAAAAATTATCTTTATATTACAAGAGTTATTTAAATTCTCATCCACATGGAGGATTAGATCCAACTTCTATATTTAGAAATTTGTTCTTGAAGATTCTAAAGAAGTACTCAAGTAAAGTAGTAATGACTATCTTTAAATAAAATGTCTTCATATTGAATGTATCTCCTATTGACGAACCACATAGATCATAAAACTTTAAGCAAGGGCTAAGAATTGGCAACTATTTCCTAAGGCCAAGGCCATCACCACAAAGAGGTGATACCATAAATTCTACAGAAGATACTAGGTAGGAGAATGGCATGCGGAACTAGTTTGCTCCAAAGTATTTGTTAACTTGGAAGGATGTCCACTCACATGTAGCTCAGGGATTATCCTAAGGTTCCACCTTAAAGATCAAGAGTGAGTGTGAGTGAGTGCGAGTGAGTGTATCTATCTATCTATCTATCTACCTACCTACCTACCTACCTACCTACCTACCTATCTATCTATCTATCTATCTATCTCTATGTGTCTCTGTTATCTGTCTCTCTATCTCTCTGTTTGTCTGTTTGTCTGTCTGTCTATATATATATATATATATATATATATATATATATATATATATATATATAGCTAGCTAGATATCAGTGTATCCATTCATCCATTCATCCATCTATCCATCTATCTATCTTTCTATTGGTCTATCTTTCTATCGGTCTATCTTTCTATCTATCTATCTATCTATCTATCTATCTATCTATCTATCTATCTATCTATCTATCTATCTATCTGTCTATCTGTCTATCTATCTATCAATCAATCTATCAATCAATCTATCAATCTATCAATCAATCAATCTATCTATCAATCAATCTATCCATCTATCTATTTATCTATCTATCTATCTATCTATCTATCTATCAATCAATCAATCAATCAATCAATCAATCAATCAATCAATCAGTAAGTCAGTCAGTAGGACGCGATGTGGATGCAGATTGAGAGGCCCCAGGTCACCATGATCTCACACTTGCTCCACAACAAGCCCTCCATTCCACACGACATTATATGAGCTGAGTGTGCACACCACTAATGCTAGTGGAGGCCCTCTTTCAACTGGTGACCTTTATTCTGAGAGTCAGAGAGCTCCCTAACAGTCGAGTCACCAGCCTTGCATTTGAGCTCTAGAGATTTGGCAGAGTCAAGACATGAGAGAGTATGGGATGCACAGACCTATGGATGGTTGGCAGACCATGGCATGAGCATTACCGGCCTCCCCCCTTTTCAATATGACCTCTCTTCACCCTACATTACTCTCTCTCGTCCGGAGAGGAACAGGATCATCCATCGAGACCTACTACAGGTACACGTCAGGGAGACATGGATAGCATCACGGGAGCCTCTTCCCACAAAGAGGAAACACTATAGAGAGCACTTCTTGACAGTAACAGCGGATGGTTTCATTCAGAGACCATGATACATGGATACATATATGGCACCAACAGAGAGAGTGGTCATTGGGCAGCTCAGAGTATCATCAAACCAGCTCGAGATTGAGGTTGGGTGAGCAACGCATACCCCCAAGGACAAGAGATTATGTAGGATATGCCGAAAGGAGGTGGAGGACGAGGAGCACTACACATGTAGATGCCAGGCATATGAGGATATTAGAGACCGCTACCCACAACTCTTCAGGGGGCCCTGAGAGATCAGGGCTTTATTGGAGACGGAGGACCAGCACCCCCTAGGTCGTTTCCTAATAGAGCTCCAGCGCCACTGTGCCTCGCTTCTCCAGCAGATGGAGATACACCCGACCCTTCAGACTCGTATTACAGATTTTTTAAGACCCACATCCGCCCGGGGACCAAGCTCGATGCGGGGTGTCACATTACATAGAGAAGAGGAGCTTAGACGATAGCACCGACGACAGAGATCCCCACTCTGGAGAGCCCGTCGGCACTAGAGAGAGATTTAGACGATTCACGCATGCCATGACATGGGGATACGGAGACGTCAGCAGCGCACGCCCGTCGATCTCGATGTGAAGAGCATTTTGAGGCTCGCCATGATGCCTTACCCACTGATGCATTATATCCTACACCCATTCCAGGCATTTAGAGGGTTATGACACCACCGAGCCTCCCCTCCCTATGCACATCATATTTGTATCTCACCTCTTGAGCATATAGAGTGCATAACCATAGCACCCCACACCCTCGAAGCGAGCTATTATCCACTCCTTTTATTTTCTATTTTGTACTCACATTTTATTTTATTTTCCGTTTGGGATCACAGTGGATTGGATCATACTGATGCATATGTTTTGTCTCATAGGCCAGTTTTGGCATCTAATAGACGTTAAAAAGTCTCTCTCTCTCTCTCTCTCTCTCTCTCTCTCTCTCTCTCTCCCCCCCCCCCCCCCCCCCCCCCCAGAGTTAGCCAACATAGAACCATACAACTTACTCCTCTCAAATGTTATCCTATTCACGTTCAAAAAAATCACTCTTATTTTGCTAGAGGGTTCCAAGAGATACCCATCTATAATGAAACCTTTGCCACATACCAAAGGAGCAGTAGTGAAAGGTAACACAAACTCCCCTCAAAGATAGGGAGGAGGAGAGGCACTTAGACAGATTGTGACAGATTGTGTGTGATTTGTCACCAGAGCATGCCATGAGGAGCCCGTGTCTCCCAATGACCAAGCTCTTGTTTAGAATTTCACTTCTTAAAAGTCAATCATTTTGCCCCCTAATTAAATCGTTCATGGTTGAAATCTCTAGTCCCAATTTTTTAATAACATCTTGTTCGCGATATCATAATCATAGCACATGATCATTAAGTCCCTTCAAATTCCAACATCTATGCCATTTGCTATGGAATTATTAGTGATCATTTGACATTGATAGGGTTTGATATCTAACAATTGATAGGATGATGTATGATGTAGTTAGATTTTTGATATCACGATGTATCATGTTGGACTCTAGACCATCTAATTGATGATTGGATGATGTAGTTATGTGTTCCATAATGTCATGATTCATCATCGATGAGTACCTATGATAATTGATTTAACAACAAATTCTATGTAGAATGTGCACTATGTTTGAATCTTTTTCAAGGAATGTAATATATTTGTGCGTTTTTTTTATATTTTTCTAAATTCATGTAAATTTCTGTTGTAATATCTATATACTAGTTATGTGATAACATAGTTTTCTATATGACTAGTTATGTGATAGAAAAATTTAAAAAAAATGAAGTAATAATGACCTTCATTCTTATTCCCAGTCTAAATTATTTAAATAATTAAGTCTCAAATTTAAAACTCCAAAGCCTACTATTCCCATGGTTAGCTTGAAGAAGCACAATTTATTGCAAAGCTCACCCCTCCATACAAATATTTGATGTTCCAAGAAATAGGCATCTGAGTTCCATGCTCTGCTCTATCATCTGCTAAATAAGTTTCCTTAACAAGGAATACTGAACTGCAGCAAAGACAATGTACACAATGCTTAACAGAATCCAAAGCAAGTATACCAAAGAAGAACGAGACCTCATTACAGTTTCACTGTAAGCATCTCACAGTTTTCCATGCGTTTTCGCCGACCACTAAGTTCCTGCCATGCAGAAAATGATTTATTAATAACCATAGCATAGGCGAAAATCCAGGCATTTATAGAACTCTCAAATAAAGAATCACACTCGGAATAACCCTTTGCAGAGGCAAGAGCGCATAGGTATTTGCAATACTATTAAGATTGAGTTGAAACCTTGAAATTTGTTGAGCTCACTGAACTGTCAACCTTGTGTTATGTGCAGGTGTGGGTGTGGACTCTGGAGGGGTGTGACGGTGTGGGGTCTGTGTGTAAGTGTGAAGTGTATGTGTGTGGGGGTGGACTGGTGCTTTTTTTTTTCCTTCTGTGGGCTGGGGGGGGGGGGGGGGCATGCATGAATGACACTCCTGTGTGTGTGTACACACATGCACGTAGGTGTGTGCATACATGCACGTAGGTGTGTGTGTCAGCAGGCCAGCCATACTTAATGCATGCATTCTCTCCCAACCTGATGCACATTGCATAGCATGCCCTGTCATAGGGATCTAAACTAATTACCTACATGAACATCACCAGTTAGAAGTCACACCTCAGACTTTCAGTGAAGCTTAAGCTCATACCAACACTTCCAGATACACAATCAAATGCACTGAACGAACTCATAGCAAGAATAGTTTGTCACTAATTCTCTAATTTGTTCTATTGCCTTGAAAACTATCCTTCAGGACTTCACCTTAAAAAATGTTGAATGTCCAATGACAATAATTATGTTCTCTGGTCTTGAAAGCAAATATTGACGAAATAAGCCAACTCTTTTCCTCAAATGTTCTGCATACATGTCCATAAATAATTTAAGCTGAATGAGATGACACACCAGCAAGTATTCTAGAAGCTAATATTTACCCATGCTTTCTCTGCTACGAAAGACACCCATAACTGGATCATTTGGAGCATCTTTTGGTGAGAACCACCATACCTCTTCTAATCCTGTAAAAGAGAGCATAGGGAACTCCCTTGAAAGCATCTGAATGGAGAAATAAACAAATAAAAATAAATATACAAAATGTCATGCACAACATATCATGTCCTATAATGCAAGAAACAAACGCAGTTATGTTGTAATTACATACACTTGAAGGCCTTCCCACATCTCCACTATTTGAAACATGCTCAGTGTGAAGATGGCAAACTTCAACTCGCCTAGCCTTCACACGATATACAAAGTTGGATTATTAGAAAGCTAAATCATACAAATGAACTAACTCAAGACCAAAGTCTCAGTATGGTAACATGAGAAATCCCACACAACGTTACACAATCCTACCTATAACCTGTAAGTGTTCAAGATCCAAAGTTTCTAATTCCTGTAATTTTCACAGGCAGAATATGAATAGAATCAATAGACAGACTCTCTTCATCCTGGGAGAGGCTCTGAGATTTGAACAATCTTTTCCTTTCCCAATGCAACAAATATCATGATCTAGAAAAAAGTTTGTAGCTGCCACCACAATAGTCATTTTCAAGAACAGTGTTAGCCGATTCCTGACACCAGAGCAGAGTAAAATGACCAATGGCATTGTGCCTTTCAGTAATGAGAATGACAGTTGTGATGAATCATGATGATTGCCTATGAGATGACTATTCATTGTGGCCCTCTTGATTCATTCAACCATAAAACCGTCTCAAGTATGGTGACTGCGCGAGCAAGTTAAAACATGGACATGTGCAGTGTGTGCTTCCCTAAGAAGGGCTATTTATTTCGGTCCTCTGTTCTTTAGCCAACCATATAATAGTTTGGAATGAGGGTGATCAATTGGATGAGTTAAAGCATGGGTATTATAGTATATGTGGGTATTATAGTATGTGTGCATGTGTACCTGTGTGTGTGGGGTGTGTTTATCTGTGTACAGCTTTACCCAAACCTGTGCAAACATGCATGTGTATATGGGCACACACATGCACATGTGCATGTGTGTGTATAAGCAAATACATGTGTTTGTCCCTTGTGTATGTGCATATGCATCTTGGATACTCTTGCTCAGTTCCTAATATTCCTTCAGCAGCTCTACATAAGCAAAAAGGCGATTTATCTTTTACCCAACAAAATAACTCGACTTATATGGGAAAATATTCTTCTACAAGGTTCAATACAGAATGTAACAAAAAGAAAATAATGGATCATGGAAATGCCCTGGAAAGTATGGCCGGTGTTAGTCCCTCTCTCTCACCCCTAGTCTCTCATCCTCATCTTCTCACATCCCCATCATTCACCCTCGTAAAGAATGTGTGATTGTGCTTAGGCAACCTTAGCTCTTCCATACTTGAGCAAGTAAGAGGTGTGACTATAATTTTTGGAACTTGTAACTGAACTTAAGGAAGCACAAGACTACCAAGCAAAAAGACATTAAAGAAGGCCACGAGCAGGTTATTTCTCAAAGCTCTCTTGCAAGGAGAGTTGATATTGAAACATCTTAGAGGTTAATTGTTTCTTTACCTGTCATTCCACTTCAACTTTCCCATGTCCAAGATGTGGACACAAAAGAGAAACTCTCAAGCATCCCTTCTGGTGCTATATGAAAATTAACAGCGAACCCAAATTCACGCTCAAATGGAAGTGCAACATAAGCTCATGGTAATCAGACATATATATCTTGTCTATGTGTGTGTGTGTGGGTGTGTGTGTGTGTACAGTCTACAGACATAAATCTATTATTATGAAAAAAAATAATTTCACATACTCACCAACCTTATGTCAAGCATAGGGTTAAGTGAATGAACCTCACAAATAGCACACCTTCTGAAGGTTACTAAACTAACCATTAAGAAATTATCATCCTGTCCTTATTCACAAAATACCATTCTAGCCTCAAAAACGGTGAGTAAATGCAAAGTATAAATATGCATTTCTGAAGCACACTATTTGTAAGAATTTGTCTAGGTAAGCTGCTTCTTTTAACAAAAAGTATCGAGTATTGTTTTTGAAACTATCTTCTTGGTTTCTCCCACTGATTTCTGTAAATTCTGAGCATTCTCATGAAACCTGATATTTTTGAGACTATTTCTGAAATCATCAAGAATATTTGCTTAATCTTTCCCAAAAAGAGACCCTAAAATTCCAGCATTTAAATTTTTTCATAAATCTCAATTTCCTGGTTTATTTTTTATTCTCTTTTATTCCTCTATGAATCAAAATCATGTAAATCCTCCTCAACTATGTCAATCAATGATTTTTTTTCCAAACAAGCCACAAGAAAAACTGAATTTATTTTGCAGCCATTACAATTTTGTTTACATTTTGTATGCAAAGTGCACTCTGCTTCTCAGTCAAAGCTTTACATTCTTTTTTTCTTACTAGTCTGCCGTTTTCTCGCAAAATGCAGTTGTCCTTTGATCGAAACTCATTTTACTAACAAACTGATCAGAGCACTGATTTCTATTCAAAACCACTCACAACAGACAAACCCTCCGGAACGTCAATCATAATCTGTTATATAGGGACAGACTTTCAAGTAAAATTTTAGCCACATAACAGTGGGGACAGTTGGAATGTTATTAGTACTTCCTAAATCTAAAGATGAAAAAGGCAGAACCCTTCCAAACATGAAAGTGAGGATGTGTAATTGTCCCACTAGAAGGTGACCTGCAGCTTCTAATCATAATTATACTCGAACAGAGAATGTCCAAATTGTCTCTTGGCATGTTCTTTACTATATATGGAAAAAGGCTGGACAGATTAACTTTAAAATATGGGGAGGGAGAACCACCTTGATGTAATAAAACCATGGAACATTAAAAAAGAGTTAAAGATGATAAACAAGAGAAAGTTTCATGTGCAATATAAAACCTACAAAATGATGCAATTTTCTTACTTATTTGAGACCAAGGTATGTTGTGTACTTTGCTGCAATCTATAGAAAGACATCATGTTTGTGCAGGTTCCACTAACCTGTGTAAAATCAACTGCATTCAGCAATGTTTGCAATGCACGAGTCAAAGGTGATGTAAGGATCTGCAAAGTTGAATTAAGTTCAAGATCAATGGCACCAAAGGGAAAATGATTCTTGTTTCACAATGACAAACTTACAACTTCAGCTCCAAGTCCGGAAATTTTATCTTTCAAAGCTGCAGCCTGTATAATCAAGTTCCATTCAAAACTATTTTTCAAAGAAGGAAAATCTGAACTCTATTGAGATGCTCTAACCTGCTGAAATCCAAGAGGAGACAATATAACATCAAAAGGATGATTTCCCGATTTTGTGCGGAGATGACCATCAAGATATGTCGTATGTCCATGTCTGATTAAATGGACAATCTGCATGGTTATTCTTGTTAAACAGATAGTGAGACGAACAGCTCCTCAAGAAAACTTGTCTATATTATTAAAGATTCTGAGGTTTTGACAATTTCACTTGATATACAGCATATATCGTATGCACTCTCCTTCAAAGGGTCGATAAGAGTAGAATGCTTCTTCATGCTTAATATGCAGCATATACATGCACATTGTAAATCCCACATTACTGTCTTCCAATGTTACTGTAAATAAGTACAAGGTATTTTTTTAGTACAAAGCTTCCAATTCATACTAGGTTTTGTTGTCATTGCACTACCCTAGGAAACTTCTTTTACTTAGCTCTTTGGGGGACCTTGGTTGAGGCAAATCAAGGCGCTTCAAGATTGGGGAAAGAACATGCTCTACCAAGATCAATGACCAGTTGCAGATCCATTTGGAAGAAAGGTGCGATCATGTGAAAGTAACTCAATAAACCATGGACAGCCTTCTTTACCACTTCAATACAATAACTTGTTCAATTGGATGATGGGTAGAACAAAGTGTTGCACAATGGAAATTCATGACATAAATGAATAATTGGACAAAGCTAGACTTTGCCCACCCTCTGCACATAAGAGTGACTCTTGAACAAATGGAGTCTAACTTGGTACAGTAGAGAGTAGTTAGACTCCATTTGCTCAATAGTCTACTCTCTGTGAGGCAAGTTGGGCAAGTAACTTTTGTGGAGACACATCCGGGGGAAGGAGCCTCCAGTTGGACAACTTCCTCACCTACACTACTATGTCAAGAGATATCAGCTATGCAGGCCAAATTGGACAATCTTGCAAGTCCAGAACATGCAAATCATGGGCATGGACATGGGTGGATGCCTCTGGACACTATTTTTGATCGAGCAACTCGAGATGACCTCCCATTTCCAAACTTCCAATGTGGCTGGACCAAGAAGCATATCGCAGTGCAATGAGCACAAACTAAGTATTTCCTCGACGCACTCTGGTTGACTTCTCTGGCCAGACCAAGGAAGAGACACTAGTACGAGAAGTCAACTTTGGAGGCGTAGAGAACCAACGGAGACACTAGTACAAGAAGTCGACTTGTGAGAATATCTGTGAGAATATCCATTTTTATTACAGTAAGTAACATCACTCCTCTACATAAACAAGAACTCTTTTGGTCTCCATCGGATTCCCTTGGTGGAAGGAGGTTAACCAATATGTAGCAGACCTTACTGACTAAACCCAAAGTATGCAATGGCTGTCAAGGTAGAGTTCACAAAGTTGGAAGAGGCAAGTATCAATGATCATTGTACCTTTAGAACACACTAGATGTCATTCTAAAAAAAAAAGTGGGATGATAAGGGTTTCCGTGGATTTTTGTGCATCGAATAAAGCAATTGTTCAAGAATGATTCTCGCAACCTTTCATACAGCAGGTACTAAAGGAGGTAATCGGACAATCCTTATACAACTTTCTAGATGGATGAGTGACTACGACCAAATCCTCATCCATCCTCAGAATAGGGAAAAGATTGCTATTGTCACTCCATGGGGTACTTATGTCTACACCCACATGGCACTCAGCCTTCCATATTCTCAAGAAGGGGGGAACGAGCTTTTGCACAAGATTTCCACCAACATTTGGGAAATCAAAAGGAAATCTCTGACCAATCTATTAGAAAAATTTTGAAGTTGAATCTTGCTAAGTGTCAGTTTTTAGTCATTAAAGACACCCTTCTTTGTCACATAGACCCTGCTCCAAGTATTATTGTAGACCCCGCGAAGATATCATCCATCTTGTCGATGCCTATTTCACGCACGTCTATGGAGCTACAAAGTTTTTTAAGCCATGCAAGATATCGAAGAAGATTTATACCGATGTATTTGAAAATAGAGAAACTAGTGTCACAACTCAGAAGCCAAAAAGTACCATTCCCTTGTACCCCCGAAGGAGGATAGCATTCAACAAGCTCGAGCTAAGGTTATTTATTGCTCCAGTGTTAACTGTCCCTAATCGGTCCCTTAATTTCCATGTGCATACATATGCAAGTCTTCATGCAATGGGAGTATTGGCACAACCATTGGTACATAGAAAAGTAGACCAACCCATCGCATATGCAAGTAGCCTATTCACAAAGGCGAAAAGAAACTCCACCACAACTGAAACAAAATGTTTGACCGTTGTTTTTGCACTTCAAAAATTCAAGCATTATCTCTTAGGAGTGCACTTTATCGTTATTTCCCAACATTAGGCTTTAAGGTATTTGATCGGTAAGCTAAGAGTAAGAGATACAGTATGGCACGCGAGGCACTCGTCATTTCTCTTCCAAGAGTACGATTTTGAGATACACATCAAATAGGACAAAGAACACTACATGGAAGATCAAGTATCAAGGATAGCCAAGGGGGAGAAGCCCATAGGTATTGATGATGAGCCTATAAACAATAACATTTTTCATATTGTCTCTCATTTTAATTGGTACGAAGAGAGAGTACAATTTCTCATTTTATGAGAATTCCCTCCCAATATGACTCCCTTGAAAAAAAGAAAGTTCCTCTTTAAAGTTAATTCATTTTCACTCATAAGGGACATGTTGTATAAATATTGCTCAAATGATATTCTAAGTAGATGTATATATCCACAGGGAGCAACACTCTTGCGTAAAGAGGAACATAGCGAAGGACACCCCAAGGGAGAGGATTTGGCACAAGATTCTATACAAAGGTTTGTGGTGGTTTCATCTCTAGAAGGATGAAGCCAAATATGCTAAAGAATGTGATACTTGTCAAAGAGTGTGTGCCCTTCATCCTATGAGGCAAGATTTTCAGCCCTTGGTGATCACGACCGGATGGCAATCCTTCAACCGTTGGGCTTTTGACTTCATTGGACCCATCTAGTGTGGTCAGCAATGGGATTGCAATGGGGTAGGCATTATCAGTATTGGGGGATTCTTGGGGATGGGATTCGTCTTGCCTTCTAGGAGGTGATGAAGGGGGAGCACCTTCCTTAATCGCTCACGGAGGGTTTGATTTTCCTCATCCCTAAGGATGGGGGACAGTTGGGTGATATCCGACACGGGCGCCCGATCACGCTTCTCAACTCGACCTACAAAATACTTGTGAAGGCTTTGAGTCTGAGACTAGAGCTCCTTGAGACCTTGATTCATCCTACACAGACAGGCGTTGTCAAGGGTCTCAATATCCTTGACAATATTTTTACATTCTGGGAAGATGTCTCCCTTTCCCGGATGCGTGATGAGCCTCTTGTTGTGCTCTTGCTAGATTTTGAGAAATCCAATGATCGTGTTGATTGGGCTTTTCTCGAGGACAACATGAACTCATTCTTGACCGCTGAGATGCGTCAGGGTATCCGGCTCTCGATTAGAGATGAGATGCTCTTGGATGCCGAGTTTGTTGGTGACACGGCCATCTACTTACAAGGCAAGGAGGCAAATTTGGTCACATTTCAAAGTGCCTTGGAGAAATTATGTGATGCATATGGTGACAAGATCAATTGGCAGTGGGCACAAGTCCTGTGGATTCTGGGTTGGCTAGGATGATCTACCTAGGTGGCAGTTTGGCGGGCAATTTGAGTGGATCCCTCCTGGCAGATCAATTAGATACCTTGGGTATCATATTGGTATGGATCTTTTGACTTAGCAACAAAACACGCCCCTCCTCCTGACCATCATAAAGAAACTTTTGCATTGGAGCATTACTCGGTTGTCCTTGGCTGGGAGGGTTGTGGTGGCGAACCAGGTTCTCGCTACGATGTGGTACTTCACTTCTTGTTCAATGTTGGATCTTCTGGAGTTCCTATATTACTCAGACCCAACGGCTAATAAGGAACTTTCTATGGTTTGGCAGAGATGGAAGCCCCATTCGGGCTAAGGTTGCTTGGCAAGTCATCACCCTTCCTCTTGAGAGAGATGGTCTTGGGATCCTTGATCCTGCATGTTAGAGGAGAGCCATGTTGGGTAAAATTGTTGTTCCGAGCCCTTAGCCTTGGAAGGATTTTCTTCGCCAATGGCTGGGCCTCTTTGTTCTTGCTAATGGTGGGCATTGGTCATCCAAGGTTAGATGGATCCTTTCTGAGATGAGGTTTTTGGATTATTCACGACGGAGTGAGGACCGTTTTGCTTGCAGTATCATTCGATCTTGAGAGAAGCTCCAGCTTTCTCATGTTCAATATCCTCCCTCTTGCATTCAAGAGCAGCTCGACAACCTATCACAAGGAATCCCCTTATAAGCACGGAGAGGGGGTTCATGGTTGGATCTCTCCCTCATGTCTCCTGAGAAAGTTTGCTAGAGGGCCTCGACGCAGCATGTGAAAGAGGCCGCGAAGAGCTACGTCGTGTTGTGCTCAATTGCTCCAAACGCAAAGGGAGTGGGCTGTAGGAGAGAGAAAGTAGAGAGAGAAGCTTGCGCAGAAATTTGGAGAAGAAGATGGAGAAGCTGAAGTTGAAAAAGTTCCAATCAAGTTATGAGAGATTTGGGACCAAGTCTTATTGATAAGTGACTTTTAGGTCATTTGGGCAAGTTCACACATGGCCAATGACCAAAAGTCATAAAAATAATGTAAATGCCTATAACTCCCCAATTTGGGGTCCAAAAAATACAACAAAAATATGTCTGGAAAGCTCTCGAAGAGAGCTTTCACATGGAAGGGTCAAAATATACAAAAGGAGAGTCCTTGGGGCCTTTATCCCCAACAACCTCCCACTTAAAGGACCAAGGAGGCTCCTTTAAGCTAAGTAACTCCCACCATCTGTATACATAGCTGATGTTGTGCCTTGGGTAGACACTTCGTGAGAGCATATGCTTCTGTGAAGTATTTACCTTGATCAAAGTGATCAGGCCATCCTCTAACCCCTCTCTGATGAAGTGATATCTCACATCAATATGCTTTGTGCGAGCATGAAACATGGCATTCTTTGCCAAACATATGGCACTCTGGCTATCGCATCCAAGAACAGGCGCCTTGTCAGGCATCCCAAACTCACTGCAGAGGCGAGCTAACCAAATGGCTTCTTTGGAAGCCTCTGTGGCTGAAATATATTCAGCCTATGTAGTAGATAATGCAACTATCCTTTGAAGTCTAGAGCACCATGAAATAGCTCCACCTGCAAGGATGTATACATAGCCACTTGTGGACTTGCGTGTGTCCACATCACTTGCCATGTCTGAATCACAAAATCCTTTCAACTCCAATGGACCCTTTCCATAACATAAGCATTTACTTTTGGTCCCTTTCAAATATCTCAAGATAGATTTGACCGCCTCCCAATGAGCTCTACCAGGATTAGCCATGAACCTGCTAACAACTCCCACTGCATGAGCAATGTCTGGCCGAGTGGCAACCATAGCATACATAAGTGAACCACAAGCTGATGCATATGGAACACTCTTCATGTAACTGGCTGCATCATCATTTTTGGGACAGTCATCCTTGGAAAGCTTAACATGTGGCTGCAATGGCACTCCAAGAGGCTTAGCATCAGCCACATTAAATCTGTCCAGCACTTTTTCAATGTACTTTTCTTGGGATGCCTGCAAAGTATGCTGCTGCCTATCCCTTTTTATACGCATACCAAGAATATGCTCAGCTTCCCCAAGGTCTTTCATTGAGAATGCAGAGTTCAGCTGCTGTTTTAGAGCATTCAGAGTGCTCTTTTTCTTCCCAGCCAGCAATATATCATCTACATACAGTACAAGAATAATTGGGCTGCCATCTTCATCCTTTTTGGTGTACAAACAGTGATCTGCATGGCTTCTTTTAAACCCATGTTTGAGCATAAATGCATCAAACTTCTTATACCATTGTCTGGGGGCCTGTTTCAGCCCATATAAGCTCCTTTTCAGTTTGCATACCAGATGCTCTTTTCCAGGAATGGCATATCCTTCTGGTTGTTTCATGTACAGCTCTTCATCTAAATCACCATGCAAAAAGGCTGTTTTAACATCCATTTGGAATGATTCCAAATCCAAGGCAGCTGTGAGAGCAAACAACACACGTAAAGTGGTCATTTTCACCACTGGAGAGAACACTTCTTGGAAATCAATGCCCTCTTTTTGGGCATATCCCTTAGCAACCAGCCTTGCCTTATACTTGGGTTTGCCATCAACAGTTTTTATTTTGTACACCCACTTGTTGGGAATGGCTTTCCTTCCTTTGGGTAACTCAACCAAATCCCAAGTATCATTTGCATGCAAGGCCTTTATCTCTTCTTGCATGGCTAACTCCCACTTCTTGTGCTCACATAGCTTTGCCTCTTTATAAGTAAGAGGCTCACCCTCATCTGATAACATAATATAATGTATAGAGGGATCATATCTAGTCACTGGCCTCCTAGGACGTATAGATCTTCTTACCCAATGATCCACATTACCAGGCAATGGATCTACATCAGGAAGTACATTAACTTCTTCATTGTTAACAGGTTGTTGTACATCATTTTCAGCCCTGTTTTCAGCATGAATAGGTGGCTGCATATACCCTTCAGGATCATCATTTTGCTGTCCAGCATCATCTGGCTCAATAACCACGGGCTCATTGTCATTTCCAGCCATATGTGGTGCATCCCGAGGGTTCATATCAGATTTAATTGGTGGCTATACATGCTGAAATTCGACTCTTTTATGGTCATCTTTAGAGGCACAATTATATTTGAGCAGCCTTGCCTCATTAAATACAACATCTCGGCTGCGTATTACCTTCTTGAGTTGAGGTAGCCAAATCCTGTAGCCCATTTCACCTTCATCTCCATAACCCATGAAGATTCCTTTCATGGACTTTGCATCTAACTTGCTTCTCAACTCAGGCCTTATATGCACAAAAGCATCACAACCAAAGATGCGTAGGTGGTCATATGAAGCTGGTTTGCCAGACCAAACCTCTTCTGGAATGCCACCTTTTAAGGACATATGAGGGGATCGATTGCAAACATGAACTGCAGTTTTCAAAGTCTCTCCCCAAAATCCATGAGGGAGATTTGCTGTGGACAGCATGCATCTCACCCTCTCACATAAAGTCCTATTGTACCTTTCAGCCACACCGTTGGAAGAGGGGCTGTATGGGACTGTTAGGTCCCTCTTAATACCAAGATTTTCACAAAATCTATTGAATTCAGCACTTGTAAACTCACCCCCATTATCTGTACGTAAGCATTTCAGCTTTCTACCTGTTTGAGTGGTCACAAATGCATGAAATTTCTTAAATGCAGCAAAGGCTTCATCTTTAGATTTTAACAAATATACCCAAAGCTTCCTAGAGTAGTCATCAACAAAAGAAACAAAGTAAAGAGCACCCCCCATAGATTTTGTGGGCATGCTACAAACATCAGAATGAACAAGATCAAGCACATTAGACTTACGAGAGACACCAGAGTAGTAGGAATTCTTTACTTACTTACCATATTGGCATTCATTACAAAAATCAAGTTTTGAGCCTTTAGCATCAAACTTGTCCAAATTACATAGTTTATCAAGGCCTTTTTGGCTCATGTGACCAAGCCTTTTATGCCATAATTCCATATGTGAATGGATTTCAGCCAAAGCAATAAACTTGCCAAGCAAGGCTTTACCATGCAAGCAATAAAGAGTCCCTTTCTTTGTACCTTTAACAATCAGCCTAGAGCCTTTGATAAGCTTCCATGACCCCTTCTCAAAGAGAGTACTATATCCATGCATATCCATTTGCCCAACAGACAATAAGCTTTTCTTGATGCTTGGTACATACCTTACATCATGCAAAACAAGCTCATTGGTACCATCCACTGTGAGATGCACTGTGCCAATACCTTCAATAGAACAAGCATGGTTATTTCCAAGATATACATGTCCATGGCTGCCTGCATGAAAGGTAGTGAAACACTCCTTAATAGGAGTTACATGAAACGATGCACATGAATCTACAATCCATGTTTGTGACAAAGCATCATTCACAGTAAGCAAAGCATTAATCAAATCCCTCTTTGTGATCTTCATATCTTGTGCATGAATATTAATAGAAGCATCAATAACTTCGGCATGCTCTGCTGCCATAGTAGCACAAAGTATATCTTCTGCATCTGATAGCTCCTCAATGATGACACTAGAGGCCACATTGGCCTTCTCTTTGTCTTTGTCCTTCGAGGTATCATGTGCTTCATTCTTGGTGTCCTTTTTCTTCCTGTCACCTGTGTTCTTCTTTCTTTCTAGTTCAGCTTTATAAAATCTGCAATCAGGCTTCTTGTGACCTTTCCTACCACATTGATAACAAGTCACTTCAGCCTTGCCTTTGCTTTTGCTCTTGTTCCTCTGTACATTTCCACTTTTCTTTTCTGTTCTTCCTCTAGCCACTACCCTCTCCACTAGCTTTCCTCCTGATTTCCTCATTCAAAATAGAACCCCTTACACCATCAAAGGTAAGACTGGGGCTATTAGAAAGTGAAACAACCAATGTTTCCCATGCATCGGGTAAGGTCATCAACAAGAAGATGGCCTTAAGCTTATCATCAAATGGAGGTAATCCAGAGTCCTGCAATTGTGAAAGAGTACCTGTAAACGAAGATAAGTGCTCAGCCGCACTTTTTGACTCATCAAGCCGCATACACACTAGCTTACGCATAAGATGCACTTGATTTACAGGCGTGGTATTTTCATAAGTGGCTTTGAGCTTCTCCCATACCTCAAAAGCAGTTGTAAAGCCTTTCAAATCCACTAAGATTTCATCTGATACAGCCATCTTGATGTAAGTGATGGCCTTCTTGTTTAGGTTCATCCATGCTGCATGTGTCATATCTTCAGGCTTGACTTCCTCAAGAGCCCCTTCACAATCTTTAAGAAAGAGGATGCCCAACATTCTCTCTTTCCACAAATCGAAACCATTACCTTCAAATCTCTTGATCTCAAACAAGCTTTTGACATCAGAGGAGGTAGAGGCCATGTTTGCACACTAAGAGCTTCAAAAATTTCACCAAAAAAGGTAAAATTCACCTGTTGTCCTGTGCGCAATTACCTTACGAGACTGTAGCCGAGAAGTTAACCCCAAAAATTGTTCAAAACTTGCAAAAATCAATTTCTGAAATTTTCTGCAGAAAATTTCAGAAAATTCCAGCAAGCTGTAATTGCATCAAAAACAACAAATTTGTTGTTTTTCAACCACAAAAGGCATACATAGATGCAAAACCAAGTCAAAGGGTGCTTGTTTTCACAAAAGCCCCAATTTTTGCAGCAATATGACCTGTAAAATCAGAGAAATGACCTGCTGTAATAAGTTTCCAGCAAGTATGCACTTCCTCAATATTTGTACATGTCCTCCCACTTGAAATGAGAGAGAATTTCTGCCACAAAAGACCTATAGATGAAAAAATCAGCAATGTGGATGCTGAAAATGATCTGTGGGGATACAAAAAGAAGAATAGAAGAGATTCTTCGCGATGAAACTCTCTAAAAAGCACAAAATTAGCTTCAGCTTTGTTCCGGGCTGAAGTAATCCTCCAAAAACAGCACTTTTATCGCGAAAAAAGAAGGTTTTTCGCGATGAAATTCTCCCAAATGCAAGGAAACACCTTCAGCTTAACATAGGCTGAAGTGGAAAAGCACTTCGAGCAACTTTGTCGCGATGGAAAAGCTCAAGGCTCTGATACCAGTTGAAAGAGGGCGAGGAGAGCTACGTCGTGGTGTGCTCAGTTGCTCCAAACGCAAAGGGAGTGGGCTGCTCATGAGGAGAGAGAAAGTAGAGAGAGAAGCCTGCGCAAAAATTTAGAGAAGAAGATGGAGAAGCTGAAGTTGAAGAAGTCCCAATCAAGTTATGAGAGATTTGGGACCAAGTCTTATTGATAAGTGACTTTTAGGTCATTTGGGCATGTTCACACATGGCCAATGACCAAAAGTCATAAAAATAATGTAAATGCCTATAACTCCCCAATTTGGGATCCAAAAAATACAACAAAAATATGTCTGGAAAGCTCTCGAAGAGAGCTTTCACATGGAAGGGTCAAAATATACAAAAGGAGAGTCCTTGGGGCCTTTATCCCCAACAGCATGGCCGATTGGATGAGCTTTAGGAGCCTCACTGAGGAGTGGCAAAAGGAGAGATGTATGAGGATGCACGGTGCGCCCGAGATGATCAATGATGCTAAGTCTTCTATTCCGCGGGACTAGGGTTTGCAGGTTGATCTACGCATTGAGGCACTTGGCCGGAGGCTTTCACACAGACGGAGGTCTTGACGGCTACGAGGGGCATTCCTCCGGATGGGACCCTCTTCTTTGAGATTGGAGAGGACGTACGGATGATCAATTCCCCTATTGAGTCCGACCTCATTGCGGAGTGCATGTTTTAATAGATTCGGGTGGTTGGCGCTCGTGGAAGTGATTGGCACATTGATCCTGATCCGGCGGACATACTGGCCCACTCTGGTAGGTGTCTTTGGGCTTGGGAGCCTCAACCGTTAGCTAGACTCAGTTGGGACCCAAGAGAGTGGCAATGGCACAATCCTCTTTCCCCCCCGGAGGCCCGCACGACTCCATTCTTTCCATACTCTGTTTGGTTGGGGAGGCAGATTGTTCAGTCCCATCATCTGGTCTCTCTTGTGGTGGCTGAGCACCGGCGGCGTGGTGGACTCACAAAGGAGTTCCTCTTGTCTTTTTGGCATCGGATTTGGGGTTCTTAGGAGTCTCGCCCGATTGTTCTCTTCCAATGGAAAGTGGCCCATAGGAGCATTGTTGTGGGCACTTGGCTGAGCTTTGGGGGAAAGCCTCGGGAGTCGGGACTCCACTAGCTCTGGCTTTCACTTAGAGTCTCAACGTCATTGCCTCTGGGACTATCAATTGGCTCAACAGATTTGGCCGTGAGTTCTACGTTTGCTCACCTGAAGGGAGGGTCCCCAAACCATCACCTCGGATGCGCTTGCCTCAGGATCCTTCACTGGTCCCATCAGCTATGAGCACGAGGCTGACAGCACGATCCTTTTGATCCAGGACAAGAGGATTGGCATCACTAAGGACCTTCACACTCCTCCTTGAAGTGAATTGGATGACCCCTACTCGGAGCTGATCAACATTCTTAACATGTGGCTTATTTGGAAGGCTAGATGTCGGCACATCTTCAAGTGGCGTATGATCCCTCCGGTCAAGACTATTCGTGTCTTCTGGCTTGAGCTATAGTCCATACTCTGAGGGGTCATCTCGATAGCTTGCAAGGTGACTCTGATGGCATGTCTTGGCAGCGCCTTGCCTTTTTCATGCTCTGGAAGAAAGGCCCTTTCTTTACCATGCAAGGTGATACGATCAAGGGAGATAAATGATAATATAGAGAGATGAAAAGACAATTGAAAAGGTGTTGCAACTTAATGCTTTTTCACACACTACTAAATGCAAAATGTCAGTATATAATGTGTGTATGATACAAAAACTGAATGTAAGGCTGAATCTAAGGGTACTAAATACAAAATGTAAAGTGTGAGTCTCTAAGAGGTGTTACCTGAGTGAACATCTGCAAAAATAAGGATATAAACTGTTCAAAACAATCAATACAGCAAACCCTAATCTGGAATTAGTTCTCCTCTCATGTAGAGAAGGAGAAATGGTCGTTTCTTGTGATGAAGTAATAGGCAAACACCTGATATAGAAGCAGCACGTGAAGAAACCCTAAGATAGATAGTGCTTCTCTTCAAAATCAGCATGCAGACTATAGTGTGAAGAAGAACAAGGATCAGCTTCCAAAAAAACTCCTTCACATCTGCAAATACTCCTCCTTGAGCCCTCCTAACTATTCACCCTAGAGTTGAAGCTAAACTAGCTTGTAGATTAATTATCTAATGAGGCACCAAGGAAAAAGCACCTCCAAAAAGAGTGAAAAGAAGGTCAAAAATACCATCCCATGATTCGTGGTGCAAATCCAAGCGAGATTTTTGGGATTGAGTGTTTTTTCAATTTTTTTAATTAGATTGCTTTTGATGAGTTGTGATCTCGTCCATTGATTGTTAAGCTTTTTTGAGATTAAATACTAGGCTTTGATGAGTTATAAGCTAAAAAGCTCTTTTAACCAGAAATCAAGGTTTGACATTCATTCATCTTTCTAATGCCAGATGGTGAAGTTTTATGTATCATTAGAAAGCTCTTCTCGGGTACTTTCCAATGATCCCATAAAAAATTTTGACCAAATTTTGACTAAGCCCACAATTAAGTTTGCTGGAATTTTTGGCATATATGCGCATCCTCACATTGTTTTCCAAGAATCCCCCTCTCAATGTCATAATGGTATAAGGTTCAATCATCTGCATAACCTCTATTGTTTGTCTCGATAACGCGTTGATAAATATATCTGATAAATTTTCACTTGTAGGTACATAAGATAGCTCAATATCTTTATAGATACCTATTTCCGCATATAATGATGATGAACTTCAATATGCTTTGTCCTCACATGATGAACAAGATTCCTTGCAATAGCATTTAGCACTTTGACTATCTGAAAATATCAGCATAAGTAGATGAACATGAACATCAAGATAACCCAAAAACTTTTGTAACCAAACTGCTTCAAATGTAGCTATAAAAGAAGCTCTATACTCTGCTTCACTTGATGAAGTAGCTATTGTTGGTTGTTTCTTGGATAGCCATGAGATAAGGCAATCTCCAATATAGAAACAATAACCATTTGTGCTCCTTGCATCTTTCTCGCCTCTCCAATCAAAATCTGAAAAACCTTTTAGTAGAAAATGGAAGTTCCCTTCATATATATGAAATTCCTCTTAATTGCTTTCCAATGAATCTTGAATGGTTTGTGCATGAACCTTGATACTTGAGAAACTGCAAACTGGGTGTCAGGATGTGTATTACATAGATCAAGCATCCTATTGCTTGACTATATAATGTAGCATCAAAAGGTTTTTAGTCTTCTTCTTCCTATAATAATACATTCACATCCATTGGTGTCTACATGGTTTACAATATGTCATTTCAAACCTTTCTAAAAGTTTCTCACTCTACTTTTGCTGTCTCATATAGATACAATCATTTCTAAAAAATCCCAAGTTCATAAACATATAATATATGCTTAAGTTGTGGCTTAAATAATTGAAGATCTAAATCCTTCAGACTTGTCATGATCATGTCATCAGCATAGATAATGATTATAATCAAGACATCTAACTCTTCTTTTACATAGAGGGTCGAAGCTGCATCAGAGTTTTCAAAACAATATATAACAAGTGTTGGCTCATCAAAGCCTTCTGGTTTCTGAATGTAGACATCTTCATGAAGATCATCATTTAGAAAAGTTGTCTTGATATCTAACCTGTATACATTCCAACTGAAAACTAGAGCAAGAGAAAGAACTATTCTGACTATGATCATTCTAGATCTGGTGCAAATGTTTCATCATAGCCAATACCTTTCTTTTGTGCATAACCTTTAACAACAAGTCTGGCTTTATATCTACCAATAGTACCATCTTCTTTTCTTTTGATCTTCAAGATCCACTTGATACCAATTGCTTCCTTACCTTTTGTTAATTCACAAAACTTCCAAGTTTGATTCTTATGTATAGAATCAATCTCCTCTTGCATTGCTTTCTTCCAAAGAGGACTTCATAGAGTGTGAAAGTTCCAATGTGACTTCTTCCAAAACTTAGGTGAAAGTTTCTTAGAGGACATTATACTAAGCATGATTTCAACAAGTGTCCTATTCTTCCTCTCTTCAATACCATTTTGTTATGGAGTGTAAGAAATAATGAGCTCATGAAAGATTCCTTTTTCTTCTAAGAAAGACTTGAATTCTTTTGACAAATACTATCCTTCTCTGTCACTTCTCAAAATCTGGATCTTAGATTGACTTTCATTTTTCAACCATAGCTAAACATTTCTTGAATGTAGAAAGAAACTTTTGATTTTGCTTTAAGACCAAAAACTCAAGAATATCTAGAATAATCATCAATAAATGTACAAAATACCTAAAACCTTGAATAGAATATGCTCTCGTAGGTCCATTAACATCTGAATGTATGACCTTGAATTTTTTGGTAGCTTTGATGTATCCATGCTTCTTGAATGGTAGCTTGTGAAGCTTTCCTTCAAGGCACCCTTAACATGCTTCTTCATCATCTAATAAAGCAAAAGTGGGTAATTGATATGGCCAAATCTAGCATGCCATAATTTCATGTTCTCCTTAGGCATAGAAGACTTAAGAACATTAGCATGACAAATTTTGAGCAAAACAAACATGTTGGAAGTTTTTCCAAAGTGTACGGTAAGCTAGAATGCTAACCTACACTATCTTATATATGAATGTCAAATTACAATGTGTGTAGTTGATACAGAATCTGGATCTAGAAAGAAATAGGGAACGAGATACAAGAATTTGTGTGTGTAAAGTGCCTAAGAGGTATGAAGAGTGTGTGTATGTGAGAATGTAGAGAATATAAACAATTTAGAGCTGTTTTACAGAAAACCCTAATTTTAAAATTAGGGTTTCAGAAACTCTAAATCAAAAACTAGTGAACTAGCCAGTGAGAAACAGAAATAGCTTTGCTACGCATAGTACATGAGCAATGATGTTGATGGTTGGCTGATACGAACTCCTCCACAATTGCACCAAACTCCTCCATGTGTGTAGAATACTCGTGCTAGCTGATCTGATCATCAACGATGAGCTTGTGTCCTTGGGTGATACTCAAACAATAAGTCAAGGCCCTCTATATATAGTTTTTAGCCCACATGAAAAGCTATCGCCAAAAAGCCTCCTATCGCATGTGGTTAAGTCAAAAAAGCACTTCCATTGGTAATTTTACGATTAGCTTTTAAGAGCTTAAAAACTTGCTTTTCAGGGCTAAAATTACAATGATCTCACTAATGGGCCATCGGCTAAGCATGAAAACTTGCTTCCCTTGATGTACAAACTGAAAGGAACAATATAATGTAAAAAACCATTTTGCACAAAAATTAAGATTAGGATTTTCTTCTCATCTGAACCAAGATGAGTGAATGTTATATACTAAATGAAGCTCTCTTCAAGCTCTATCTGATAAGCTAATAATAATTTTTCGCCTTCTCTACCCAAAAATTAGCTAAGTACTGAAAATTAGGGTTGCTGGAAATTAGGGTTTTGGACTATTTTGACATTGTTTCCAACAATCCCCCCTTCAATGTCATAACGGTACAAGGTTTAATAACTTGCAAAACTTCTTATATTTGCAAAACTTTGGAATTTTGCAAATATATATCTTAACTAATTTCCATTGAATCTTGAGCTAACTGTGCAAGAACCTGGATACTTGAGAAACTATAAACTGAATGTTCGGATGTGTATTACATAAATAGATCAAGCAACCAACTACTTGACTATATAGAGTAGCATCAAAAGGTTTTGAATCTGCTTCTGCCAGTAATGACACATTAACATCCATAGGTGTTTGCATAGGCTTAGAATCTATCATCTAAAACCTTCCCAATAATTTCTCAATGTATTTCTGTTGTGATATATAGATACACTAATCTCTGTACATGAACTCAATCCCAAGATAATAATGCAAAATGCCTAAATCATTCACATCAAATGTATGCTTAAGTTGTGCTTTAAAATATTGAAGGTCTCAATCCTTGGGATCTATCATGATCATATCATCAACATATATGATAATAATAATCATAACATCTTTCTGAGCTTAAACATAAAACGTAGGAGTTGCATCTAAGTTTTCAGAACCAATAGATAGAAGATAAAGATGTATCTTTTCATACCAAGCTCTTGGTACCTCGTTCAGTCCATACAAAGCTTTAATAAGCTTGTATACTAAATGCTCTTTAACTATCGCTTCAAAACCTTCTGGCTTCCGAATGTAGAAATCTTCATAAAGATCACCATTAAGAAATGCAATTTTGATATCTAACTGAAATACTTTCCAACCACGGAATGCAACAAGAGAAAGTATAGTTTTGACTACTGTCATTCTAGATGTAGGTGCAAAAGTCTCATCATAGTCAATTCCTTTCTTTTGTGCATAACCTTTGACTACTAACCTTGCTCTATACCTGCCAATAGTATCGTCTCCTTTTCTTTTGATTTTGAAGATCCACTTAACACCAATTGCCTTTTTACGTTTTGGTAACTCATAAAGCTTCCATGTTTGATTCTTATGAATAGATTCAATCCCTTCTTGCATAGCTTTCTTCCATACAAAGCTTTGTAGCGCATCTTTAACATTAGCTGGTTCATTCTCAACTCAAGTTAGTGCTAAAATGTTATGAATCTCGAAATGCTCTGCGTAATTTACCCGATTTGCTTGTTCTCTCCTATTCTGACTTCGCGTTCGTCCTGTGAAGTTCGTTATACCATTGTCCTTCCATGTTTGATATAACCACCTCAACGTATTCTTGAAAAGTGGTGAAATCTCTTGTGGTTCTTCAGTATCTCTTTCTTCTGGAACTCTGGAGCCTTCTCCAACTTCATAAGTTGGAACATCAAGAGGCACTGATGATGGACTAGGTACTTATGTGGTAATGTAACTCTCTCTTCACCTTTATTAAGTGCATCTTTTAGGGTTTGAGAAGGTTCATCACCCCCCTTGTATGGCTGAATATAAGAATCCAAATTCCGTCTTAGTTTGTTGACTCTTCTTCTCCTTCTTTGTGGTCTCCTTCTTCTTCTTCTCCTTTGATGATGATAACATGGCTTCATCATTCTCTTCCATACTCTTTTGTTGATCTTCATCTTGAAGTGATAGGAACTCCAACTCTTCAAATGAAAGTTCTCTATCTCTTGTAGAAAGAGATAAAGAAGTAACAAAAGCACGACATGCAAATGGAAGTGAGTTTAAAAGTGTGATTACCATCTCTTCATCTGAAATATTTCCTCCAACATTAAGTAATTGATCTCGTAAATCTTTGAGCTTCAAAATATGACTCAAATGACTGACCAACTTTCATCCTTCTGGTGGGAAGTTGTCTCCTTAGATTAGGTCTCCTAGCGGGGTTTCTGCTTTGATAGAGATTCTTTAACTCCGGCAAGCCTAACGAGAGGTTCGACATGACCTAATCTCGGGTATAATATGCCTCTTGACTCCCATAGCAATATATGAAAGTGCTTGTGCATCCCTTGAATCCCATTTGGTTTCGTCTTCTGTAAGATGTGATCTGGTAGTAGTACATACTCCTGATGATGAAAGAGTTTCTTCTTCTTCACTAACCTCCTATTGAGCAAAAATAGGAACAACATGTCTTCTAGAAGATGAAGCAACATCTTCTCTGACTTGTCTTCACCTTGGATAAGTGCCATTGACAATATTCCATAAGTCCTTAGATACAAACAAATTCATCATCATGAAACTCCACATTGGATAGTTAGACATTCCTTGAAGCTTGTCTTCATTCTCAAGTCTATAATCACTCATCTTGTTAAGGGTGTATGTCAACTATGCTCTGATACCAAATGTAGGAAGTGGAATAGGCCTCAATAACAATATTAATCACAGGTTTACAAGATCTTCCAACACATGAACCTTAGCATACATACCACCTTAATACTCAAAAAGAGATAAGTGAGAAATAGAGAGAGTAGACAAGTCTTTCGAAAATGTACGGTAAGCTAGAATGCTTACCTACACTATCTTATATATGAATGTCAAATTACAATGTCTGTAGTTGATATAAAATCTAAATCTAGGCAGAAATAGGGATACAAGAATTTGTGTGTAAAGTGCCTAAGAGGTATGAAGAGTGTGTGTATGTGAGAATGTAGAGAATATGAACAATCAGAAACTAGTGAACTAGCAAGTGAGAAACAAAAATAGCCTTGCTACTCACTGTAGATCAATAATGATGCTATGGTTGGCTGATACAAACTCCTCCATAGCTGCACCAAACTCCTCCATGTGTGTAGAACACTCCTAGCTGATCTGATCACCAACGATGAGCTTGTGTCCTTGGGTGATACTCAAACAATGAGCCTAGGCCCTCTATATATAGTTTTAGCCCCACATGAAAAGCTATCGCCAAAAAGCCTCCTATCACATGTGATTAAGTACTGAAAATTAGGGTTGCTGGAAATTAGGGTTTTGGACTATTCTGACATTATTTCCAATAAAACATTCCACTGCTATTTTCACCTTGCAAAAGACATTGGTCTTCATTTGGAGTAAGGATATGGAATGAATCTTTCTTAAAAATTACTTTATAGCCATCTGATCAGAAAGTAGAAATGGACAGCGAATTCTTCTTCATTTTTGGTACACAGAGCGCATTAGAAATAGTGAAATTTCCACCTGCTCTTGACTTTAAGTTTACTTCTCCAACACTTGCATCCAAATCATGACCATATGCTATGGTCACCTTTCTCCCTATAGAGTTAGTAATGGAAGAAAATATCACCTTGCAACCTATCATATGCTTAGTAGCACTAGAATAAAAAATCCAAAGATTTTCTAAGAGTGCATTTAATGTTGCTTTATCAATAGCTATTTCTTCAATACTGGCACACGCATATGATTCTTCATTTGAAGACTTAGGTTTTGAACCTTCTTGAGCATTAGTACCTGACAATCTTTTCTTCTCATTAAAAATCCTCTTTTTGCATTCTGCTATGTAATGCCCAAGTTTCTTTCAATAGTGGCATATACCTTTCTTTGAGATGGATGTATAGCAGTGGTAGAAGTATTGGGACTAGATGTGTTAGTAGAAGTGGATGAAGACTTAGAAGTAGAATACTTACTTTCTTTCTTGTTCTACTGACTCTTCTTCTCTTGTTTGTTGTCTACTTCTTTCCTTCGGATGATGATATCATAGCTTCATCATCCTCTTCCATACTTTTTTGTTGGTCTTCATCTTGAAGTAACAAGAACTACAACCCTTCAAATGATATTTTTTTATCTCTTGTAGAGAGAGAAAGAGAAGCAACAAATGAACGATAAGTAGATGGAAGTGAATATATGAGGGTATATACCATCTCATCATCATATATAGTAAGTCCAACATCTCCTTGTGTTGGCTAACTGACTCTTGAGATGAGCTTTCCTAGCAAGGTTCTTGCTCATATAGAGATTCTCTAATTCTAACTAAGTCTCACGAGAGGTTCAGAGTTCTACATGACTTGATCTCTAGAATGATATGCCTCTTGACTCCCATAGCAATAAATGAGAGTGCTTGTGCATCTTTAGAATCCTCTCAGGACCCCTCTTCTCTAGGTTGAATTTGCACCTGACTCCCTATATGTGAATGAAGATATAATCTCCTCTTCTTCCTCTTTAGTCTCCTGAGCAAGAATTGGGGTGGCAGCCCTCTTCGATGAAGAAGCCACATCTTCCTCTGCTTGTCTTTGCTTGGGGTACTTGCCATTGACAATGTTCCACAAGTCCTTGGAAACTAGCAAATTCATCATCATAAAACTCCACATTGGATAATTAGACATTCCATCAAGTGTGTCTCCTTGTTCCAATTTATCTCTATAGACATTCATCCTTAAGTACAAGGGTGTATGTTAACTATGCTTTGAAACCAAATGTTGTGAGTGTGGTAGGCCCAAACAATAAACACAAGTTTAAACCAAGATCTTTCCAACACTTGATCTTAGCACATTACACACCTTAACTTGATCAAGAGAGATAAATGACGATATAGAGAGGTCAGAAGAAAACTAAAAAAATGCAGCACCTTAATGCTACTACACACACTACTAAATGCAAAATGTCCATATACAATGTGTATATGATACAAAAACTGAATGTAAGGCTGAATGTAAGGGTACTAAATACAAAATGTAGAGTGACAGTGTCTAAAAGATGTTACGTGAGTGAACATGTGCAATAATAACGATATGGACTGTTCAAAATAGTCAATACAGTAAACGCTGATCTGAAATTAGATCTCCACTGATGTAGCGCAACAACAATGATCACTTCTCCCGATGAAGTAATCGATAAACACTTGGTACAGCAGCAGCACATGAAGATACACTAGGATAGATATTACTCTTCAAAATCAGCATGCACACTATGGAGTGCGAAGAAGATCAAGGTTTAGCTGCCAAAAACCTTCTTCAAATCTGCAAATACTCCTCGAGCCCTCTTAGCTCTTCACCCTAGAGCTAAAGTTAAACTAGCTTGTAGATTGATTATCTAATGAGGCACCAAGGCCCTCCTTATAAAGGAAGTGATGTACCATGAAAAGCACCTCCAAACAGCATGAAACGCAAGTCAAAAACACCATCCCATATCTCCTTTTTTTTTTTGGCTTTTGGGTTGCTTTTGATGAGTTATGATCTGGGCCACTAATTGCTAAGCTTGTCGGAGATTTAATTCTGGCCTTTGAATCTTGATGAGTTATAAGCTAAAAAGCTATTTTGACAAGAAATAGGGTTTGACATTTGGTTGACTCTTTGATGCTAGACAGTGAAGTGTTATATATCATTAGAAGAAAGTTCTTCTTGAGTACTTTCCATTTATGCCATAAAGATTTTTTACCATCTTTGATCAAATTTTGTCAAGTCCACAATTAGGATTGCTGGAATTTTTGGCATATTTGTGCATTCCGACATTGTTTCCAACATCTCCATTGGATAGAAAGGGAGAAAATTTTGTATACATTCAATAAGATTTAAAGTTATGATTTATAATATTTGTTGATCATGTGGTATGCAGCAAGTTGACAATCCACAAATATTTAACTTGAGATTAGGAACACCGAATAGTATTGGGCAAATCTTTATGAGAATTTTTGTACTGTTTATTTGCAACCAATCTCCTCTTAACTTTCATAACTAAATTCCAAAGCTTGTCCCACTAGAAATTGAGAACCCATGGGACAAACAACAATATACCACTTTTTTGTGGATATACTACTTGCATAGTAACAAATAACATGTTTGAGAAGGAAAAAAATTTTGTTGTATATGCAATGGGTTGCGAACCCATTCGCAAGATGGGGGTGTTAGCAATCCCATTGCGAAGGGTTCGCAATGCATTGCGATGCAACTATGGACACATCAACCCAATTGGTCAACCTGACAACAAGGCCCAAGAGGTACATCCTAATGGTTACTTCCTATTCAATTAGATGGGTAGAGCCAAAGGAAATTTCAGACTGCACGGTGGAAAAGTTCATGTACAAGCACATTTTTCAAGGTTTGGGTGCCCACTTGAAGTCAACAATGATAGAGGCACTCACTTTGTCAAACAATTCCTGCAACACATTTTCGATAGGTACAGAGTTTATCGTAAGAAGTCATGTGCCTACTATCCTAGGGCTAATGGACCAGCCAAAAGCTCCGACAAAATCTTGATCGAGCTTCTATGAAAGCTTTCTTTGGGCCACCAAAGAGCTTGACCAAGAGCATTGATTAGAACAATCTAGACATACCGGACTACGAGGACAGGTACTGCAGGTGAAAGTCCCTGAATAATCAGTCTATTGTATATTCTACTGTTCATTTCTGTACTGATCTTCACTTTTCTTGTGATTGCAGCATAATTTTCTTCAAGACAAATAAAAGAAGTACTTGTTGTGAATTTATGTATTGACCTCTACATTATGTATTCCTGTTGTATTCTTGTAGAATTTCTCTTGTAGTCTTGACTCCTGGGCTAGACATTGTAGAGTTTTGGGGCTAGTGCTCTTGTGTGTTTGACCCCTCTTTGTAAGTGAACTGGGCAAGTTCGTGACAAGTCTCTGTGGTATTCCAAATGTATTCCTTGTAGAATTTTGGGCTACTTTCTGTAGATTGTTGGACTAATCTTCCAAGTGTGCTGTACTAGTTTTGATGTACTTTGGTCTCTTGGTATAGATTTTTGCCTAAAGTTGTGTGCTGGACTGGAGTACTTTTCTGCAGTGAGTTTGGCTCTCAGTTGTACTACTGTTGTGTACGTCTGTTGATGCAATATCTTCTGATTTGGAAGTAACCTATAGACTTGTGAGTTGTGAGAGTAATCCTTGTGCTGTTGGCAAGTGAGGTGTAGCCCTGCTAGTGAAGGTGACTGAGCCAGTAACCTACTGTGGCAGCGAACAAGTGGAGCTGCAACTTGGCACGTCCTTGTTCACTTCGTAATGGTGCACTCTTGACTAGACAAACTTCCTCGAGTTCACCATTGTGGTAGTTTGGAGCTACTCTTGGGTCGTACTTTGATTTCCAGCTGAGTAACATTTCCTTTGTTTTGGCTGCTGTACATGTTACTTCTTCTTACAGATGCCTTCCTTTTAGTGAACCCCTCTTGTGTATCGTAGTCTGTAGAGGGTTACATTTTCCTTCAACTGTGTGCTTTTCAAATCCTTGTTCTTTGAGTGTTCCATCTTGCATAAGACGTGTTCAGAGAATCCATCCCTAAAGTAGCCACCCGGTTAGGACAGCTACAGCATGCATGTATGTATGTTAATCCATGTGTTTATTCTTGAATAATGATGCGACCTACAACTTTATATATTACTCTGCACCCCATCTCGGCTCTAGATGTAATCTTTACAGAAACCTCAGCCTATTCAGCCCCTTCATCTTGAAATGGACCCTCCTCTATCCACTGAAATCTATGCCTAAATACTTCCCACTGAATTTACAGTTCAAACTGTTTACAAACGGGATACTAATAGAAACTATGCTGTGTTACTATGGGTCAACTAGACATACAGAGAAGAGTGTTTCGTTTAAACATGGAATGAGTCTTAACCTAATCACAAAGCTTCTAATCCACTTTACATGAAGCGTGTTCAAACTCAAAATGTGTTCAGTGAGCTATAACGTGAAGTTCTTTAAAAAATAAATAAAGCTCATTTACTCTAAAGATTTAACAACAACAAAAAGAAAATACCTTCTTAGGCTTGTTGAATACTGAAAATAATTTGGGCGTAAGATCTCTTTCACTGAAACCCTGTTTTACATAAGGAAAAGTAAGGGAGACTTTGCTTTGTTGTCAACTAAAAATAAAGGAAAAATATACTTTAAACTACTTCTCTCTCTCTCTCTCTCTCTCTCTCTCTCTCTCTCTCTCTCTCTCTCTCTCTCTCTCTCTCTCTCTCTCTCTCTCTCTCTCTCTCTCTCTCTCTCTCTCTCTATGCATATCATATTTGTATCTCATCCATTGAGCATATAGAGTGCATACCCATAGCACCCCACACCCTTGATGCCAGCTACTATCCCTCCTTTTATACCCGTTTGCAGTACTCACACTTTATTTTCGTTTTGGATCACAGTGGTTTGGATCATACTGATGTATATGTTTTGTCTCATAGGTCGATTTTGGCCTCTAATAGACGTTAAAAAGTCTTTCTTTCTTTCTTTCTTTCTCTCTCTCTCTCTCTCTCTCTCTCTCGCTCTCTCTCTCTCTCTCTCTCTCTCTCTCTCTCTCTCTCTCTCTCTCTCTCTCTCTCTCTCTCTACAGATAGACTCACACACAGAGCTCTTGAGGCATCTATACAGATATCAGAGTTAGGATATGAGAGAGCTTGGTACACTCAGGTTAGAGTCTGGTTTGATAGTCATGGACTTGATATGGACAGATTGCCGCCTTTTCAGTATGACCCAGACTCACCTCACATCCACCTCTCTCGTCGTGAGAGGAATGTTGTGCTCAGACAGGATCTCTGGCAGCTCTACATTAGTCAGACATGGCACACAGCACACATGGGATCGAGACTATCGCACTATCGAGACCAGTTCATAGACATACTAGCTGACGGTTTCATCCAGCGACCACGCTACATGGATACTCACATGCCTCATAGCTTGAGGGTAGCGATTGGCCAGCTGAGAGTCTCATCACACCGACTCGAGATTGAGACGGGCAGAGCCGCAGACATTCCCAGAGAGGAGCGGATATGCAGAGTATGCAGAGTAGAGATGGAGGATGAGGAGCACTTTGTATGCAGATGTAGCGCATATGATGGCATCAGAGGCAGATACGAGACTCTGTTTGCAGGGCAGCCCACCCTCCGAGAGATCATGGACTCTAGAGACCAGCGACAGTTCGGGCGATTCTTACTAGAGATACAGAGTCACAGAGATTCCCTACTCCAGCCTACTGTAGCACTCCATACAGGAGGGAGACAGAGTCAGCTCACTGACTTCTTTATTCCACGACGTGCTGCAGCCCTCCCCCCCTCAGCCCACATACCGAGCGGGGTGACTCTTCAGCAGGCTCAAATATCTCGAGCTAGGAGACGACCCCGTGCTATAGGATATCGGGCCCCGAGACTTCACCGACACCAGATTGCGGAGATCCAGGCTTGTGACCATCGCGCCATGGAGGAGAGACGATCCCAGATGATGGCCGATCCCGTTGCAGCCATCAGGGTGGCCCTGACTCCACCTCCACCTATGTATCACATATTACATCCCACCCACTAGCACAGGATGGAGCTAGTTAGTCGTTTTAGATGCATTCTCATGGTTGTTGTACTACCCTTTTGCATATAGACTATCATAGATATCGCACTCCATACACCCCCCACCACTTTCATGGGTATCCCCACATGCATACTACGGAGATCTATATCAGCTTAACCAGTTTCTTTTCAGCACTTTTATCTTTTCTGATTGACAGAAGATACACCCATGTACATCGATTTGTCTCATAGGCCGAGTTCGGCCTCCTAATAGACGTAAAAACACTTTCTTTCTCTCTCTAAGAGACCGCTACCCACAGCTCTTCAAGGGGCCTAGAGAGATCAGGGCTTTATTGGGGACAGAGGACCAGCGCCCTCTAGGTCGTTTCCTAGTAGAGATCGAGCGCCGCCGTGCATCACTCCTCCAGACCCAGATGGAGATACACCTGGCCCCCCCCTCAGACTTATATTACAGATTTTTTCAGACCCACAGCCACTCGAGGACCCAGCTCGATGCGGGGTGTCACATTACACAGAGCAGAGGAGCTTAGACGACAGCGTCGACGACTTAGACCCCCAGTCCGGAGAGCCCGTCCACATCAGAGAGAGATTCAGGCGATTCACGCACGCCATGACATGGAGATAAGGAGACATCAGCAGCGCACCCCTATCGATTTGGACGCTCAGAGCATTTTGAGGATCGCCATGATGCCTTACCCACCGATGCATTATATCCTACACCCACTCCAGGCATTTAGTGGGTTGTGATACCATCGAGCCTCCCCTCCCTATGCATATCATATTTGTATCTCACCCATTGAGCATATAGAGTGCATACCCATAGCACCCCACACCCTTGATGCCAGTTACTATCCACTCCTTTTATACCCGTTTGCGGTACTCACTTTATTTTCTTTTTGGGATCACAGTGGATTGGATCATACTGATGTATATGTTTTGTCTCATAGGCCGATTTTGGCCTCTAATAGACGTTAAAAAGTCTTTCTTTCTTTCTTTCTCTCTCTCTTTTTTTAATGTCTGATTGTGTAGCATCCAGACCTACACCAAAGAAGGGAGAATTAGAATGAACTTCAACTACCTTGGTGCATGAGATAGGTCTTCTCATATTGAAATTGTTTTTCTGAAGGGATCTAAACAGATCTATGCTAAATACAAAAAAGTATTATTTCCGCTCACAGTATTCAGAATTGGCACAGAAAATTCATTTGAACCGATTTCCTGACAGAATTCATCATAAGCGAATATTAAAAACTCACATGTAATTCAAGCATGAAGTGATGCATATGAAGGCATATTTCAACAATGTTTACAGCTGGGGAAGATCTAGCATTGTTTTTGCAGTTGGCCCCTTTGGACTCTATATCAATCCATCTCTTTTAAAGCTCAGATGAGATTCTGATAGTGAGTGTAGAAACTTATTGGAAAAATGCTTATGGAATGTTTGATTCTTAATGCAACACGTAATCCTTTCAGATTTCACACCCCATTGGTATCAGAGTTAACAGCGGATCGATTCCCAATGTATTTGAGTTTATAGCTTACATCTCTGCATCCATAGGTTTAGGTTTATCTGATCTTATAGACAAAAAACAAAACACATACACATGCAT
>CM035424.1:116280364-116287864 GCA_020310875.1 Ceratopteris richardii
GTAGAAGACAATCTTCAACCTGATATCTTCTTGTAGAAGACAATCTTCAAATACACCATGTAGATGGTCGATCGTCACCATCAAGCTCCTAATGACCAAGTCTTCTTGCCATGAACAAGAGATAACCTCCTCTCCATGAGCTAGAGTGTGAGCACACCCTTCATCTTCTCCAAGAAGAATCATTAAGAAGAACTCTATAGCTTCTCCTCAACATGCTTCAAGTTAGCAGCCCCATGTGCTAGAAGAAACACCACCTCTATTGAGGTCAAAGCTCCAAGCTTGTGTTGAATACTAGGTGAAGGATGAATTACAATGAGCCATGCTTCTTCTTATATAGGATTGGTATACCTTGAAAAGCTCATCAATAAAGCAACTCAAAAGCACATGATCACCATCGGAGAGCGTTTCCCAAAAACGATATCGTTGAAAACTACCGACGTCGTTTAATTGCGTGCTGTCATCAATCTTTTAATAAAAGAAAAGAATACTTTTCTTTTCATGATCTACGCGCTACGCCTGCTGGGTATTGAACCCGGGTGGGCTCGATGAGAGGACAGCGACCTATCCATGCGCCCAGCACCTTTTACTTGTAAGGTATTCTATAAGATCTTGTACACATCGTGTAATCGCTGACTGACTTGACCAATTTTGATTATGGGTAATGTAAAATATGATATTGTATTCCAACAATCCCCCCTGCAATGTCATATTGGTACGAACTTGACTGGATCTGCAAATTGCATCCATCTGCAAACTATCACAATTTGCAAACTATCACAAGCTTCAAGCTTGTACTCCCGCACTTCAGAACTTGTTCTTCAAAAGTCTTCTTCAAAATTGAATTTGACTTTTCTTCAAAAAACGTGAACTTGCTGAATATGAACCATAATACTTGAGAAAATATGCAAACTAGATATCCAATAGTGTACACATCAAGCAATCATTGCTTGATAACAAATATAGCATGAACTGTCTATGAACCTCCTATCTCCTGTCTTCAAAAACCTGAAAACATTCACTAAGATCCATATATTTGCATTTTACCTTCCAAAAAAGATTTCTCAACGTACTTCTGCTGCGTCATGTAAATACACTAAACAAAATCAGGAACTGAATCCTGGAACCTATGACTGAAAACTCACAACTTAGTGTATTATTAACCGTGCTTGTTCATCTTTGACTGTACTTAAGTCAAATCAACTCAACTCAATTGAAATCAACTGAAATATGAGTCAAAAATCTATGATGTCATCATGTCTTCATCCTTTAAATTCTTCATACCTCTTTCCTTCAGAACCTGGTATAAACATGTGCGCACTTCTGAAATATACTTTTCTCAAATATTAAGCTTCTCTTCAATAGAACAGGAACAGGAACATCCTAACAGGAACTTTTTCCAAACATTCTTCTTCTTCCTTCTTCTTTCAAAGCTGGAACATAAAGAGAACCTGACAAAGGAAATATAGGAATACCTGTAGGTATGACTTTGCATTCTTTTACATATGGCTGAAAATAAGTATTCATGTTTCATCACCCCCTTGGATGACTTAACACTAGTATCCAGTATTCTTCAAATATATCAGACTTTATGAAATCCGGAACGTCTTCCTTCTTCAATAAATCTGATCTTTAGTAATCCGTACTTGTATCTGAAACAAAAGTTTAGGATCCATAATCTTCTGTAACATAACAAGTATCTTCTTTTTCTCTGCAACACTAATCTGATAGAATCTGAATCTTTGACTTACTTCTTCCAATGCTAAGAACCTTACAAACAAAGGATAGACAACTGACTCATAAAAAGATCATACAAGATCTATTCAAGATCAATGATCTTTCTTGTGTAGAATCTACTCTTATCAAACCTTCATGTCTGAATGTTTGATTTATTACTTGAATGTCTCTAAGTGTCCATGCTTCACATAAAGTTGTAAAACTTTTCTTCAAACAAATCCTTTCCAAGAACCTGTAACTCCTACTTGAAACATAAGTGGACAAACTTCTCACCTTGAGAACTCCAAAAGCTGCAAGTTGATACTTCATAACTTTCATATTTTACCCGGGTGAAATTTGATAGTACCTGCTTGATTTTCTTTTGGCTAACTCCACTTCTCAATCAAGTGATAGGATCTGATGGAACATCTTTTTGAATACAAACATGTATCCAAAAACCAAGACAATCACTGAAAGTAGATTCTCCATTGACTTGTACATCAACAAGATTCTGAATTTTCTGAAGTTTCTGAAAATACTGAATATGAGGTAACCTTTTCCAAACATAAAACCTCAACCCAAGTCTTCAACATCTGCTACAAAAAACTCTTTTACCTCGAGAGTTAGATAAAGAAGAAATATACTTCTCTGCAACTTGTCATATACCAAGTAGCTCTGTATTGACACACCAAGAATTCTTTGAGGGAATATATAAGCTGCCTGCTTAAAAGCTTCAACATAACTCATACACATATGAGTGCTTTTGTTTCTCTCAATGGAATTCTTTGTCAAATCTACTAAATCATGACCAAGTATAATGCAAAACAAGAAACTGCTTCTTCTTTAAACAAGATGTTCTCGTAGATTTGTCTTTGGATGTAGAGGATAAAATAGGAAAAGTATATGGAAAATATATGAGAAAAGAAAACCTTACTTTTCTTTTGGAAATGATGGACTTTCTTCTTCTGCATCTTTCTTCCACCTGATGATGTCAACATCTTCAAACTTCTCTTCCATACCTTTTGTTTTCTTCATCTTGAAGTAGCAAACACTCCTGACTTCTTCGAATGAACTTTTCTCTTCCTCCAATGCTAAGAGTAAGAGATAAAACAAAAATGGTATACAAATGGAAGTGAATATAGAATCATGTTTTATCATCTCCTCATATTTCTGAATCAAAATGCTTCTTCAAATGACTGAAACGACTAAATTCACCAATCTTTTGTCTTAATGATGAATTACCCTTCTAGAGTTACCTTCTCTAGATACATTTGGACCTTGATATCCAACCAACTTACAACAGAAAATTGGCTGAAAACAAAACTCATCTCATCTCTGCACTTGTCTTCTTAGATGAACTTTCTTGCCATGAAAGAGATTTCTCAAAACTCTCTAGAAAAACCTCTAGATACCTGTTTTGATGTAGCCTTTAACTTTCAAAAGATGAAAGCATATAAAAGCATTCCTTGAATTTCTTTAAATCTCTTCATAACTGCTCTTCTAAGATATGACCTGCAAATGATAATCTGATAGTAAAAATTGATACATGTGATTTGATGTTGATTTGATTTCTTCATCTTCTCTAAACCATTGTTCTTCCTTGAATTTGAAGTAGTCTTCTCTTCATCAAGTCTTGGTCTTCAAACAATACTTTTGTAAAGTATTTGCATACTCTTCCAAAAATATTCGGCTTAACAGATCAACAACTTCATACTCCACACTGATGAATACACATGTAACTGAATTGTCTAATTCTCAAATCTCTACTCATCTAGATTAAGTGTGTATGTCAAATGTCAAATATTAGAAGATGCTTTCAAATCATATGTTGCAAATCTGGAATTATGGGAACCTGAGATATGAATGAGCCTTAATGCATTGATGCCAAAGATCTAAAGTTCTGTAACCAAAACCTTCGTGCTCTGATACCAAATGTTGGAAGTGAGGTAGGCCCTTGGCTCATGTCACAGGTCCATGGTTCCATAGGTCCAGTATATACAACATAAATTCCAGCATTCTTCAATATTGACAAAACATGAACATACCACAACTTAATCATACAAATGATGAGACAAAGATAGAGAAAGAATAGACGACATGTATAAGGTGTTACGTAAGCCATCGCTTACTCATAGTATCATATATATATCAATGTTCAATGTACAATGTGGGAGAAAAACTCTCAACCATTCTATGTGATGAGAAATAGATGAATGAGTGAATGTACAATGTAACAAACATATTCAGATGTATGGGCAGTAATCTGAATATACATGAGATGTGTGACCTTATAGGTTATAGAAGAGTGAATATGAGTGACTGAAAGAGGAAGGATCAGTGTGAAACTGATAATCAACAAACCCTCATCTAACCTTAGGCTATGGAAGACCCTAAGTCAGATACGTGTGTGAAAAGATCACATACTTAAAAAGTAGCAAGGAATGCTAACAAGTTTGTTGCTGGAAATCCTCAAACTCATGTGAACACATCTTCTCAAACATCTCGTCAAAATATGCATAAAGCATATACGTACTGTTTCTCTTGTACCTATGCTAAATAGGACTCCTCCTCATATGAATGCTACTGCCTCCATAAAATTCAAGTAGTACCTGTGTGCATAAAGAGAATATGTACCTGAATACTTAACATAAGATGTGAATCTTATGTTAACCACCATCCAATGTCTTTGAAGTAACCCGACATCTTCTTGTAGAAGACAATCTTCAACCTGATATCTTCTTGTAGAAGACAATCTTCAAATACACCATGTAGATGGTCGATCGTCACCATCAAGCTCCTAATGACCAAGTCTTCTTGCCATGAACAAGAGATAACCTCCTCTCCATGAGCTAGAGTGTGAGCACACCCTTCATCTTCTCCAAGAAGAATCATTAAGAAGAACTCTATAGCTGCTCCTCAACATGCCTCAAGTTAGCACCATGGCTGCCCCATGTGCTAGAAGAAACACCACCGCTATTGAGGTCAAAGCTACAAGCTTGTGTTGAATACTAGGTGAAGGATGAATTACAATGAGCCATGCTTCTTCTTATATAGGATTGGTATACCTTGAAAAGCTCATCAATAAAGCACCTCAAAAGCACATGATCGCCATCGGAGAGCGTTTCCCAAAAACGATATCGTTGAAAACTACCGACGTCGTTTAATTGTGTGTTGTCGTCAATCTTTTAATAAAAGAAAAGAATACTTTTCTTTTCATGATCTACGCGCTGCGCCTGCTGGGTATTAAACCCGGGTGGGCTAGATGAGAGGACAGCGACCTATCCATGCGCCCAGCACCTTTTACTTGTAAGATATTCTATAAGATCTTGTACACATCGTGTAATCGCTGACTGACTTGACCAATTTTGATTATGGGTAATGTAAAATATGATATTGTATTCCAACATATCTTGGAGCTCAAAGCTATCAATTTGTAACTTCAGCATTTGGAATGTAATGAAATATTTGGAGTATGACTCCTTACATCCCTCATGTGTGTTATCTATTCTTCATGTTGTCTCTATTCTCTTACTATTTCTATATCAATTTAAGCTTATTTGCTAACAATTTGGTATAAAAGAAGGAAAAGATAGAGCACATAAAGAATAAAGCCATATGTGAAGGTTAGATCTTCATGGCATGTAGAAATTAAGCGCAGTCAAAGATTAAGCGAAGGACATCATGTGATCAATTTCTATTAGACAACTATATATTAGCTTGAAGAATTGGACTCCATGAGGGATGATTAACAAGAACATAGCAGGCTTCAGATTTCATAATAGCAACAACAATGTGGTCAAATCATACATACAAAGTATGTAGGAAATTCAGGTTATTTGATGGAATTCCCTTCATATTTGTTGGAGAGTTATCATTAGACTTGGCAACCAAGTCATCTTGTGCTATTTGGAGTTAATCAATATTGTACATATGATAACAAACAAATTTTTATGGTACAAAGCAAGGAGGTGCTTGTCTTCTACACGGAGATACTTGAATATGAACATAACTTGTAGTTAACAATATGTTTTGTGTACCTTCTTGTGATGTATGTGTGTTCATATATTTAGGTAGTGATGTGTGTGAACACACTAGGACCGCCGGGGCACTTTTTTCCCTCTTTAGGAGGGTTTTTCCCCGGCTTGTATATACGCCTATTTCCCTAACGGGTCACTTATCTTTGTACATTCTAGTGGTAATACATTCAGTATTGTGTGTTGTGATCCAAGCTTCTTCTTCTTCCTTGTGTTGTTCGCATGCTTCCGCAGACGTCTAACTCCAACAATTGGTATCAAAGCACGTCGTTGCTTCTTCTAGGGCATCATCGACATCTTTCCGGTCACAATCTCAGAATCGCACGAAAATTGATGAGCATACTCGGAGATCAAAAGAACTTTGCTTTGTGGTTCCGAAATTGCTATCCGAGCTTGTTTCGGCCTCCAATGCATTATCGCAGCATTTGTGCAGGCTATTTTGTCTTTTTGTGCCAAAGATATATACAAGTTTTGGTTCGCCAATATAAGCGTCTCGAAGTTTGCTATAGGTTTAGCAGAACTCGACAAGGTAGTTCTATTCAACTTTTTGAGATAGAGTCAATTTTCTGCATCAAGGTATTTTAGTCAGTGGCCATGGCTGAAAGCAGTGATGTATTCCGTATGTTGGATGTTGAGGATAAGTTGGATGGTACGAATTACCCATTATGGGCTTATATGATGCGTCATGTATTGGTCGCAAAAGGACTGTGGAATATTATGCCGGGTGTTGAAAAACATCCTATTACACTTGCAAATACAAGTATTGAAGCTTTTGCAGATGGCTGAAAGTAGGTACTGAAGCTGATGCTTATGGCCATGGCTGAAAGCAGTTATGTATTCCGTATGTTGGCCGTCGAGGATAACTTGAATGGTACGAATTACCCATTATGGGCTTATATCATGCGTCATGTATTGGTCGCAAAAGGACTATGGAATATTGTGCAGGGTGTTGAAAAATATCCTATTGCACCTGCAAATACAAGCACTAAAGCTGATACAAATGGCGTTGAAGATTGTGATATCTTGTAGATTCCTCTTCGTGCTTCGATTTTTGCTACATGTATTGTAGAGCGAATTCGTTGGGATGGAAGAGATTCTCAAGCACATGCATTGATACATTGATAGCTTTGTCTATCAAACGTGCCATTATTCCTCACATTCGCTCTTGGAGTTCAGCTAAGGATGCTTGGGATACACTTACCACTTTGTACCAGGCAAGGAATGAGGCTCGTGTTGCTTACCTCCAAAAACAGTTCGAGAGTGAGCATATGAATGAAGGTGATTCCATGGATAGTTTTTTGACAAGGATCAACGATTTGAAAGAACAGTTGATTTATGCCGATGAAGTCTTGCCTCACAGTTCAATGTGCAGACCACTCTGAATGATCTTCCCAATTTATATCAGAGTTTTTCCTCTACTCTTCGTTTGATGACGGAAGGCAATCCAAATGCCTTAATATTTGAGGAGTTAGTCTCTATTATGTTGCAGGAAGATCAGCCTAGGCAGAACAGGTCCATTATGCGTGTTGAAGATCAAGCTTTCCTGGCTAGTCAAAAGGGAAAAGATAAATGGAACTCTGCTATTAGTAAGCAAAAATCTGCTAATTAAAGAAGGATGACACAGACGACAAGAAAACAAAAAAGCAAAAATTGTTTTGCAAATACTGTAAAGCAAATAATCATGTCATAAAGAATTATCCCAAACTGACTGCAAAAGAGGCAAAGAAAAAAGAGGTTGGAATGGTTATTGCAG